>CAIGQW010000298.1:6228086-6256194 GCA_903798125.1 Danio choprae | reverse complement strand
TGTATATATGTGTATATGTACATTATTTATATAAAATAATAATACATTACTTTATCAATGTTGTGTCATAAATCAACTCATAGGATTTGCATAGTTCTTTCATCCAATATTATTTGGTGTATTGATAGTTTATTGTGATTGTTACTATGTAACAAATGATATTACTTATTGTACATAAATTTTTTTCAACATATTACTTTTGATGCTGTTTTCTTGAAGTACTTCATCCAAGATTTATTTTATGCTAAATATTCCATTCGTCTCAAGAGTATATGAATGGTCACGTCCACCTGGAAGAATCAGACATGGATGAGTCCGATGGGAAGCTGTTCCTTACTGAGGCTTTCAACATAATTATGGAGGAAATTCTTCACAAAGGAACGGACTTGAAGGAGAAGGTCACGTCTTTTAGGAATTTACCATCTCCTATAACAACTCCTTGCGCTTCCTATCTTATCTAGCATCTGCTAATAGTCTTAACAAGTGCGTGTCTTTGCATCAACAGGTATGTGAGTGGAAAGATCCGGATCAGCTGAGATCTCTTCTGGACCTCGAACTCCGGGATCAGGGAGAATCTCACGAGCAGCTCCTGCAGAGGGTTCGAGATGTGGCCAAGTACAGCGTAAAAACTTGTAGGTGGCTTATTGGTCGTCTTCCTGTATGGATTATTTTTAAAGGGCTCATCTAAATTCCCTTGATCTTTTGAGATATAAGAGGTCATTGTGCTGTAAAAACTTCCTGTAAGTTTCAAAATGTTTGTGTATTAGTCTAAAAACAACTTTTATTGAGCCAATCTGCTGAAACGACAGGTTTTTGAATGAGCCGTTTATTCTGTAATGGTGTTGATTAAACTCTGCCTTCACAGAAGAATCTCAGTGTCTATTTCTAGATCACTGACTCTTTAACTCCGGTCACTTATTAACATTGCAGTAGGTAAATAACTAGGGTCTATGCAGAAACCAAACAATACAGATGCTCTAAAATCATCAAGATGCTGTGCATTGCCTTCTAATCTCAATGGAGTGGATGAACATTTTAATTTAATGAAATTTCAGACCACATCAGTAAGAACTTGCTCCTTTGTTCACTTTAAAATACTGCAGATTTTACTACAAATAAGTCACTGAAGGATGTACTACACATGCAGACGTTTACATCAGTAGATGCATTCAAACTTTGGAAAATGTTTAAATATGCTAAACGTTTTGTCAAACATGCCAGTGGGTGTTTTATTTCTGAGTCTATAATCTGCCACATATATTCAAAGTCAAGTCATCTTTGTTTCTATAGCATGTCTACAATGTAGATTGTGTCAAAGCTTAACATAGAAGAAGCAAAGAGAAAAAAAAAAAGCCATAACAATATTTCAGATTGTGGAAACATTCCATGGAATCCAAGATTGTGAGCCTCAGAGCGAGAAACTACTTCTAAACGATGATGTTTTTATGTAAATTTATATCCATTATAAGCAGACCTCAGAAATGCAGTTCATGAACCCTTTAAATGTTTTAATCTGAACTGATTACATTTAGTCTCGTTCATAAATATGTGGCTACACCTTAGTTTGAAGGTTTTTCCTTTTGGCAGGTCATCCTCGCTTCTTCAATCAGCTGTTTGCTGGCGTGGACTATCATGCACTGACAGGACGGCTCATCACTGAAACCCTCAATACCAGCCAGTACGTCTTCATGTTAATGTGTTACAGTGAAAGTGCCATTGTAGGTTGTCTGGAGAGAGTTTATATAGGGTCTATGAGAGTTTATGAAGAGTCTATATAGGGATTTAACAAGAATGAAACTTTGAGTAGGATGTAAATGGACACAGTAAAGTGTTCCATTAAATCCTGTTGTCATAGTAATAAGTAACTTATCAGAACGCTTGAAGTTATCAGATGAGACGATTTGACAACAGCATTGAGCCAGCGGTATAGCTTGCCGTATAGACTGTCTAACAACTGCATTGATTGGAAATTGATTAAATTAGCTCTGGATTCATTCATTTAGGATGTGTTTGCATTTTTGGAAACATAGTTGTTTTGGCTGTCATGCTTCTGAATTAATTTACTTACAGCTTAGATATTGCTGGATGTTGGATGATGTCTTGCTCCTTTTGAGCAATATCAATTGGGAAATAAGGTCCTTGGTGTTCTATTGAAGTTGCTGCAGCAATAACTTGACGGACTTCGTACAGTACCTTTGAATATGCTTTAATCACAGCCTTTCCAATCAAAGAGGTTTTCTTCAAACATACAACGGTCTATATAGTATGGGTTCAGTGCATGGCATGACAAACATGTCTAATGTCTTTCAATTCTCTGGTACAAAGCAAATGTAAATCATTTATTGATTGCTTCAACCAAAGCCTAGGGTTATATATTTAGACAGTCAAATGTTAGTGTGTGCAATAACCAATAGGAAGCAAGTTTAGATGGCTAAGTATATAACGTTTAGTTCAACATGTATTTTTCTGATAAATGTAAATGTAAAACCTGCAAGAAACAGAAGTGTTGGTTTTTGTTTCAGGTTATTTTTATACTATATTCTGCTAAATGCAACAACAACAACTCATGAAATTAGCAAGATATTATTATAAACATTTAACATCAAGTTTCTAAAAAATAATTTGAAACAATGATTGTTTTAAAAATAAAGATTAACAATGATACTAATGATAACAAATAATTCACTTTAATTTTTGAATTTTGTGTTTGTATATTTGAGTAAATCTGCTTCTCCTGCAAAGAAATGAATGTAGGGCGGGACTTAGGGTTTGATTAGATCACTGGATGGTTTGCTACTGGTTGATCTCCTGTGATTGACAGGTTGTCCCAGCAAACACATCTTGAGAGAAAATATAGTTGAATATGTATGTGTATATGATGACTGATCAATGCGCACCGTACTCAGTGTGAAGTTGTTACAGATACACCTATGAAGTGGGTCCGGTGTTTGTCCTCATGGAGGAGGAAGTGCTCCGTAAGCTTCGCTCTCTGGTTGGCTGGTCAGAAGGAGATGGGATATTTTGTCCTGGAGGATCCATGTCCAACATGTATGCCATGAATGTCGCTCGGTACTGGGCTTTTCCTCAAGTGAAGACAAAAGGCTTGTGGGCCACACCACGGATGGCTGTATTCACTTCACAACAGGTAAAAAAGCCAATAATTATTTGTTATGATCTTTGTTATTTGTTATGAAAAATGTAAATACATTTTTTTACAGAATCAAAAATACAATTTTGTGTGTGTGTCTTTAAATGCAAATTAGTTGCTGCTCCCCACCCCCTTTCCATAAAAGGATGGAGTCTTTACAGCTCTTTGGCAAAAACAAACAAAATGTCTGCTTTTATTTTAAAGCCTTGTCAATTTAAACACCTACAGTTTTTCTAGCAGCTGTCAGGCAGTGTGTTGTATGAATATTAATAGAAGTTCTCTTTCGTGTCTACTGTCAATGTAATAGGTGCCATTTACACTAACGCATTTTGTTTCGATTGCGTCTGGGGTCATACTACTCCAGCATCTTCGACAAGCGAAGCATGAGCATGTCAAAAACACCACAGACCCTGTATTAGTTTGTGTACTGTTTCAATACAGACAGACAGACTGAAATGCAGACTTTTTAAATGGAGGCATAGCTACAATCCACAATTGCTCTCTGATTGGTCCACTGGAGTATCGCGTATCGTTCTGATTCATCAAGCCACTCCCATATGACCATTACACAAGCATTAGACTGCATGTATGGATGCTGGCAAAATATGTGCATATACAGTGAATGTGAGTGGTCATGTGTCATGCATTTCAGGCTGTATAGTGTTGTGCAAATTCAATTAAAAACGTCAGTGCGTTTTAAAACAAAATCGCTGTATTTTTGGCAACTTCGACTCGGACAAAGTACTACTAATACAACTCAACCAGGCCTCTCTCCCCCTCGGATGGAAATATTGGTGACTATTGTGACAATAACATTCAAAATGTAAAAATCTAAATAGGACCCCTTTAAAAATCTGTGTAATAATCAAAAGTGTAACATCTAATGTTATGTTTTCTTATAGAGTCATTACTCAGTGAAAAAAGGTGCTGCATTTCTTGGTATTGGAACAGAAAATGTTTTCATTGTACAAGTGGATGAGAGGTATGGCTTCTTTTCTCTAGCAGGCTTTTTCGAAATGTATTTATTTTATTAAAATGTTTCTCTTTTTTCACCACAGCGGCAGCATGATACCAGAAGACCTGGAGGCAAAAATTGTGCAGGCAAAATCCCAAGTAAATATTTCAATTATATGCTTCATTAAGTCATGTAATGTTCTGCTCAGAAGTTTGGGATGAGATTGAAAGGAGTACTTTATGCTCACCAAGACTGTGTTTATTTGTGTCCCTGGACCACAAAACCAGTCATAAGTGTCTTTTTTAATTGATATTTGAAAGCTGAATAAACAAGCTTTCCATTTAGTTTATGATATTACTGGTTTGTTAGAAAAATACTCATCAAAATTTGAGTTTCTATATATTTACAGTAGTACAGTAGGAAAATATCTTCATGAAACATCATCTTTCTTTACTTGGTATTCTAATAATTATAGGCATAAAAGAAAAAAATATTAATATTGACCCATACAATGCCAAATATATATATATATTGCCAAATATATACTATATACCAGTGCAACATAAAAGGTTTTATTGTCCAGAGTCAAATCTGACCGAAAAAATAACCAGACAAGTAAATAGTGAAATAATATGGGAATTTTTAAAATTATTATTATTTGAATATAATGATGTTAAAATTTTCTACATTATTACTTCATTCTTCAGTGTGACATGAACCTTCAGAAATTATTTTCGGATTATCATCAATATTAATAAGATTAGAGGAATTAGGCATAGGTTTAAAATGAAAATCAATAATAACATTACAGCTGTCTTAACTAACACTTTTGATCAATTTAATTCTAAATAAAGTTTTTTTTAAATATTTGAACATTTACCAGTTGAATTATTATTTTTTTCCAGTGGAAGATAATATTCTGTGTAAAGTTCAAGCTGCACCATGAAAGAGTCTCTTCTAAAATATATAAGATGTAAATATCCCAGGGTAAAGGGTAACAGTGTTCTTTCTTTCAGGACGCTGTTCCGTTTTTCGTGAACGCCACAGCGGGAACCACAGTGCAGGGTGCCTTTGATCCTCTGAAGCGCATAGCTGACATAAGTGAAAGAAACGGCATGTGGATGCATGTTGACGTAAGTACAGCACGCTTATCTTGCATTTTAAAAAACATTGAGCAACATGTCTATATGCTCGGGGCCACTCACTTTAAAAGTATCCAGTTGTTTGCACTTAAAACGTTCACATGAGATTTTCCCCCTTTTCCTAACTGTTCCAATCTGGATGTCTGTCCTTTACAGGCCGCATGGGGAGGAAGCGTGCTGTTTTCCAAAAAACACAGACATCTGGTTGCAGGAATAGAAAGGTTTGAACTCTGTGGACTTTATGAATCAAATGTGTTTCGGAGATGCATCTTTGACTGTCATTTAATGTTTCTTTTTTGTTTAACACTCAGAGCAAACTCCGTGACTTGGAATCCTCACAAAATGCTTCTGACGGGACTGCAGTGCTCTGTGATTTTGTTCAGAGATACTACGGTATGATAATAAGTCTTTTGTTTCTTCCACAAATCACAGGGTTCCCACGGCTCATAGAATTTCTGGAATATCAATATCTGGAATTTTAAGAGCTTTATTCCAGGCATTGAAAGTCAGGGAGTTTTTTATTTATTTATTTATTTATTTATTTATTTATTTTTACATATTTTTGGAATACAAGTTTTTTTTTGTAAATTATTATTATTATTCATTCATTCATTTTCTTTTCGGCTTAGTCACTTTATTAATCGGGGATCACCACAGCGGAATGAACTGCCAACTTATCCAGCCTATGTTTTACACAGCAGATGCCCTTTCAGCCGCAACCCAGCACTGTGAAACCCAGTACACTCTTGCATGCACACACATACACTACGGCCAATTTAGCTTATTCAATCCACCTATAGTGCATGCTTTGGACTGTGGGGGAAACCATAGCACCCGGAGGAAACCCACACCAACATGGGGAGAACCCAGTCAGGGCTCAAACCAGCGACCTTCTTGCTGTGAGGCGACGGTGCTAGCCACTGTGTCACCATTATTATTATTATTAGGGGTTTTTAACATTTTATTTTTATGGGACAGTATATTGTAGACAGGAAAGCATGGGGGAGCAGAGAGATCAGCAAAGGGCCTTGAGCCAGGAATCGAACTCGGGTCACCTCAGTGCTACATGTCGACACAACAAAAAGTTTTTCATACAGTATTTTTTTTTGTATGAAGAAGAAATTGAAAATGAAAGGGTATTAGTGCTGACTGGCCTGGATCTGCATGGAAAGGAACATTTAAACAAAGAGAACTGTTTTACCCGATAGTGATTTTTGGGACACATTCTCTGTACTGAGGTGATGGGCGTGAGCAGTGCTTAATTTGTAAATTGTGAGGTCTCGGAACAGATCGGGGTAACGGATCCGGCATTTTACCAGAGGAGGGAGAGGTGTCGTGGATGAAAGTGAAAAGTGGACAAAGAGGGTTGGGGGAGTCGCGGAAGAAAGTGAAGAGCTGCATCCAGTTGCTTTTTAATGCGCTCACATAACCCCACCCCTAACCCTACCCCTTACAGTGACGTCACTAGCTCCATTGAGTGCATTGTGTCTGACATTGCATCTCTGAGCGATCTCAGTTTGCATCATAAAGGGTGCATCCAGATACTATTGAGAGCAGGGGTGCGTATGAGGAGGGGGATCAGTAAAATGAGGTGCCCTGGGCGTGAGATGGTGTGCTCTCGCCGGTCACGCACAAGCTTTTCAGAGGGAAATGCCCCTTTGAGGATTTCAACTCATAGTTATGAAAGACAAAGCCCGTGTCAGAATTTTATTATTTTTTTTTTAAGTTGACTCCTGGTTACCGGATAATTGGTAGTTAATCCTTTAACTGCCCCACCAAGAAAAAAGCAATTTAAACATTTTTGGATGGCATTTCTTAACTCCTACTATCGCTAGTTAACACACTCAATGCATTTTTTTCAACACATCCCATAATTTCTAAAATATCAGCCTCTACCAAATGATTAATATGCCGGTTTATGGTAAAAGTACCGGAATTAATACATATACTATGAAAAATCTGAAAATAAGAAGTGCAGGACCCATTTATTTGAAAACATAATCAAAATAAAACATGTTTGAATACTAAATCATCTTTATTTATTGACATATGCTATATGATATTTCAGATACTTATTTAACAGAGAAACACTTAAGTTTTATTTAAGTTTTCTTTTTTTTTTCTTTTCTTTTTTTTTTACAATAAAACCAAATTAAACCATTCATTCATTTCCTTCGGCTTAGTCCCTTTTATTCATCAGCGGTCCACAGCGGTATGAACCGCCAACTTATCAAGCATAAGTTTTACACAGCGGATGCCCTTCCAGCTGCAACCTAGTACCGGGAAACACCCACACACACTCATTCACACACATGCACTACGGCCAATTTAGTTTATTCAATTCACCTGTACCATATGTCTTTGGACTGTGGGGGAAACTGGAGCAACCGGAGGAAACCCACGTGAACACGGGGAGAACATGCAAACTCCACACAGAAATGCCAACTGGCCAGCCTGGACTCGAACAAGTGACCTTCTTGCTGTGAGGCGACAGTGCTAACCACTGAGCCACTGTCGCCCAAATTAAACCATATTACATACTATTATTATTATTATTACTATAAAATATTTTATATAGCCCATTTAAAAAGATAGTTTACCCAGAACATACAATTCTTGTTTTGTGTTTCAAACCTATTTGAGTTTCTTTTTTTCTGTTGAACACAAAAGAAGATATTTTGTAAAATGTTGGAAACCTGTAGACATTGACTTTGATAGTATTTTTGTTTTCATACTATGAGAGGTCAGTGATTGTTCAGAAATGTTTTTGTGAAACAGAAAAAAAAATCATGAAGGTTTGGAACTGCTTGAGTGTGAGTACATTTTTATCTTTGAGTGATTTGTATCTCTTTTAAATGCATAAATCTTGATTTTAAACTCTAAATCTTGAAAAACTAGACAGAGCTGCTGAGGGTGTGTTGATTTACCCACAAATGCATATGCAGGTGTAAACTTAACTTCATATTTTTATGCTGAATTTGCAGAATTTGCTCATGCACTGTCACAGTGCCAAAGCCACATACTTGTTCCAGCAAGACAAGTTCTACGACACAAGTCTCGACACAGGGGACAAATCCATCCAGTGTGGCCGGAAGGTGGATTGTCTGAAGCTCTGGCTGATGTGGAAGGCAATCGGAGCTCGTGGACTTTCACAGCGTGTCGATAAGGCCTTTGCCCTCGCTAGGTATTTGATGCATCTATTAGAGGAGTTGTTCACTAATGTACTATTAGTCTTTTTAATGTGCACCACTGTTGACTTTAATGCATTGCAATATATTATTAACATTATTATTTAAAGTTTGTGAATTCTTTTTTTCTGTTATGCTCACATGTGCTGATTATTAATCGTCAGTTATTTTAATACATCAGCACATACAAATACAGTCTCAGCTATACAGTAGGAAATAATGGGAAATTCAGTCCGGCTAGGAGCTAAATATGCATCATAGAATAATAAATCAGGAGAAATGATTAATGTAATGCCAAAAAGGTGTTCATAGCTGCCAAAAATCATCGGAAATCATTTTGATGTATGTCATAGGTGAGTTTCTCGAGTGGAAATAGCGTACATACTTGAGACAGCGACATTTTAAAGGGCACCTATGATGAAAATCATCTTTTGTAAGCTGTTTGTATAGTGTGTTCACTGTCATATTGGAGTGATATTAAGACAATGAGTCTCTTTTTTTTATTTACTGATGTTAAAATAGGATCCAAATCCCTCCCATTTTGAGGCCATTTTGCATATACGTGACGTAGGAGTGTGGTTTCCTCGCCCACAAAATTGATTGACAGCTGCGTATTTACATGTCTCTGTAGTAATGCATATATTCATATCAACAAGACAGGACGTGCACAAAGCAACTGGGATTAAAGGATCTGTTCGGCTCTCTGTGGTCATCAGTCATCATTGATCATGTGATCAAGAATGAGTTTTTAAGAATGTTTTTAAAACAGTGCATGTTTGTAATGAATTACAGCGATTTTACCGTCTTCATCACCACAGCCGCATGTCAGTACAATTATAAAAGAAGTCGCTTCAATCCCGGTTTGTGGACGTTAAATCAGGTTTATTTTCTACATTAACATAACGGATATCCATACAGCAGTGGATATTAACGTGTATCCTGTCACATTTGCCATGCAAAAACAGTGCAAAGTTAAACACTGTGTGTGTGTGTGTGTGTGTGTGTGTGTGTGTGTGAACTTTGTAACGACATTGCGTGTGACTCGTGCAGAAAGACTTGAATTAGCTCTACAACAAATACATCAAATAATCATTGGGATTTTTAAATAATCGTGTGTGTGTGTGTATATATCGTTTTATATATTTGTTTGCTCACATAGACTTTATTTGATCCATAAATATTGTAAAATGTTAAATAGAATTATAAAAATTTTGTAATTTTCTATTTTATTATTTTAATTGAATAATTTTATATGAATAATTGTTTTTGCATTATTACTCAATTCTTCTGTCAGAAGAGTTTTTTGGTAATCATTTAAATATAATGACCTGCTGCTCAAAAAACTATTATTATTATTATTATTATTATTTTATTTATTTTTCATTTTAGAATAGTTTTTATAAGAACATTTATTTAAAATAACTTTTGCATTATTACATATATTTTTGCTTGAATGCATTCTTGGTGAAAAGCAATGTTAACCTATTGAGTCCTATTGAGATACAGTATCTCTTCTACCAGAGAGTCCTGATCAAGACAGGTAGCATATAGGACAGAGTTACAGAATATTACATATCACAACACATACATTGACACAAACAAAGATTATATAAACCATAATCAATTATTAAAACATGTGCACTGTTCTAAATAGACAGACTTTAAAATATTTTTAAATATAGCAATAGATGGTACAGATTTCATATACAGTATATCTTGAAGCTCATTCCATACATATGGAGCATTTTGGAGTGTGTGTGTGTGTGTGTGTGTGTGTGTGTGTGTGCGCGTGTGTGTGCGTGTGTGTGTGTGTGTGTGTGAATACAGTATATAATTTCCTATATTAATATTTGTTCATATATTAAAGGTTTTTTTAATATATACTTGACATATGTTTTTCACCAGGTATTTAGTTGAAGAAATGGAGAAACGGGACAATTTCCAGCTGGTCTGTAAGGTACTGTGGTGCACTGATTTTACAAAACTAAAAGAGTACGCTTATGTTTATGTAAATCTTTATATATGTTGTGTTTTTTTCCAATAGGGGCCGTTTGTGAACGTTTGCTTCTGGTTTATTCCACCCAGTCTGAAAGGAAAGGAGAACAGCCCAGATTACCAGGAAAGATTATCTAAGGTCAGCTTTTGTATAAACGACAAATTGAAGTATATCAGAGCAGAGGATTCAATTATTGATTTATTATTCATAATGTGATGCCCATGTGCACCATCAGGTGGCGCCAGTCATTAAAGAGAGAATGGTGAAGCGAGGAACGATGATGGTGGGATATCAGCCAATGGATGAACACGTCAACTTCTTCCGCATGGTGGTTGTTTCTCCACAGCTCACAACAAAAGACATGGATTTCTTCCTTGATGAGACGGAGAAACTCGGGAAAGATCTGTGATTTACTGTATGAATGGTGGATCTATAGACAGTGTCACATTTTGCCCTCATTGTCCGTCATTTTGAGTAAAGCATGATTGCTGAAACTCATTTTGACGTAAACAGTACACAAAACTGACTTCACTGAACAAGCCAGCAAAAGTTAATTCTGGTTCACATACACAACTGGTCAAAAGTTTGGGATAATAGCAATTTTGTATATGAATAATTACTAAATGTTTACTTCATAGTTTTCAGTGCCATTTTAAGAACGATTGCTGCTCAAGACACATTATCACTAATTCATCTGCCTTTGTTTTTGAGGAAACTCATACTATTTTTCAGCAAGGATGCAATAAATTCATCAAACGTTTTAGTAAAGCCATTTATTATCTTACAGAAGATTCAGAACTGTAAAAAAATCCATACCACAATTTCATGAAGAATAAATAAAGCAGCACAACTGTTCCAAATTCATTTTTGATAAGGACCCTTATTAATAACTGAGAATTCATAACAATAATCAATGATTTCCAAAGAATCACGTGACACTGACGACTAGAATAATGATGCAAAAAACTCAGTGTTTAATCACATGAATTAACTCAAGTTTTAAAACAAATGCAATGGCAAATTATTTTCTTCCTGTTCACAAGGAATACATTTTAACGTGAAGACTGAAATTGAATAAAGTCAGACAAAGTTTGTCTTTTAATTGGTTTAATTCTCTGGAGAATGATCAGTTTACACACAGACAGCCTCTGTGAGCAAAAGGATCCCAAGGATGGGCTCACAGGCATTTCTCTATAGCTCCTTAACTCTTAAACAACCAGTAGATTACACATGGCTGTAATAGCACAATGATTATAATGCATTTGATCTTTACTTTAGCAAAACCTTAATCAATTTATAATATCAATTTATAATTGTCAATCATCAATATATGATCATCAATATTACAAATTTCCATCATTCCCACTTTTTTAAAATAGTAAAAATATATAAAAAATATTACTGTATTTTTAAAAATCAAATAAACGCATCCTTAGAAAGCATTAAAGAATTCTTTCAGAAATATATAAGAAAGACATAGTCCAAACCTTTGACCAGTATTCAAATTCTTATTATTATTATTATAATAATTCAGCATTAAAATTCCAATTCTTCTACTTATAAGCTGATATAATGTATATAAGTAAAAGCAGCATCCAAAATATGTAATATTCCAGGATCAGGATTGAGAGTTACTGCTGACTCAATGGCTGCATCTGAAACCTCATACTTACCTGCTATATGACTGGCAGAAAGAAGTAGTCTGAATTCACAGAACTCATAAAAGAGTTTGTCATGTCAGCAAACCTGAATGGGCAACATGATTGACAGGCAGATAGTGTGATTCTGATTGGTTAAACAGTGGGCTGTTCCCCTTTTCAGAGCCTTGGGACACAGTGACAGGTGTGATTTAGCCCTCATATTTCAGTGAAATCTGTCAAGACTTAACTGTGGTTAATTACAGTGCAGTTACCATGGTTGTTTGGTGTATCGATAAGCATTTGTAATAACACAATTTAACAACAACAACAAAAAACATGGTTAAACTATGGTTAGTGTACACTACCTGACAAAAGTCTTGTCGCCTATCCAAGTTGATAGTTATATGAAAGGCAAAGGCCTCTAGATTAAGCTTATTTCACCAAAATAAAATATGATCATTCCTTGATTTTTAATTAGGACCTTAAGGTCTGACTTTGCTTAGACAAATGTCTTGTCATTTAACAGAAATAATGTACAGTATAGATTATAAAGTCATGGTGCAGTGGAAAAATAATTAATTGTTGTGTTATGAGCTTGGAGGACTGCATCCATACATCTCTGCAATGACTCAAATAACTTATTAATAAAGTCATCTGGAATGGTAAAGAAAGCGTTCTTGCAGGACTCCCAGAGTTCATCAAGATTCTTTGGATTCATCTTTAATGCCTCCTCCTTCATCTTACCCCAGACATGCTCAATAATGTGCATTTCTGGTGACTGGGCTGTCCAATATTGGAGCACCTTGACCTTCTTTGCTTTCGGGAACTTTGATGTGGAGGCTGAAGTATGAGAAGGAGCGCTATCCTGCTGAATAATTTACCCCCTCCTGTGGTCTGTAATGTAATGGGCAGCACAAATGTCTTGATACCTCAGGCTGTCAATGTTGACATCCACTCTGCAGATCTCTCGCACGCCCCCATACTGAATGTAACCCCAAACCATGACTTTTCCTACACCAAACTTGACTGATTTCTGTGAGAATTTTGTGTCCATGCGAGTTACAATAGGTCTTCTGCAGTATTTGTGATGATTGGGATGCAGTTCAACAGATTATTCATCCGAAAACTCCTTCTGCCACTTTTCCAAATGATCAACTAGAAGTCAAGTTATTATTTGTTGCTCTTATAACTGGGATCGGCGACAAGACTTATGTCAGGTAGTGTACCAAAGTAGTTAGTTTGGTACACTAGTTGGTACACTAGTTAGTAATGTTTAGTTTGTGGTTGCCATGGTTTAACATTGTTTTGTTTTTATTGTAGTAGGATAAATGATTGTATGTGCAGTCGTCCAACAAGTAGCTTCACATCAGAGTATGAAAAAGATTTTGTATTTTAGTAAATTAGCTTTATCAGTCTCCTTAATTTAATTAGTTGTCGACTCTGTTGAATAGTGACTGTCATTTTCTAACACATTGTCTGCACAATGTTATTTCGCTTTAGTCTCCTTTATAAAGGAGTCTTACCCAAACTATAGGTCAATAAAGAAGACTGAACATTATCCTTGAAGTTTGTAGGGGGGAAAATTATGAATTCACTTAAAAATGATGTTTTTCTATGCTGGATTTGCTAGGTATGTGTTTAAGTAAGTTGTTAATATTTGTTATATTGTATGAAGTCTGATAACATTTCTTCAAAATTAAAAGAATATATATGTGTATATTAGGGCTGCACGATATTGGAAAACACTGACATTGCAATATTTAATTTTTCTGCGATACACATTGCGATATTGAGTATGATTTTAACAGATAAACAGATGAATAGCTCTATTTGAAAATAATGAATAATTTTAGGACAATGTTGAGTGACATTGCAGATCCTGCGATGTGACTATTGTGGATGTGCACGTTGCAATATCAATGCTGAAATTATATATTGTGCAGCCCTAATATATATACACAATTGAAATCAGAATTATTAAATCCCCTTTGAATTTTTGTTTCTTTTTTAAATATTTCACAAATGATGTTTAACAGAGCAATGAAATTTTCACAGTGTCTGATAATATTTTTTCTGATTTGAAAGTCTGATTTGTTTTATTTCGGCTAGAATAAAAGCAGTTTTTATTTTTTTTAAACCAATTTCAGGTCAACATTATTAGCCCCTTTAAGCAATATATTTTTTCCGATTGTCTACAGAACAAACCATCGTTATACAATAACTTGCCTAATTACCCTATCCTGCCTAGTTAACCTAATAAACCTAGTTAAGCCTTTAAATGTCACTTTAAGCTGTATAGAAGAGTCTGGAAAAATATCTAGTAAAATATTTTTTACTGTCATCATGGCAAAGATAAAATAAATCAGTTACTAGAAATGAGTTATTAAAACTGTTATGTTTAGAAATGTGTTGAAAAATGTGGGGAAAAAATAAACAAGGAGGCTAATAATTCAGGGGGTTTAATAATTCTGACTTCAACTGTACATACGCACAATGTATTTTTGACAGAAAATGGCAATTGGTCTAAATAACGTAAACATTTTTTGTGAGGTCTTTTGCCCCAAATATTGATTTCTTAATTTCTGAAGAACCATAGATATTTACATCAGATGTCGCCTACGCTGTTGTTTATTGGAAGGAATGCGTCAATAGAGCCGCCATTTTACTACAGGGTAGCGCTCCTTTGAAATGAATGTGGGACCAATGTGCAGTGGAGGACTGGCCATCCGGAGCCATAGATATATACACATATAAACATATATCTATGATCGGGAGTTTTCCCGGTGCTCAATATGCAAATGTATTTATTTTTCAATTTCAAAAATTATCATTTTACATCACTTTTCTACATCGATGGATAAGTGAGCACACGGGCATTGCCGACAAAGAACATGTGTTTGTGTGCATGGAAATGTATTATCCTCCCTCTCTGTTAAATTTGATCTAATCCATACACCCCCTCTCCCGCTTTTACTTCTAATTCTAACGGAGGGAGCGATTCGTTTGTGAATGAATCTCCGTTGTGAGCGATTCGTCTGAACCATCGATATCCCTGAGTCTCAATGTGCATATCCTCCTTTCTGATCTAAATGGTATATAACAATTGTAATATTCAATAATTTAGGGTGGGCAGTATGCACATGGAGGTGCAGGCACTGTTATGTTATCAGGCACCCTTACTTCAAAAACTAGCCGTTACTTCCCTTAGCCGACAATACAGGTTTCTGGCACCGCAGCATCTTGTTGTCATATTTCATTTACATTGTTTGCTGATTTTATTTAACCAAACTAGCATAAGCCTAGTATTTAGTGCGAGTTGGTGCTACTTTGCCTTATGGTGAATGCAGTAAGTGACTGTATCATCATCATCAATAACGTTACTGGTTGAGCACAAAAGTTTGTAACATACAAAATTGGTAAAAAAACTAAATCTTACCTATGAAATGTTCTGCCTTTATGCTTTGTTTTCTTTGTTTGCTCATTACTACACCCGAATGCAGCGCAAAAGTCCAGCATCTTCAGATTGGCTTTGGTCTTAACTAGTGCGGTTGAATGACATTTGTCCTGGGAGCACTGTACAAATATGGCGGCGTGTATTATTGACACGTGCTCAGGGCCCGTATGCGATATCTAGTGTATACATCTATGCTGAAGAACAAAAATGAATATTTAACATAATGTGGCATCAAATATGGCACCTTTTTTGTTATTTTGACCAATTGAAAGTATTGTGTTTGAGTAAAACATAATCTTTGATTTATTCTGCAAAAAACTGATGACATTTCCTACAAATTGTTCAAATTTTGTTGTTTTTCCCCACGAAATAACAAAAAGAAATCCTAAGTTCATGTTTATAATCATTTTAGACAATATTTTGTCTATGTTTTTTGTTTTGAACCCATACTTAATGAATCCAGCACCATAAATCCAAGTGGTTTCTTATTTATTTCCCTATAGGTGCATGTCTTTTATTTTACTGTTTTAGTTTCAAAACACCAAACGCTTTATATTGAAGGACGTTAAATGCATCCTACACCCTCTTCCCAAATATGAAATAAACGTCAAATGTCGCAAGCAGCTCGACATTTTACACGATAATGAAATAAATACCAACTCCTTCAAAACGCTCGTGGAGTTTATTCACACCGGAAGTAGCCTGTAATGTGTTCCCTGCTCTGTGATCACGTGACACGCGCTCTCCCTTGAGAACACTTCCGGTAACGTTTCCTGTGTTTGTAAACTGGAGGAAAAAAAATTGTCCGACAAGAAAATATTTGGCTACAATAAAAGACGAAGAGTAAGGTAAAACAATTATTCTCTCCCCCCAGCACTGCTTTTATTAAATCTATAACCTCGTTGAAGAAAAAAAAACACACGGTTTTAATAGCTCTGAAATGTGAAGTTTAATAGGCGACGAACTCACGCCCTGTTGTGATGTGGATGAATGGAGGAGTTTACATTAGTACCGTGTTTACACTTCAGACTCAAGAACTACGAGTTTATCTCAGATACCAAGATTATGAATATCTAAATTCACGCACTTTATCGCTTTAAACCCGTTCAGACTTGCTTCAAGTTCCTCAGACACAAATAACGTCACCATGTTGTAGTATAAATTTATCCATATATGGTTATGATATGCGATTTAACGCGCTATATTATTGATATATGCGATTCAGTCATACGTTTTTATTTTTAATAGCTATTTTTAGAGTCCATTACTGTTTACACTCAATAAACCGTTGCAACATAACAGCTATTCACGTTAAATGTTAAATACTGTTGATACATTTAATAAAATACATATTTCTTATGGGCGACACGGTGGCTGAGTGGTTAGCTCTGTCGCCTTACAACAATAAAGTCGCTGGTTCGAGTCCCGGCTGGGTCAGTTGGCATCTCTGTGTGGAGTTTGCATGTTCTCCCCGTGTTGGCGTGGGTTTCCTCCGGGTGCTCCGGTTTCCAAAGACATGCGCAATAGATGAATTGAATAAGCTAAATTGGCCATAGTGTATGTGTGTGATGTTTCCCAGTACTGGGTTGCAGCTGGAAGTACATCCGCTGTGTAAAACATATGCTGGATAAGTTGGCGGTTCATTCCGCTGTGGTGACCATTGATGAATAAAGGAACTAAGCCGAAGGAAAATTAATGAATGAATATTTGTAATGCTAAAGTATTGTACTTTTAAGTTATTTGGAAGCAAATGTTTTTCTGGAAGGACATTTGTACATAAATATTACATAAAAAAATAGTAGATACATTTAATTTATTAGTTATGTGTTTCACCGCTAAGAGGAGATAAAGTGCTAAATGCTTTAAATACAAGAACATTAAAAACTGGTTCAAACCTGCAAAAGATGCCGATTCTTTTTCACAGGAAACAATAACAAATGTTATATTGAATGCAGTCATATCAAAATATCTTGATGCGATTATTGCTTAAAGGGACAGTTCACCGAAAAATGAAAATTCTGTCATCATTTACTCACTCTTCACCTGTTTCAAACCTTTATGAGTTTCTTTCTTCTGTTGAATACAAAAGGAGATATTTTGAAGAAAGCTGGAAACCATTGACTTCCATAGTATTCGTTTTTCCTACTATGTTAGTCAATGGTTACAGATTTTCATCTTTAAAATATTTTCTATTGTGTTCAGCAGAAGAAAGAAACTCATGATGGTTTGGAAACACTTGATGGACAGTAAATAGTGAGTACATTTCTATTTTTGGGTGAACCATCGCTTTAAGCTTGATCACAAAATACAGTATTATCAATATATTTGCATAAGTTACACAAAAGGGGTTAGTTTAAAATCTTTCTTTAATGTAAATAAACAAGTGTTTTAAACTAATTGAAATTGCAAAGTATTATAAAGCACAATAGAAAAGACTTTATTTCGTATTCGTTAGTGAGAAATAGCTATGTTTGCTACAGAATATGTTAGTGTTATACAGTTAATGTTAGTTTAAAAAGCTGAACTTTATTAGTTCTCAGCTCGATTAAATAAAATTGTTACGACTTTTGATTTTAAAGAGCTGAAACTGTTCTTTTGGCAATATATTTTACAACGGCTTTAATATATTGACTAATGTGGCTCGAAATGTAACATTCATTGTAATAATGTCTGGGTCTGGTTAATGCTATGGCTTTAACATGCAAACAAATAATGAGGTTTATAATAAGCACTCAAATTTAAAGGCAGTTTGGCTTATTGCCCACAATTATAGCCCACATGCATAGACACGGCAGAGTTCTTATAGAGTTTGCTGTCTGTGTTTGCGTTAGATTGCATTCTGTTTGCCGTGTGATAAGACTGATGCAAGTTTATTTTCTTTCTCCTGGAATTAATTTCACCTTCAGGACCCCGTTGGTTGCCAGATCCCCCAACAAACCAAACAGTCACACTGTGTTAATGTCAAATTCATCATTTATGCATTTATCCATCTTCCGTGCCTCATTTGTGAATTATAATCATCTTCATCTTAGTGAGTTAGTCGGGCTAATGCACAGGAATAAGCGGAAAAAGGGTGGTTAAAATAATTGTTTTTTTTTTTTTTAGATCTATTCCAGTAAATCCCAGAATCTGATCGTCCAAATCCAAAATCAACAGGGCATAAATGCTCGGATGTATTTCTACACTTTAAGTTTTGACAGAACCAATGAGAATCCTGGTTGGGTTTTGACCCGGTTTGTTTCCAGATGTCATTTAGGGACTCTTGACGCCTGGAAATGAAGCCCGAACTCTTATGGCTTAAAAACATGGGCCTATACGCCTACATAAACAAAGGCTTGGCGATGCCGGCATGGAAAATGTCTGATTGTAGCGAATAAAAGCAGTGATTTGTCCACAGTTGACAGGTTCTGTTAGTGGTGGGCTGGATGTGTGGCAGCGTCAGACAGAGATGGATGTTACCCTGGCTTTCTGTTTCTAGGCTCGGGCCCCTGATGATTGGGGCTTGTGTGGTCTCTAAACATTGTCCCAGCCCAGAGCCCCAACACACACACACACACTCTCAGCACTGAGATGTCACACCTTTCCAACAGCACAGTGCGAGATCACATGAAATGGGTCAGTGTGTTTTTTTTTTGTTTGTTTTTATTTTATTCTCTTCTTCATTTGCATTTTCTTCACTTTTGTTTGAGAAACAAGGTTTGAAATTCACTTTTACAGTCTCTCTGTGACACAAAATGTACACTGATGGTTTGCTAACCATGGGATGGGCAATGCAAAAAATGTTAACCTATTTAATAATATTTCGGGCAAAGACAATTAAGCCTCTTGCCGATTACGAAGAGCAGTGGAGTACATCATAGTATTTTTTTAAGCGATTTTAGATAGATTATATTTTTATACTGCATTAATCAGAAATATTACTGTACCATACAATCACCTTAATATTATTTGGAAAAATGTGAATTTAGGGGGGATATCGTGACTATATAAATGCAGAAATTGTCTATATTATTAGAAAAAGTAATCTATAAAATAAAATAAATATGAATATTTATACAAAAATAGAAATATTCTTTACATTTATAGACTGTATTATTTCTGCAAAACCCTTTACTGTACAATAATAATGAATCACATTTGTAAATAATTTAAATAAAAAACAGCAATGAGGCAAAATGTATTTATTTGTCATGAAAGTGTCAAAATAAAAAATAAAACTTCAGTATATGTACTATTTATTATAATAATAATTATTATATTTGCACAAAATGCAAGTTTCAGGATTATTAAGAACACATTAATACTAATGCTAATAATAAAATCATATAAACACCTTATAAAAAACTTATATATATGAACGTATACGTAAGATGTCAGTGTGTATGAAGTATTGTTATTGTTGCATCATGACAGTAATAATAAAAATATAATAAAAAATCACTGCACTATATTGGTCACATTTGATTTGTTCCAGATTTCAAGCTTAGTAAACTGTAGCAGCCCACCAGTTGAGTGACAGGAGCACTGTTACTGTATTCCTCATGGATATGCATGTTTGTGTTTGTGCTCAGGCTGGGTTGCTGGGCTGTGAAGCAGTGCTGTCCAGCATGGCACTCATGCAGGCCGGCTCAATGCCCAGCCATAGGAAGATGAGAGAAAACAATCACAACCAGGACACACACAGCCAACACACACACATGGTGCTGCCCACTGGAGTCAGCTGTCCACCACTGGTAAGAGAAAAACACATGCATTGTTTTGGGTTTTGGGTGAACTGTTCATTTCAAATCTTGAAAATCTTCCATACAATCCTGTGGCTGATTCTAAGGTCATAGGTTCAGTTCACGGAGAACGCAGGTCCAAAAATATAAGAACAATGTCAAGTTGCTAGTGTTATTATTGGTTATGTGGATTTGCCATTAATATGTACAGATGAAGATTTCCCAAGTGATGCTTAACAGCAAGGATATTTTTCACAGTATTTTCTCTTATGTTCTTCTTCTGGAAAAAAGTTGTATTTCTTTAAGTTTTGCTGGAATAAATAATATAAGAAAACTGCTAAAATGAATATCATACATTTTTTGATTTTGTCCAATGACTAGCCTAATTAACCTAACTTGTCTAGTTAACCTAAATAACATAGTTTTTATATTGTTTTTGTATTTATAAGTCTTTATATTTCAAGCTGAATACTAATATGTTGCAACATAACTAGTAAAATGTGTACTGTCTTCATGGCAGACAGGAGAAATTAGTTAATTGAAACTAGTTATTAAAAAAATAGTATCTTAAAAAATATGACAAAACTTCTCTCCTTTCAACAAAGTATTTGAAAAATGAAGGCAATTTCACAGGAAAGCTAATAATTTTTTTGAGTTTTGCTTTATTAAATACTGTTAATGTGTTTTTAAAGAAGAATTTTATCACATACTTTATTTCCTTAGAAAATGACATTAGATGTGTATAAAATATTCCATGTTTTTGGTAATAAATATAAAAAACACATGTACAAATACATATTTCCTTTTAGTATTTAAGTAGTGAAAACACATAATATTTTCATATTGACCTATGTAAATATTCTTATTTGAAATTTTAAATATACAACATCAGTAGTTTCTGAAATTGATCTAAAACACAAAGATTTTACTCAAAACGTATCTATTAATGGCAAATTGAGAGAACCAGAAGTGGTCTCCAGAGCTGTTTCAATCATCCTGACTATTTCAATATAGATAATCATAATACTAATAAATGTTTCTTAATTACTAAGACAGCATATTAGAATGGATCCCTAATGTGTAGAGTGAAAATGTGAACATTTAGCATTGCCATTACAGAACTATGAATGAATATTACATTTAAACAAATATTCAAATAGAAATAATACTTTCACATCAGCACTGTATTTGTCATCAAATAAATGCAGTGTTGGTGAACATAAGAATTATAATTGGGGTGTGTATTAAAATTCTAGAGACATGATTTATTTTTTACTGAAACTAATTAAGCCTAGGGTAACACTTTAGTACTTTAATTCTGTGGCAGTATTAACTAGTAGACCTGCCTATTATTACGATTCTAACAGTTTATTAGCACTTATAAAGTATGATCTTATTCTAAATACCCAATCCTACCCAATACCTAAACCCAACAAAAAAAAGAAGAAATACAGCAAAACTACATATAAAAAATAAAAACAAAAACTACCTTAATAACTATTAATAAGCAGCTAATTAGTAGTTTGGGCCTCACAGTGGCGCAGTGGGTAGCACGTTCGCCTCACAGCAAGAAGGTCGCTGGTTCGAGCCTCGGCTGGGTCAGTTGGCGTTTCTGTGTGGAGTTTGCATGTTCTCCCTGTGTTGGCGTGGGTTTCCTCCGGGTGCTCCGGTTTCCCCCACAAGTCCAAAAACATGCTCTACATGTGAATTGGGTAGACTAAATTGTCCGTAGTGTATGAGTGTGAATGGGTGTGTATGGATGTTTCCCAGAGATGGGTTGCAGCTGGAAGGGCATCCGCTGCGTAAAACATATGCTGGATAAGTTGGCGGTTCATTCCGCTGTGGCGACCCCAGATTAATAAAGGGACTAAGCCAAAATGAAAATGAATGAATGAATGAATAATTAGTAGTTTGTTGAGCTGAAATCTTAAAAGTGAATGGTTTGTTAATAGCGTATATTGTACATTAAAATAAAGTGTGACCAAACCTAGATTTAAGGTGAACGTTTACATCGGTAAGCTTCAAATTTTCCACAATGATCTGCATTCAAACTCTAAATGACCTAAATGTTGTGTTTTCTTAACAGCTCATCCGCAAAGACAGAGAGTTTCACTCGTCCAGGCTTTTGGATGAAAAGGATGTGCAAATCAGCCAGAACGTGCAGCCAAAGAAGAAGAACAGGAAGTCTGGACTTCCCACCAGAATGAGAGAGAAACCCCAGGCATGCGTTCAAGTCTGTCCTGCATCTCTGCCTGTTTATTCCATTTGCGCACGTCTGCTTGTATTCCTGCGCTAACTGAATGCTCTTTTCATGAAGGTGGAGATTCCTGACGTTCACGACGATCACTCACTTGGCTCTCAAGTGCAGAAGAATTTCATATGCGAGCACTGCTATAGTGCTTTTCGCAGTAGTTACCATCTCAAACGACACATTCTCACTCATACGGGTACGGCATTAGACTTAATGCTCACATCATGTTACCATTCATACATGAAGTTAATGTGTGTCTATGTCTGCGTGTGTTTTAGGGGAAAAGCCATTTGGTTGTGATATGTGTGATATGAGGTTTATCCAACGCTACCACCTGGAGAGACACAAGCGTGTTCACAGCGGTGAGAAGCCTTATCAGTGTGACCGCTGCCAACAGGTGAGACGCAAAAAAGGCATGTGCTTTAATACACAGAGAGCTTGGGATTTGCTTATAACATTTATGAACGTATGTCTTTAGGGCTGTGTGACTGTTAGCATATTGTATCAAAATGGGAGCTTGAAGAGATGTGATTGCTGTCATTGAGAAAGGCATATTATTAGCAAATCTGTCTTAATGCATAGTCTTTTATTAATGATTATTTCTGAACAGTCCTAAAAAAGCTCTGTTTTAGAATTAAAACCGTAACGTGAGTGACATATTGCATAAACTTCACATTTGATATAATGTTGTTTTCAAGCTGGTTAAATTTCTGGTTCAAATTATCTGGCAAAAACACATGATCTGGATCAAACATCAAACTAAACACATTCACCACTTGAAATGTATTTTTTTGTATTGAATATTAATGCAAAAAATTGACCCAAACTAAAGGGTCAAGACATTTAAAATGTTACTTTTTAACTTTAGAGAAAAAAATGCTGAACAATGTATCACAGTTTCAGCAAAATAAAAAACTAAATCCGACTGACCCTTTCTTGAACAGTTTACATTAATACAAGTAACAAATAATCTCATAATTCACAACTAAAGAAACATTTAAAATGCATACATGGGCTTTTGCAAAACTCTAGACACTGGCATTCAAAAGAATTAGTTGAAAGCATGTCCGAAAGTCCCATTTCATTCAAACGTCCCTCCTCAAAAATGAGACTAACTCCGAACCCCCTTCTGTCACACAGAACTTTTCCAGAACCGACCGGTTACTGCGGCATCGACGTTTGTGTGCTGTGGGCGTCCCTAAAGAGGAGAACCAGCCGTGCTGTGAGGGACGGTCGTATTCTCAGGACCCGTCCCAGCACGCGGCATCCTGGAGCCCACTGCAGACAAACAACAGCAGGCTGGCGGTGTGACAGTCTGTTCAATCGCTCGTAGCAAACACAATGGACTCCAACATGACCTGACTGAGGGTCTGAGCCTATAAACTGTTTAAAGACTTTAACACCACCCCGGTGGACTCTTTTATACCGGCTAGATTCTGGAAAATAGCGTATTTTGTATTTTAGATGGTACTGTGATGAGAGAACGGGTTAGTTGTGCATTCAGTCCAGGCAAATAATGGCATCTGGTAGTTTAGAGTTAGTTCATTTGGTAGCTCCTGTGCAGAACTGTAGGTTGTCGTGATTATCTCGATGCTCAGAGGATTTTTGCATATGAAATCCGATTTGAAGAGATGATGGTTCAATTATGAGAATAGCCCAAAAGTGAAAATTTTGTCATTATTGACTGCCCCGATCTTATTTTAAACCTGTTTGAATTTCTTGCTATTGTTGAACACAATTTTTTTTTGACGAATGTTGGAAACAAAATGCCATTGACTATGGAAATCAATGGAAACAACAATGCTGGGTTGTTGCAACCCAATGCTGGGTCAAATATGGACAAACATAACTGTTGGGTTAATAAGTGCAATTTAAATTGAATTGGAAAAATTGGGTTACAACAACTCAGCATTTTTTGTTTAGAGTGTATCGATTTTCAACATTTTTCTACAAACCCTCTTTTGCGTGTTACTAACCAAACAAGAAACTCATAAAGGGTTGAACAACTTAAGGGCGAGTAAATGGTGAGTATATTTATAATTTTGGTTGAACTATTCCTAGAAGGGCAAGCCAGGAAACAGTTGGTCATGCAAATTTGTTACAAAAAGTGAATTCTGCCATCTCTGAACTTTTGATCATAGATAAAAGACCTTTTTAGCCCTCCAAATATCACTGGATTTACACTGTTACAGCACCTTTTCGATATGAATCTGAGAGCTGGAGCTGTTGCATGTGGCCTTTTCAAACTGAGACATTAGCTTAGTGACAATAGACACATTGTGATTTTAGTTTTTTCAATGTGCACATCATAATCAATTCCTGTTTTTTTGAGGAGTATATTCTCAATAAAGCAATACTTCACCCTAAAATGAAAGTTTAGCTTATCTTTATGGTGAATATGTGCCATCAAAGTCCAAACAGCTGATAAAAATAATCCGCACTGCTCCAGTCCATCAATCAATGTCCTGTGAAGAGAAAAGCTGCATATTTGTAATAAATAAATGAATCATCGGTTCTGTTTGCTTAATCGTTCCATTTCGTGCTGATCCGCTCCAGGCAGCACTGAAACGGTTTCAATTTCCACTGTGTGATGAGGATGATGAAATGGAGCTATCTAGAATATAATACAAATGCATCAGTTGTTGCCTTGGTAACACAAGTGTAATGTAAACATCGATATGGAGGAAGGGACTATGATAAATAACAGTAAACGAATAAATAGTGCTCTTCTGCCTAGCTAGCTATGGAGAAACTGGCAACCAGGTAACAGAGTGGCAACTTCATGCACTCTACCAGTCCAGCGCAGTTCAGCATGATTGTCTAACCATGCATAGAATTCCAAACCAAGAACGGTTTGTTGTCAGTGCCAATAGTCAACATATATGAGGTGTTCACCGCAACCTGAGTTTGATTCCTGGCTCAAGGTCCTTTCCCTCTCTCTGCCTCCTCCACTTTCCTATAATCTCTACTGTCTGCTGCCAAAAAAAGCTGAAAAAACCCTAAAAATGTCTTATATAAAAAGCATTGTTTGTAATGGTGTCTACGTTATTAGGCTTATGTGGAAGCACAACTGAAACCATACCTGATGGTTCATAGCACAGTTCGACATGATAAGCAGCTTATGAGTGCTTTGTCTGTCACATTGCTTTCTTTAGTGATAAAGTCCATTTCTCAATGACAAATTTTAAATTCCATTTCAGGAAATAGTGAGATACGTTTCACATTTCTGTATATAATTTTAGTGGAAATCTTGTAACTTTGACTTTATTTTTCTCAAAATTGTGATTATTTATTTAAATTGCATGCTTAAAGGCTTTTATTTGCAATTCTCAGTTTATATCTTGGAACTCTGAAACTTGGAAACTGAGTTTATTTGTTCAGTTCTTAGTTTTTATTTAATAGAAATATGCATTTCTTAAAAAAAAAGTCAAATTGCAGGATGTAAACACGGAATTGCTCGAATAAAGGGCAGGATTCTGAGTTCACATAAAGTTTACATGTCACGTTTCATGAATTTAATTGAAATATTAAAATAAATAAAGCCTGACTTGTGAGATATTAAACTCAGTCTTGACCGAAAGCATACAAACGGGCAATTGCAAGATAAGCTGTAAGTTTGAAACTCAGAATTGTGGGATATAAACTCGATTTTGAGAAGAAATGTTCAGAATTAAATGCATATAAATAAACATAAAAATATATATAAATCGATGTACAAATTTTGGCCCTACAAGGCAAACATTTCTAAACATTCATTGATGGTAGATTTTAATGTAAGAGCTCAACAGGCCATAGATTTTTCGCTGGAGTTAAGCATTATTATGGGTTATTGATTTTTCATATTTTGCGGCTTAAAATTAAATGCCTAAATGCTCAATTTTCACTTGACAATGTGTTATTTTATGGACTGGAGTCATGTGTATTTTTATAGTGATGTTTTTATCAGCTATTTATACTCCCATTCTGACGTCAGATGTAACCCGTTTCTCCATCTCTGACGGCCTCAGGGTGAACACATTTTCAGCAAATAAAACATTTGGGCTGAACTATTTCTTTAAACACTGTGAGAATGGCTCGTGGCCATTGACAGTTTTACACAGGCTTTTTACGGTTTTAGAGGAAACATCTGGAGCGTCATCCATCCTCCATCCACAGGAGAGCTCTTTTTTTTTGTGAGCTACATTATGGTGTCAAGCTTTTGAAGTTGGCCTTTCGGTCAACATGAACTCTGACTTCTCATCGCTATTAGAGTATGACTGACAAATCTGGTCACAGTATGATGTGACTCGTACGGTAAGTCTCCGTTTCTCTTCTGAAGTCACTGGATCGATCAAGCCGAGCCAAGAATAACAAGGAAAACCTTTTAACAGGTTGTACAGTACAAAGAGAGACAGATGTTTATATATAAAAGGCTAGGGTTTTTTTTGCAGAAGGTCTTGTTACGTTTCGTACCTCGTAAACCTCGGCCCTTGAACATGGACTTCTGGCACGGTTCGAGCTTGAGTTAATATATTTTTCAGATTATTTAACTAGAAAGCGTAGTATTAGAGTGCTGCCACTGTCTGACTGTATTTTTTTACCTGTATATTTGCATGATCCTTTTGTTAAGCGCATATCGTAAAGGTTCTTGTATTGTGACTGAGTAGAAATACACTTTTTTTTTTTCTAAGGACGTTGTTCTGTATTTTTTTTTTATCAATCTTAAACACAATTTGTTCTTATCCTGCAGACACTATTTAGTAAAGCCCTATATAGGACTTAAAATTCACAATATTCCTAAACAAAACTTAAACATGGCTTTTGTTGTTAAGCGCACTGACTTATTTTTGTTTATAGATATTTTAATCGTTTTTGTGTTTGAACTAGTAGAGTGAACACTAAAAACAAATCTGTTCATGAACAGGCTCCATATTTAGTTATTTACAGTTTTTTTTTCTATTTGTTTACGGTTGTGAGTTGCATTATGGGACCCTGATCTCTGCTCTGTCTACTTTTAATGTTGAGAATTTAACTACGGTTTAGTAAAGTTGCTGTTATTGACATTTTAGTAGTTTGAAACAATATATTGTACACTGTAAAACATTTATGACAAAAAGTCAAGACAACAAATATTGTTTTATGTTACTTTAACTTAATTTAATAATATAATCAGGTTTGAACAAAATGTTTTAAGTTATACAAAGTTTAACTTAATATTTTTAGTCAGTTCGATTGATGTACGTTGACTGATGTAAGGCAGCAAGAATTTGACAGTGAATAAGAAATAATATATTGAGCATTATATAACATTTATTTTTAACCAGGTTTTTGTCCAGTAATTTACAACACCAACACAAACAATATATTGCTTCAAACTATTTAATGTCTATCAAAAAGTCACTTTTAAGCTTTTCAACATCTAAAGTTGTTGGAGAAAAGATCAAAGTCCCATCATGCAGTTCAAAAGCACAAAGAAATCAAATAAAAAAAAGAATCATAAAATACCAAAAAAAAAAAAAACTGTAAGGTGTGCTGTGCTTTTTCATTTATTTAATACGTTTTTTTAAGTAATAAACCGCTCTGTCAGATGCATTACCTTTTATTTACAAAAAATATATTAGTAGTTTATTATAT
>CAIGQW010000298.1:6201674-6220125 GCA_903798125.1 Danio choprae | reverse complement strand
GTATGCCCTTCCAACGGCAACCCAGTACTGGGAAACACCCATACACTCTCACGTTCACACTTATACACTACGACCAATTTATCTTATTCAATTCACCTATAGCACATGTCTATGGACCGTGAGGGAAACCGAAGCACCCGGAGGAAACCCACACCAACACCAGGAGAACATGCAAACTTCACACAGAAATGCCAACTGACCCAGCCAGGGCTCAAACCAGCAAGAGAGAGAGAGAGAGAAATAAGTCCATAAAATAACAAAAAAATACTGGCAGTTTATTACCATGTTTTTGTACCGTAAAATACAATAACAGCCAAGACAAAATTTAACTTCAGTCTATTTTATACTGAAGCGAGCATAAAACATTTCAGATGTTTTCATCCCTTGTTGTTTTAATGGTTGTAATCATTTTAATGCATTCAGATGTAGAAACTTTAGCATTTTGAAGTTGATTAGTGATGGAAAATCAGAGTTATTGCACCAAATATCGATTACCTAACTTATGAAGTTTACACGATATTGTGTTAATGTGTGTCTATAAATAAATATAAATATGTCTAAAAGCATGGCACCTTCATTACTAATGTAAGAAATGTCATCAGTAGTTTAAAGAATAAAACCCAAATTACGTTTTACTTAATTAGTTTACTTAATTTAACAGAACTAAACTGTAAGTGATCTCTTAATTCTTTTCATAGCTGTATGAGTTACAGGCTTACTTGAGACTTTGAGCTGATGAAGATTAATTAATCAGCCAGGGAATTCAGAGTCTCTGACCTACTTTTCTGTCCAAATAATTCATGCATATTCATGTGCAAATTTCACTTTTATGTGCGACGGCACAATTAGTTTTCTTTCAGCACTTCTGCAGCCCTCACACACAGCTAACAGGAAGCTGAGAGATGATAAATGACGCGCTCATGTTATTCTCTGATGGCTGTTGGGTTTAATGAAGAGGAAAACATAATACAGATACAGCTCCTCTTTTTTTTCCGGCTGTATCAACATCAGGATTAGCATTTCATTAACCCAGCTTTAATGAATAAAATCTGACATACTAGTTCACATTTAACAAGGTTATACCACCATTTGCACCGTTTATTGTATTTAATAATAATAAATGCCCACCAATTCAGCATATTAGGATGATTTCTGAAGTATCACGTGACACTGAAAACTGGAGTGATGATGCTTAAAATTCAGCATCACAGAAATAAATTGTTTGAGTATAAACAAGTTATTTTAAATAGTAATATTGTTCTTAATGTAATATTATAATAATGTTCTTAATATCTCAGTTTTTACTGTATTTTTCATCAGACTTTTACAGATCCCCAAATTTTACCAACCTCAAAGCTTTGGTTAATGAGCTGCTAATTTACTATTCGTTTTACTAATACTCTCGTTAAAAATAACGATTCTTTACTTCTTATAATTTGTTTATTTTCATCTATTTATTTAGCAGACACTTTTCTCCAAAGCGACCTACAAGCGAGAATAAAAAAGCACTTCAAATCATCAGCAGCATTTAAATGCTCTGACAAGTCTAAGTTAGTTTAGATTATTTTTTTTTGGTTTGTTTCTCTGAGAAGAGTGTGTCCTACAGGTGGTTTGTCAGGCCTACTCACCTGCGTGAAGCACACTGAGAATTGCACAATGTTCTCCATTGTCAAAAGTAGTATGTGGCGCTTATAAGAAGGTGTCTGGTGCATATGGAGAGCATGCCTTTATGATTCCATACATTTTACATTGCACAACATTTATTTACAGTGAAAAGGTAAGAAATATGAAATGGTCTTTTATAAAAGAAAAGATTTTTGCTGTTTGTTCAAACTACTTATTTAAAATGAGCTGAATCAACACAATTCGTGAGTTTTTTGCAACGACGTATTTATTTGATGTTTAATCCACTTTAATTTGTAAAATTAATATGTTAACTCAAGTCCTTCAAGTTTTCCCCACACAAATCGACTGTTTGGAATCCAGCATTTTTGCAGTGTAAGAAAAAACTTTTTGAGAAGTCTTTAGGGGAATCAAAATGGTTCTTTCATGGCATTGCTTTAGAAGTTATTTTTCATCACGCTTGATCATCCCATCCACGGTACTAATGAAGACCACACATGTAGTGTAATATATTTAAAAACAACCATAAGTAGCAGTTTCAGTGCACAAAACTGCATTAATTTCCTCTTTCCTTCCCTCTGCGTTTGACTGTTCCTTTGTCAAAGCCCTTAAACTCTGTTTTACAAGGGAAACCCAAAGTGGCGGGACCGGCTCAGTTGACCAGCGCCTCATTGTCAAGATTTATCTCGCTCGAGAGTCATCCACATTCCTGATGACAGGACGAATGCCTCGGCGTCCTGCCGAGAGCGTTAAAATCACTCTCACGCTGAAGCACATTTCGCCTCGACAGATACATTAACATACAGTGGCCCCGTGCCACCCCATCAATCTGTGCTTGTTGGGACCCACCATCACTGCTTTAGGCCTCGCTGCTGAAGCCAAACGGGCCATTTTCGGTCAAGGGTCCATAGATGATGCTTTCTGGATACCTTGGAACACCTGTGGAGGTTATGAGAACTTAAATTCAAGCTGGATGCAACTGCAAAGCATCATGTTTTTTTGGCGTCGCTGGTTTAATGAAGAAGCTTTAGCGTTCATAAAATCCTTTTCAAAAGATTCTTTAGTGGAAAAAGTTGAGTTGCAGTTGAAATGTTCTTCATACTAAGAAAAGGGGGGATCTTTCTAGCACTGTTTTTTCAAAATGCTTTTTGGGGTAACCTAGCTTTGTATTTTGCTTTTGAGTTTTGCTGCAAAAGCCATTGTTTTACAGCTTCCTTTTTTTAGAGTGAGTTTGTTATGTTAAGTTTGATTTCATTAGATGTTGTTTAGTGTTTCTGCACGCTGTATTTTATAAGCCAAGAACCATGACAGTGAGAACAATTATAAAGATCCTTTTGTGGATTAACGTTTCTATAGATGTTAAAACTGGTAACATCAATACTCGTATAAGTGCTTTATTGTTTTCATGAAAAACCTCCAGCATCCATTCAATCTTTCTACTTCACAAAAGTGTTTAAACTGAATTTTTTTTTAAATTGACGGACACTAAAATGTTAGCAATAGACTCTTAAATATAAAGGGAACAATTATTGATTCCCAAAGAACATTTAAGTCAACAGCTCTTAACATAACCCTTTATTTCTTAATGTGAAGATAATTTTAATGATCTAACGAAACCTTTTCTTTGTTAAAAAAAAACTTTCAGGGAATTGAAAGTTTGATAAAGTTTCTTCATCTATGACAATTAAGTAAATGTTTATTTTATGAACTGCACCACTGCAAAAATATATTAATCTTAATTTTTTTTTAATACTGACTGCCAATAAAATACAATTAAATGTTCTTTGGGGAACCCAAAATGGATCTAACATCAAATTTCAAATATTCAGAACTTGTTAGCTGTTATTTATTGCCTCTGAACACTTTATAACACTTGCCAAAAACCATAACCAAAAGACTACTGCTAAAGCTGCTATATATTGTACAAACTCCAGATTCATGCATAACTGGCCTGTTTGAACATCATAGACAAAAATTGTTCATTAAGAAAGGTTCTTTGGGGAACCCAAAATGAATCTTTTATGGCCTCACTGCGAAGACCTCCAAGCTTTATTTTTTTATACCATGAGGATGGGTTTATTATCTGTTATTTAGTGTTTCTGCACTCTCTATATCACTAGCCAAGAACTGACTAAAAGACTACCACTAAAGCTAATATTTTATTGAAAATATTAGATCAATATTTAACTGGTCTCTCTAAACAGCTTATGTTAGACAAAGACAGCTTCTTAAAAAAAAAAACCCAGTTAGAGTAAAGGTTCTTTATGGAACCCAAAATGGATCTTCCACGGCATCGCTGAGAAAACCTCCTTTTGGAGGATTATTTTTAAGAGTGTAGACATTGAGTTTATTAGCTGTTATTTAGTGTTTCTGTGCTCTTTATATCACCGGCCAAGATCCATAACTGCAAGACTACTGCTAAAGCTGCTATATTTTTTGCTAATACCAGATTAATACATAACAGGCCTCTCTGAACATGATATTTCCTAGACGGCTACATTTTCCCTGTGTGAAGTTATGCTTAATGGGAATTCTCCAACTTATCACCCAGATCTCTTGCAATACATCAAGCTGCTTTATGAGCTTCAGCAGTTTCGCTTCAATATTGAATGATAAACTTGGCAGAAGTTTTGAGATGCTTCTCCTTTAGCATTTTCCTGTGGATTAAACTATATTAAACATTCATCCTATCGACCGCTGATTCAATATTTTATACTTGCACTGGGGTGCTCTCCAATCCCACTTGTGATTTGTTTACAGACTCTATCGGAAAAAATTGATTAAACTAATAAAGGTTTGAACATTCGCACCTCCCTGACCTTCCATAAACAGCTAGTGTCATTGTTTCCACCACTGAGACGTTTATGAGTCTTGTTTGCTCCGAGAGATACATAACGCATGGTGCTCGAGTATGCAATATGCCTCCAGCAGAGACCCGCGGAGTTCACACAGCGACTCGCATGCAGCCTCGCATGTTAAAAAGCCCTAATGCGTCTCTTTAGATGTTGTGCAATTACATGGGAGCATGGGAAGGCCTTTCATTTCGCCCCATTGCAATTTTCCACCTGAACAGGCAAGGTGAGGCGAGAGGTGAGGCCGAGGTGCACGTCTTATGAATCCTTGAGCTTTTGACAGACAGCAACGGCCTTGCTATTTACCCTTAGAAATATTCACGGGTCACGGCTGTTACAGGGGGTTCGCACTGATCTCCTCGGCATAAGCGAACGCGACTGATGCACAGATAAAGGGGATAGATGGACGTTTAGGGAGATGAGAGTACAGATAGACACTAGGCCAAAGTGACTTTGGCAGTGCGCTGCTATTGATCAGCTTTATGATACATTGATTTATACCAGACACTTTCAAGTGCTTTGAAGAGATATGAGTCATGTACATCCTCGCTAATCTCAGGGGCAGCAGGAGGGGACTATGGTTAAAAAGCGTCTATGATACGAGAAGACATGCCTATGATGTCTTAAGACTAAAGCCGCACGGTCTGTATCTGTTAGGAATAAAGGTGCATGGGAAAATAAATGGCCAGAGAGCCGCTTTTGATAATTTCTGGAAAAATTTTAAGGATATGTTCTCAGCTTTCAAAGGAATAAGGGTTCTCGGGCGAGACGTTCGTGTACACGCCCTCACGCAAATACACACACATACGCAGATAAAGAGATCGAGTGAAGATTTATGTGACAGTGAACTAATTGCATGCCGCCATTTGTCTTGAGGAACTGTCACCCGATCCTTTCTCATGGTTTTTAACAATTATATCAGAAGAAATATACGTACTGCACACCATTATAGGAAATTATAAGCAAGTTAAAGATCAAGTACGTGAAAAAGGCATTGGTTGAGCCGGAATGTAATGGAAAGTATGTGACGTGAGGTTGACAATTGCAACAAAACTCATTTAAAGGACACATCTTGCTTCATGTGGTAACACATGTGGTTGATTTCATAGTAAAAGTATGGTTGACACTATTTGATTGCATTTAGAAGCAGATATTTTGTATTTATCTGTCATATGAGAAGAATCTGTCATTTTAAAAAAGTTAATTCAGCATTAAATTAAAGTTTTTGATCATTCACTTTGGCTTCTGTGACTTTTTCTTCACAGAAGACGACACTTTTAAAATCATTGTTGTCCAAACAAATAACACTGGAGTTTAAACAACATTGTTACCCATCGACTTTCACTGCCTGAACTATTACATTTCTCAAAATATCTCTTTTGTACTTTAGAGAAGAAGAAAAGTCAACTAAAGTTCTTTTGAAGAGTATTAGAGGTTCAAACAGCAGCGGTGCTTGCTTACTTCCATTGTATGAAGAAAAAACACACAGATTTTCTCAAAATATCTATTTGTATGTCAAAGTAAAAAAAAAAAAAACAATAGAAAGTATTTAGAATGGCAATGGATTCCAAGCCACATTGGTACCTATTTCTAAAGGAAAAACACTAAGATATTCCTCAAAATAGATTTTTGTGCACTTCACTGAAGAATAAATGTCAAAAGAAGATAAAATATTTGTGCACAATGACTAGAATTGTGAAAAAATGTATAAATTATATATTCTTTAAATATTATATTATTTTATTTGTATAGTATATATTGTTGAATACTCTTAATAAAGAAGTCAAAAAAGACTCAACAAGATATTTGGATGTACACTGAATTCCAAATAACATTGGGACATTTATTAAAACATATTTTATGCAACACTTTAGTTTAAGTCACAATTTTCACTGTTAAATACTGGCTTATTACCTGCATATTATTAAGATATTAACTGTTTATTAGCACTTATAAAGTATGATCTTATTCTACATCCCTAATCCTACCCAATACCTAAACCTAAAAACTACTAACTGCTAAAAAACTACTAAAAGCTACTAACTACTAAACTACTGTTAATAAGCAATTAATTAGTCGTTTTGAGCTAGAAGTCTTAGATGATGCTTTGTTAATAGTGAGAACTGTACATTAAAATAAAGTGTGATCATATTTTGTTCAAACACTTTGTTTTAATGTACAATTCACGCTATTATCAAACCATTAACTAACACTCAAACTACTAATTAACTGCTTATTAGTTAGTAAAGTAGTAGTTTGGTAGTATAGGGTAGAATTAGGGATGTAGAATAAGATCATACTTTATAAGTACTAATAAACAGTTAATAACTTAATAATAGGCAGGTAATGAGCCAGCAGTCAATAGTGTACATTTTTAACCAAAGTTTTACTGATATTTTGAAGAATACTATAGTCAAAACACAGAGACGTTTCTCAAAATACATTTTGGAGTGCTTCACGGAAGAAAATAAGTCTTGGATGAAATGAGCGTGGCTTTTCTTTTTCGGGGGAACTGTCCCTTTAAGCTGTCAGCTGCACATGTTCATTCTTTATGGTGTACTTGAGTGAATTGTCTGGAGTTTAATGGGTATCACTGTGAATGTTGTTTCAGAAGAGGCAGAGGAAGTTGAAACATGTCGAGAGGTCGTTCATTGCCAGCATTGATTGTAAAACGGTCTTTGGAAACAACACAGTATGTTGCAATACTGAAGCCAATTTACACACATAAGATAAGCAGGGTTTGCAAAAGCAGGTATAGCTAGTGCTCATTCCTGCATTTATATTTTGGGAATTCTTTGCTGGATTCTTGCATAGAGATTTTATTGTGCAAATCATCCAGCATATATGTTTTACATTTATGCATTTGGCAGCTGATTGCAACTAAAGCAATTTTCAGTTGATGCGTTTTGCTTAATGCATGCCTTCCCTGGAAATTGAACCCATGACGTGCTCTGTTTTTGAGCTACAGGAATGCATTGTTTGTGATGCTTCAAATAACGAGGCTTCTTGACGAGAGCTGTGCTTTGTGTTTCTAAGAACCCAGATGTACAATTTTTGTGGGGTGAAATCATCTAGTAACCACCTAGAGCAACCTGGCACACACACATGTTAGTAAAACTCTTCTTAAAGTGATAGCTCGCCACAAAATGCTACGCTTTTGACATTATTATTAAACCCCTGTAATGACTTTTGTTTCTTCTGTGGAGCATGAAAGAAAATATATTAAAGAATGCGATGAAAGTCAGTGGGGCTCAAAGCTTCTGCACTGTAAAAAAAAAATGCTGGGTTCCACACAATTCCTTTATATTGTCCCAACACAAATCGATTAAGTTCACTTAATTTTTTGCAAATTTAAGTGGATTGAACAAACAGCAATTAAATTGTCCCAAAAAACTGTGTTGATTCAGCTTATATTAAATAAGTGGTTTGAACAAGTAGTTTGATTTTTTAAATGTATTTTTATACAATAAATAGTTGTCAAATAATACTTAAAGCACTTAGCAAATGCATCAAAGTGACCAATCGAACATCTTAGAGGTTACATATATTTGTCCAAAATTAGTCAAATAAGTAAGTACTGTTATAGTACTTAAAGGGATAGTTCATTCAAAACTGAAAGTCATTTACTCACCCTTCATTTATTCCGGTTTGGGTTTTTTCTTCTGTTGAACACAAAAGAAAATAGTTTTAAGAAAGTTTAAACAATAACTACTTAACTATATATACTATATAAGTCAATGGGTACAGGTTTTCAGCTTTCTTCGAAATATCTTCTTTAGAGTTCAACATAATAAAGAGTTGGAACCAGTTGAGTGTGAGTAAATTTTCTTTTTGGGTGAACTAAGCCTTTAAATTATGCAAATTGAATAAAAAACAATTCAATAACCGGCCAATCTCACTGTGAATGTTTAACTATGAGAATCGTAACATACTATATCAGTGGTTATCAGTGGCATGCCACAAATTGATCAAAAGCAAACATCAAGCCAGCAGTAATGGGATACGGCAGTGACAGTGGTGTTTGCATTTCTGTTGTGTGCTGATTGAGATGAATCGTCTAGTCGGATCGTCCACATTTTTGGGTCACATATGAGATGTTTTCTTAGAGTGCCGGGTGTTGAAACAGGATATTATTTTGGAGTCGGAGAGCTGGATGTGACCACATTCCACAAAGAAACTGCAGCAGGCCTGTGTGAGTGAAAATGACTGCAGCTACAAATCATTCGCTCGCTCTCTCTCTCTTTCTCCTCCTCCTCCTCTTGCTCTCATGACGTCAGGAATGTCGAGCACTCCCTGCTCCTTCCCTTGGGGAGAGGGTTTTACGATTGAAACCTGACACCGTTTCTGTGTCCCATAAGCAACAGAGCGGTAACTCACATCAAAGACAGCCAGCGTCGAATCACAGCACGGCCATAAATTTGCCTGTCGCTCTTGGACCAATCAGGAGCGAGCATTAAATCAACTCTGTCACGCTGGCAGCCAATGGTGGGGCAGCGGCGGTAAATCTGTCAGGCGAGCGTCTGTTAACGGGCGCTGTGGTGCAGATGGGGAATCCACTAGGGTGAGGGGGGAATGAAAGTATATATGAGGGAGAAAGAGAGAGAGAGATGGAAAGATGGAAGAAGGGAGGGGAAAAGCTGAGCACTTAGAGCTAAAGCGTGCAAAAATCTTCCTTTGGTTACCCAAAGATTCATTTCAGAAAGCCATAATGGCCTGAAAATCAAAGTGTTTTGCAAGCGGTAAGCCGTGAAAACTGGAGTGGAACAAGACCAAACATGACCACATGAGAGAGAGAGAGAAAAAACAGCCAAAGAAAAACGTCATAAAGCTTAATTGCTACCACTGCTGTGTGACATTGAGTGTCTACAACAAAAGTGAAATACGGCCTTGTCTCGCTCTACAATTACATCACTATCTTAATCACCGCCTCTGTCACGATTATTTTGGTTCACGACACTCATTATACACATTTGAAATGCACGATAGCTTGTCAAACGCAAACCTCAAACACTACTTTATATGATATGACATAAAAACGAGACTGAAACATGTCGGAGTGTGTGAAACCATGACCTGTGGGCCTTTGCACGTTGCTGCAATGGGTGCACACCAGATGTGTTCACACGCAAGAACGTGCACGGCTAAAAAGAGCCTGTTTGTGTGCAAATGCATGTGTGTGTGCATATGTAACGCAGCGGGACAGACTCTTCAGGGATTTGAGTCTAATTCTAAATCACGGGGAAGGGAAAGAAGGGCCTCCTCTCTTAAAATGTCAACAGGCTGCAGCTTATACTCCGCAAACATCTCCGGCTCAGATCGACGGGCCCCCGTTTTCAGCAGCGGACCACGGCCAAATTCGGTGACTAATGGCGCAGGAGAATCGAAAATAGAAATGTCTAAACAGGCTTGCGGACATATCCAACTGCCTGGCTGATAAATGTAGCGTGCCTTCACTTGAATTTATGTGTTTTTAAACTCTCCGTCATGTGATATGAAAATAAGGTGTACTCTTACCCTGCGATCCAGCCAGAGCAATAACATCTGAATGGCATGCTTGAAACGCATAACGTGCTCTTGAATAAATATTGTGCGATTATTAAATGAATGCGAACAGTTAGATTGCAGGCAGACCTGAGAAAATTGACAACTTGGATGATTTCAGGAGACAAAGAACTTCGTTATAAGATACTGCAAAGAAGATGTTTTAACGCCAAATAGAATAGCTTGCTGAAATACTACTGGATCAGCAAAAGCTGTGGCATTGCTGTTGATTTTGGCTGCCTCTGCTCCCAAGGTGAAATGATTTTCTATTCGACGGGAATCCATAAACAGGCCCTGTGAGGGCGAGAGGCGCCATAAAACACATCAGGCCGTATGGAGGCGTTTCCGCTTTCGACCATGCGAGCCCGGGGACCGAGGCCATGGCAAGCAGCGCTCTTATCTCAGCCTGGCGGTGACCGAATCCATTCATGCATTGCTTGTCCTCTATTCCAAGTCGTTTTCTATGGTCTTTTGATGAATTTTGCCTGTCTAAATTTGCCTGTTCCGAGAGCGTGCCGTAATTTACCTACATTTATCGCAATGAGCTGTTTGCTCAGCTTCGGCCCTGAGCTGCATGCATGATTAATACGAAACACTGCTGCTTCTGTGTCACCCTCCCCCTCACCTGAGAGTGGAAAACGACTCTGATTGCAACAAGCTTTTGCTGAAAAGGTGTGGAAGTGAGTCGGGAATACTCATGCACAGACAGACGGACTGTAAACTTGAAGATGATGATAATTTATTGACTGTTGCACACTACACACACACACATAAGCAGCGTCTATCAATTACAGGCCTCTAGTCCACACTCCTCTGACAATTTTACTGCGTGTTTTGTACCGTGTGTCAAGCCACGCTGTTTCAGTCTATTATACTCATTCCTCTATAATTAATATAAATGATGACCTTTTTTTTTGCCTTTTTACTGCCGTGCCACTGTAATTAGTCGATGAAAGGCATTCGTTGGCTGCCCGTAGGTGATACTGGAATATCTTGATGAAAGGCCGCAAGAGCCATTTTAGTGGTGCGTAGACAGAAACCAGGGGTCAGATTTACCTAATTTCTGCATTGCTTGGGTCATACAGAAAGCTGATTTCAACACCTGCCCTTTTGCTATGTTTACAGATACTTATATCGTCCTATGTAACCTTGACACTGCCCAGCAGCTCCCATCTTACGCCTAGGGTTGAGAACATGTCATTTAAATCAGCTGCATCAATATGGTGATTGCTTCAGATCATAAACAGGGCTGTTTGAGGGAACATATTGTTCCTGTGGGCAATACACTTTTTTTCAGGTGCATTAGCATATGGTCAAGGTGCATGCAATTTCTCTAGACTTAATGACGGTTTCAAACTGGTCTTTCTTTGCACAGATGATCATAAAGTGGCATCAGAATGTGTTTAGAGTTTTATAGAATGGAGCAAATGAAATAAAATGTGGTCTCTGCACACTAATGAAAATGTTGTCTGTTGGTGTCAAGCAGTCCCTTCAGGATTCTGGATTCTTGCATCAGTTTAATGGAAGAATCATAAAAATGCCACTCAATTTGGAGGAGCTTGAAAAGTTTTTAAAGACTGCTGTAGGTTTTGGACAGCCTTAGAAACGTCACAATGTCATCCCACTAATAGTCGCTGTAGACAATGCTGATTTATTGAACAATTACAACATTTTTCATTAATGAATTTTAGCATTCTAATGCTCAATGCTAATCATTTTTAAGGTTTGTTTCAACAATTTGATTTTAGATCCTTAGTTCATGTGTAAAATATGATATGGTAGGCTTTGTAGGGTTAAGATCTAAAATATAGAAAGTGCAGAACTCAATAGTTCTTGATGTCAAAAAGAGATATTCTTTATCAGATTGTTGTCTGTGGTGTGAAGGTATTATTAAATATTGCTGCAATTTTAGAAAAAACAAAATGCTACTAAATCAGTATTTTGTAGGCCACAAAAATGTAAAATGTTCTGGAAGATCCTGGAGGGACTGATGTAAAGGGTATTTTAGTATTAGTATGAATGCTATATTCTATTAAGGAATGCAAAGGTATTCACTCCAGACTTCCATGATTGGTTTAGCCACTGTCAGGCTGGTTGTGATGCTCAAAGCTGGGGTTGAAGTTTTATCTTTATTCTGAAAAAGCTTTTTGCAAGCAACAGATAAATCATGAGCCAAATGGTATTCGTTTCCATTAAAGGTTCTTAGAAGTCCATTCTGCAGTACAGACAAAAAACTGTCTGACAATGATTAAATTAACTCAGTGGCACTGCAGCGTCCCAAATTCATCTACAATAAAAAAAAAGCTTTGCAACTAAAGCAGTCTGATTTACTTCCAAATGTCTCTTTTAGAATGTCAGACATTTTTGCACAGTCCAATTAAGTCAGGATGTTGTGGTGATTCTTGAATCATAATGGACATTGTTTGGTCCTGTATAATGCATTGTAGTGGTTAACAACACATATGGGCCTGTTTTTTGACCTTCAACAATCCCGTCACATTGGTAATGCTGACCAACGAAGCACAGAAACTCTCATGTACACGGCTTTCAAGCGCTGCTGCTGTTTAATGGTGCTTTTTACCTTCTTTTGGGGATTTTCTGATGAGACCGCTGAAAACATACCTCTTAATTAGTCAATCTTTAGTTTTACCATTGAAAGCAATGTGGATTTGAAAATTACTTTACTTTAGATGTTTTAAAAGCATATTTATTCTAGTATTTTACTTTCATAATGTTTTAACTAAACCAAAATAAGGATATTGGTTCAACTTTAATACTTTTGGTCTTCCGACATTTTATTAATTGCCATTTTTAACAGTGTACAGTGCTGACAACTTCTATTCCACTTTATGGTCTGGATCTATTAAGCAGCAACGTTTAGTAAATCAAGAAGACATGAAATAAGTCATGAATGCACTCAGCATTGCCAAGGCTGTGAATGAACAATAGGAATGTTGTAAATAAGTTTTTGTGCATAGACCTTGGGTGTCCAAACTCTTTCCTGGAAGGCCACTGTCATGAAAAGTTTAGCTTCATGTATGATTAACAATAAGACCTTAATTAGCTGGCTCAGATGTGTTTAATTGGAGTTGGAGATTAACTTTTTAGGACAGCTGCCCTCCAGGACCGAGTTCAGACACCCCTGCTGTAGACCAATCAAATTACCAATCACTATTTAGACAATATAGTAGACCAGTGTTTCTCAACCACGTTCCTGGAGGACCACCAGTTCTGCACATTTTCCTTGTCTCCTTAACCACATTAGCAGAGACTGAAAGACCTGAAATAGGTGTGACAGACAGAGGAGACATCCAAAACATGCAGTGCTGGTGGTTGAGAACCACTGTATTAGACCTTAATGTATCATTTGGAGGCACGGGTATTAGTTTAGTTTCGCCTGTATGTGTTATTTTTGACTCTCAAAGTGCCAGAAGCTGTCGACTTGAATTTACGAGTCACCAAATAGCTACCTACACTCAAAAAAAGAGAATTTTGCTGCTTGTTCAAACTATTTATTTAAACTACATATTTAAAATGAGCTGAAACAACACAACTCTTGTTTTTTTTAATTTGTTTTACTTGATTGTTTTATGTTTAATCCACTTCAGTTTGTTAAGTTAACTTAATCAATTTGTATTGGGACAACATGAATGAATTGTGTGGAACCCTGCATTTTTTACAGTGCATACAACCCCAGGGTAAATAAATGAACATCAAATTAAAGTTTTGCAGGAACTTTCCCTTTAAACAGATTTGTTTCGTGAGCTGGTCTAGTATGGAATTTTAGGTTGTTGCTTGTCATTTGTGACCCTGGACCACAAAACCAGTCATAAGGCTAAATTTTAAGATTCATACATATTCTGAACGCTTGATAAATAAGTTTTACATTGATGTATGATTTGGATAATATATGAAATACAACAATTAGAAAGTTTGTAATAGGTACTATTGAAAAAATCACCTTTAAAGTTGTCCAAATGAAGTACTTAGCAGTGCATATTACAAAATTTAACAACAAATCTTCAGAACATGATCTTAGATTAAAATCCTAATCATGTTTGGCATAAAAGTCTATCTGTGCAACATAAGTCATAAGTAAATATTCATGTTTAAAAGAACACATTTTGCAATAATTATTTTTGCATATATTTTTTATTTAATTGCAGGTATTTCAGACCTTGTCTGCTCAAACAAACAGTCACAGTGTTCAAATGGTGCACTTTTTTGGGGGGTGGGGGGGGGGGGATTTGCACTTTGACTTGAATATAGCCTCTGAATATTGTCTTCGAAAATTGTGTATTTTATTTTATCTTTTAAGTGAGTTTACTAGACCCACGTCTATATGTTCTCATTACTTACCCACCGACTCCAGATTCCCCTTTGCTCTTTTCCTTTATTACACATGATAATATCTCCAAAACCTTGTTCCTCTGTCCCACAGCTTTGTGCTTTTCTTCAATGGGAGCATGTTGTATACTTTAATAACACACACACACACACACACACACACACACACACACACACACACAGACGAGCGAGACGTCTAGAGGTTTTATCTGCGACTCTTACCCATCCGCTAATGAATCATAATGAATGACCTCATAATGAAAGAGCTACTTAACTCAATTGGTCAAATAAATTTGGAGCTGAAGGCTCTCCTGCTTTGGAGATAAGACGGGGGGCTAGGGATCTCCCTCTGGGGCCAACGTCATGTTTCATCCCTCAAAACAGCACATTTTCCCATATCAGCTGAGACAAAGGAAACTTTCCCAACCGCTTTCATATGGATGCCAAAGCATTATTAAAGAGGTTTTGGAGGTGCGCTGAATCTGGGCCAAGGAAGTTCTCAGACTGGCCTAAACAATCCCTGTCCTAAAGCTGTCTCTCGTTACGACTGTATATCCCACATGGCGGTGAACTTTCATAACCTTCAGTCAAAGATGCTGAAGATCAATTTCCATTTCAGCTTCTGCGGTGCAGATCAGCAGAATGGATGTCAGTCAGGATGGAAACCAGTGAATGAAACTAAAGCTGTGAGGGATATAAAAAATTCTAGATGTTATAAAATGTAGAATTCACTTAGAAGCGTTTTTACATTTTTACATTTTTAACAATAATGACTACACTGTTAAAACCAATTAGTTACTTTACTTTAAAAAGTGAGTAAACTTGTTGTAACTTGAACCTGTTAGGTTGACTGTTAAGTTGACACTCCACTTTACAAGCCCAAGCCAATTCAGCCAATCTCCAGGTCTGGCAGGAGCACTTTTAGCTTAGCTTAGCACAGATCATCGAATTGGATTAGACCATTAGCATCTCTCTCAAAAAAGAGTTAAGATAATTTTCATATTCAAAGCTTGACACATTGTGTAGGCTACTAAGACTGACGGAAAATGTAGAGTTGCATCTGTTGCATCTGAACTATGGATGCAACAGGCGTAATAATATTATGCAGTGTAGTGCTGTTACCTATGAACAAGTTTCAGTTAATATGATTGTGCTTGCTGCAGCAGCAACTTGTCAATTTCCATTGGTTTTAGTACACGATGCAACTACAAAAAAGTCAAACTTTAAATAGTAAAATTATCAAAAACTTTTTTTATTATTTTATTTTTTTTGAGTGAGATGCTAATGGTCTAATCCGATTAATGATTTATGCTAAGCTAAGCTAAAAGTGCTCTTGCCAGACCCAGACATAGGATGAATGGATTAACTGTAGAACTGTAGGGAACTTGTAAAATGAGCCTATTTTCAAAATGAAAAGTGTAGTATTCCTTTAACTTATTTTGAATAATTATGCACGTTTACTTATCTATAATTTTAAGGCAAAGGGGGGCCTCACAGTGGCGCAGTGGGTAGCACGTTCGCCTCACAGCAAGAAGGTCGCTGGTTAGAAGAAGAAGAAGCATTTTATGACATTAGAATACTTTATTTAAGTATAATAATTATTAAAATCCAAATTAAATGTCATTTTAAGGATTTCAGGATTTCCATATTTGTCAATTTTTAACAATTTAAAACATAATAATAATGATAACTTATTATTGTACACATTTTAAGTAGTTTAATGAAGATGGACCATTATTTCTTGCATATTTTGATATTTTATAAAAAAAAACATTTGCATTTTTAAACATTTAAGCAGATGCTTGATTTGCATTTATTATGCTTTTAATTATGCTATGCTTTTAATCACTTTAATAAACTGAATGAATACAGACATCAGAACAAACATTTGAAACATTATTTCATGTTAATCGATTTATTTTTTTCTCGTTTTAATAAAATAACCAAAAGTTAGAGAGGTGTACAGTAACAACAAAAATATTAAAGCAAACACAACAACATTTAAATGAAGTGAAGTTTATTTATAAACTAATTTCGAGAGGATCACATGCTTATGATTGCTGCGGCTGGTCCTGCTATATCCAATTCATGATTCACCAATCAGACGATTCCTAAGCCACTATAAATACCCTTAGTTTCATATCGCAGCCATCTTCGTTTTGAAGAATCCCCCCTTCCATCCCTACTCCTCCTTCCCTAGATGGGTGGCACAGTGGCCCAGTGGTTAGCACTGTTGACTCACAGCAAGAACATCACTGGTTCTAGTCCTTACCAAGCCAGCTGACGTTTCTGTGTGGAGTTTGCACGTTCTCCCCGTGCTCACGTAGGTTTCCACCGGGTTCCCCGGTTTCCTCCCACCGTCCAAAAACATGCAACTTAAGTTAATTGACTAATCCAAATCGGCATCATAGACATGCTCCTAGTAAGTAGACATCTCAAGAGCAATCACTATCTGTTCAGTAGCTACTACAGCAGTGGAGTTCTCGAGATCTCTCGAGTTTAAACTCCCCTCTCGCCTTGCAAACGGGAGGGAGCCCCGGGCTCGAGGATCTATGAGCTCAGGGCTCTCTCCCGGGACAGCATGCCAAACAAGCTTTATAACCAATCATCAACTAAGTGTGAACTCTTGAAAACTAATTCTACAGATGAAACCCTACAAAACAAATCTTAACACTACTTTTAAAAACTTCATTAATTATTTTAAGATATCAATACACTGTTAATTGTTATTTTTGTAAAATACACAGTAATGCAATATAACTGCAATGCAATTTACCTGTAATATGAACTGTATTTTACTGTAGGACTGTTATTCGGTATGTTACTTCGTTTTAAAGTTGCATTGTAAAAATTACTCTATATTTACAGTAAAGATATACAATACTGTAAATACATATATAGAAAGATAAATGCTGCTGTAAATGTAAATACAGTATTTTTGCTGTAATTGATTTAGAGTAAGTTACTGGTGAACTGCTGCCAGTAAGTTACTGTAGATACTGCAGGAAATATATAACTCTGCATGAAAGAAGTGAATCCATTATCAAAGTCTTTTTCTCATCTCGTGATTAAATGTATCAAATGTGCTCAGGCAATTCATTCTAAATATTTGCAAGTCCTTCTTTAATTTGCGGTATTAGACTCGTGATCATGGTATATGTTTTGTAAGATCATACGCGAGTGCTTTCAGAGCCAGCAGTGCATGTGTTCTGCTATAATCTGCGTGAGCTCTTTGAAAGCATGGTCCCGGTGACCCCTGACATCACACACTCGTCTCGTCTCCACCGCCAGCGTCAAAACTGTCCTGCGTATGATTCTCAGGCATGTGTGTGATATACTGCTATTTTTACAACCCGTTCTCCAGGGGAACCTTTCATTTGCATTAAAATGAGAGACAGGGGAGGAATCCACCAGAGGAAAAGCAGGCACGCAGAGCTGTCAAACCCACTAACACACACACACACACACACACACACACACACACACACACACACACATATGCTCATTAAGGGAGCATCAAAAACAGTTTTTTCATACACCTGTCAATTTTGAGGCTCTTTTGCTTATTATAAAGTGTTTTTTTTAAGTCCACTATAAAGGAATACACTTTTAAGTGTTTCTTTTGTCGCACTTTATCAATTTGTGTCTGTAGATTTTAATTACAGCACATATTTAGGCAACACTTCAGTTTAAGTAACAATTCACACTATTACTTGCCTATTATTAAGATATTACTGTTTATTAGCACTTATAAAATGTGATTTTATTCTACATCATTAATACTTAAACCCAATTAATTACTATTAAGCAGAAAACTAGTAGCTGATTGAGCTAATAGTCTTAGTTAATGGTTTGTTAATAGCGAGAGTTGTACATTAAAATAAAGTGTGACCCATATTAACAGTGGCAGAGTCATAAAACCAGCAATTCTTACACTAAACGTCACACTTGTATTCATATACTGTATGCATACTGGGGTATTCATTTACTGTATGTATACTGGGGTATTCATATACTGTATGTATACTGGGGTATTCATATACTGTATGTATACTGGGGTATTCATATACTGTATGTATACTGGGGTA
>CAIGQW010000298.1:6189208-6201664 GCA_903798125.1 Danio choprae | reverse complement strand
ACTGTATGTATACTGGGGTATTCATATACTGTATGTATACTGGGGTAGGCTTTTAATGAGGGATTTCTTCATATAGCCTATTATTTTGGTTGGCAAGATCATTTATATTCCTCAAGAAGAATATTGAAAATGCAGTCTGTTCATTATTCTCTGAATTATGGAAAGATAAAAAGAGATTCAAAAATAAAACAAGAATTTTGAACCTGACTTTTTTGTTGTATAGGTGTGGGCAAATTAAAGAATGCCTCATTTGCATATTTAAATCTAACATTTTAGAAAAATTGTAATACTTTTTTTTTTTTTTATTTAATCATCAATCTATTTTAGAAGCATTTTACTGTATTTCTCCGCAGAGTCTCGCCTTTATGCATCAACAACCGATTTTAATTTGTCGTAACGAAGAGTTTATTCGTGTAATGTAACTGGGCTTGTGGCCAAAAATGGCTATATTCTGGGTTTTTAAATAATAGCCGGTTTTAGGACGTCTTAAAACTGCACCATATGCTGTATGCATGTAATTTACAACCAAATCTAAATTGACTATCAATATAGCGCGGAAAGAAAAACTACTAATTAACCTCACCGTTGCGGGTGTATTAAAACACTTGTAATATAACATGCGTAATTGAGTAAAACGGGCCCGGGACGCAAACAAGGGCAAAGAAAACAAAGTTAAGACACAAGGCTAGTAAATGTTTAGTGCAGTTCAGCCTCAGGAGTGTGTATATGTGTGTGTGTATGTGTGTGTGTGTCTCATTCATGACCAGCAGAGGGCGCTCTTGGATTGACTTTGACTCACCTAAACACAAATTGGGCAAATTATTCAATTAATTTTTATTTCTCTAGCGCTTTTACAATGTAGAATGTGTCAGAGCAGCTAAACATAGAAGTTCTAGTGAATTGAAACTGAAACTGTCAGTCCAGTTTTCAGAGTTAAAGTTCACTGTATAGTTATACAGTTTGCATGTCAAAGACCATAGGCTTTGGCATTAATACATTAGGCACTCATTAAGAGTGCTTGTTTTCACTTCACTATCCATCCATTTGGTCAAAATAAGGTCAATATTATTATCTCCCTTAATAATGTTTTTTTTTTTGATTGATGTTTCTGGATTGTTGTCCAATTATGACTTGCCAAACTTTACTGTAAAAAAAAAAAGATGTTGTCCTTCATGTTGTCTCAACGCTCCTTCATGTTGTCTCAACGCAAATCGATTGTTAACTTCATAGTTTTTACAAATTTAAGTAAATAGAACATAAAACAATTAAGTTGTCCTTAAAAAAACTTAAGAATTGTGTTATTTCAACTTTTAAAAGTCATTTTTTGAGTGTAACCTAGCTTGCCTATTACCTAATTAGCTTAGTTAAGACTTTAAATAGCACTTTAATACTTTAAACTAGCATCTTGCAAAATAAGTAGTAAAATATTAGGTACTGTCATCATGGCAGACAAGAGAAATTAGTTATTAGAAATTCGTTATTAAATCGTTATATTTTTTGATTAAGTGAATTCTCTTCAATAAACAGCATTTTGAAGGAAGGCTAATAATTAAAAATAATAATAAAATGACTATATATTATGCTAATATTATAATTATATATGCATAAACACTTTAATACAGACGGGAAATATTTTTTTAAAAGAATTAACATTTCACAGGAAGGCTAATCATTTAAATAAAACTGTAAATAATACAATAACTATATATTATGTGTATTAATATATGTAGAAATGTGTACAATATATAAACGCTGACACAGACTATATATTTCCTGTTAATACATTTAGATTTAATAAATATATCTGTGATTTAAAACAATTACGACATTTGACATTTCTCATTTTCTCTGAAATTATGATTTATAGTTTTATTCTGTAAACTACTGTTGACGTTTCTTCTAAATATGTTTTTATATTATTTTTAAGCAGCACAAAACCAATGTTTTAATTTCAGAAGAGTTAATAGAGCAATATTTGGTGGAAGAAAAACTTTGAATCATGTTAAAGAATAATTAAATAATAATAATAATATATAAAGTAATACATTTTCAATCACAACAACTAAAAACATTTGCTATTCTAAGTGGCCTCTTAATATTTTCCATTTTAATAACAGTAATAATAGTACATTAAAGTCATTACGAGCCTTACTCAGCAAAATGCTTAACTTAGACCACATTTACCCGTTCATGACTCAAAAGTTACAATATTAGGTGGAAGAATAACCTTGAATCCTTTTAAAGAATAAAAAATAGCAATACATTTTCAATCACAGCCACTAAAAACATTTGCTATTCTGAACAAGTTTTTTTTTCCCTTTTAAATTTCCCTTAATATTTTCCATTTTAATAACAGTAATAATAGTACATTAAAGTCATTACGAGTAGGCATGCTCCGATCAGGATTTTTGCAGCTGATACTGAGTACTGATTCCTTGTCATGGGGATCGGCCGATACAGAGTACCGATGCTGATACTTCAAGCTTTATATAACTTTGCCATTGCATAAGCACATTTTCCCTCTGCGTGAGATCTCGCCTTAGCTAAGAGAATACATTAAAGATGTTGCCTACATGTAATGGTCAGAAGCAGCTTTACAAAAAATACAAATAAAACAGATGGTAAGAAATATGACTAACAATGCAATTGGAAACATTGCTCATGTGCTGTAGCACTGCTGATGTATAACCCGTGCACGCGTGTGCATCTTTCTCTGCTTGTAAACTCGTAAACAAACACTTGCGATCGGTTCATGAGATCAGCGAGTACCGACCGAGATGTGATTATCGGCTGATCGGAGCATCCCTAATTACGAGACTTACTAAGCAAAATGCTTAACCCAGACCACATTTACCCATTCTATGTGGTAAATAATACAATAACTATATGGTCTATGTGGTCGCCGCTGGGTAGTTTACATGTTTACCAGCTCGCCAAAAGAGTCCCTAACTTTACATATGTGCAACAGATGACGGACTTAAAAACAGTAAACAAAGTGACCTCAAAATATTGGCAAGGAAAAGTCACGACCGGCCGCCTCTGCAAACCCAACAGTAGCCCAAAAAGAGGGAAAACACAGCAGAACTGGGATGAAACTTTCTTTACTTCAATCCAAAAACAGAGAAAAGATCGACCACTGGAATGTACATGAATCCTCATGAAAATCTCACAGTACAACAGTGATATCATTCACTAGACCAGCCATATACTCAAGCGCTTACTGGAATGGGCTAAAAACAAAAAAAAAACAAACGCCCCGGTACTTTTCCCAAAAAGAAAGTCCCTGCAAGCTTCTTCCTCCTCTTGTGTTAATGTGTAGAAATAGCGCTGTTCCTGGTCTTATCTGGAGTGAGAGAAACTGGAGAAGTGGTTTTCAGTGGATGTGCACTTTAACAGTCATGAAAACACGCACAGAGTAAAGGGCAGAAAGGGACAGTAGTGATGAAAAGAGGTGCTTGCTCAATGCTTTTCCTCAGGACAGAAAGCAGAAGAATCCTATCGCAGGAGAGACCATTTGATCTGCTCCTTCGCTGACTGTAGCACCTAAAATAAAATTAAATAACAACAATATAAAGTCAGAGCTGAGATACACAATATCATGAACATTAATAGTATATTAAAACAGGAAAAATGACATTAGATATATTTCAAATTTAACAAAATATATTTTTAACAAATTTAAATATTACATTTAATTTTATTATAAAATATATGAATGAAATTAATTAGATTAAATTTCATTTAATTCATTAAATTATATCATTTAAACTATATATCATTAAATATAAAATATATAAAAATGTAACAATTGGTGAATTATATATGTGTACTAATCATTGTTTAATGGATCTATTGTTACATTTTATGTATTTTATATTTAATACACGTATAGTTTAGTACACACATAATTGTTACACTTGATATATAATATTATATTTTAAAATGACATAACTAATAACATTAGAACCAAAACATATCTTATGTAAGCAATATCACGTATGTTATAACATAATATACACTTTAATATTTCTTAGAGTTAATAACTGCTAGAAAGTTTCTCTGGATGTACTGGAGTTATTATGTACAGCATGTGCTTAGTAAAATGTTTATATTTTATTTTATAAAAGGTCTGATAACATTTTGTTTCCAATATTTCAAATAAAAATATTGTAATAATTTAGTGCATTTTCCCTCCAGAAAAAAATAACAAATGTTTTATTATTGCTATTTTATTATTCCTAACTGAAGTTTAAATATTAAAACAGAGAAAATTATATATATATATATAAATAAATAAATATAATTTTAAATTTAATTATAAAATATACAAATTAATTAGATTAATTAAAATGTATTTAATTACATTTAAACTGAATCAATTAAAATATATAATTTAAAAATATATTATTAAATATATAATTCACAAAGAGTTACATTTTATGTGTTTAAAGCATTGTTTAATTCACCAAAACATTTCTTATTTAAACAAAATGACGCATATTACAATGTAAAAATAAAAAATATTATTATTCCTTACATTTAAGAACCACTAGTAAATTCCTAATTTCTCTGGATGTATTGGATTTATTAGGCGTGTGTTTGAGTAAAATATTCATCTTTGTTTTATTCTATAAAAGGTCTGTTAACAGTTTTTTCTTCCAAATTTCAAATAAAAATATGATCATTTATTTAATTCATCTAATTAACTAATGTTTTTATTATTGTTATTCCACCAAATATTAATTTCTAATATTTGTTAAACATTGGTATTGAGCTGTCTAAAAATTTAAAACATTTAAATTTGATGCTGAATTTGCCCTAAATGGCAATTTTTTTTTTTTTTTTTTTACATCACTAGTCATTTAGAGGATAACACACAAAAGATTGACCTCAAACAGAATTCTCAAAAGGTCTCTTAATTTCCCCCACGCAGCTCTACGTTTCTATATTATAATATGGCAGCTGGAGTCTAATAGATCTGAAGTCTCATGTCAATCAAACTTTAATATTGCAGATGTCAAACTTTCAAATGAAGAAGCATTACCCGGTGCTCCTTTAAATCCACTTTTAATGGCTGTTATAATTAATTTAGGGCGTCATTAGGATCTTCTGTGTAGGAACATCTGAAAGTGGGCTTCTGACAATTTATTATAACCTGATGTTTCAAATTAGGCAATGCTAAATAATTAGTCGCATTTAATTAGAATAAATTAGCAGCTTCGGAATCATTCATTTGAAGTGTTTTGTGTTCCTCGTCAGTAAATCAAATCACTCAATATGGACGGATTGACCAAACCACTCCTAAAAACCGTTTACTTGTCACCAAAGCCACGAAAGGTAATTGAATTTTAACGTGTTTGTGTTCTTGACTCATTAATGCCATCAAATTTCTTAAAAGACACGCATCCATCAGGGTGGAAAACCCTCCATCTTTAAAGCATGCTTTATTAAATAGCGAGAACGCTTTTCTTAGCCAACACTAGTACAGAAATTTCAACAAAGTTAAGTCAAATAAAGGTTTTGACATTTCAGAAGAAAAAATATATAGATTTTAAAAACCTGATATAGTTTTACCACAAGTGTTACAATATTAAAATATCCATAGAAGCTTGCATGGCATTAAAGGGTTAGTTCACCCAAAATTGAAAATTACCTGATCGTTTTCTCTCCGTCATGTGGTTTTAAACCTCTTTCGTCAACACAAAAGAAGATACTTTGAAGAATGCTAATAGCTGGCACCCATTGACCTCCATAGTAATTTTTACTACTGAATCAATGGGTGCCAGCCACCAACATTCTTCAAAATATCCTTTTTTTGTGTTTAACTGAAGAAAGAAACTCATAATGGTTTAAAACCACATGAAGTAGTGTAAATGAGGTCACACATTTTATGCATTTATGCCTTACAACAGCATTTTGAGGGGCTGGAAATTATAATTGTTAAAAAAATTTGTATTACATTTAAGAGCATATTTTTATTAATGTTACGTCTAAACTTTTAAAAATGTGCATGTGTTTAAAGTATTTAGTCCGATGTTTACATTAAAGACTACTGGAGCTTATACAGAACAGCCATTTTTATTGGTTTTAGCAGATTTGTGTGAATGAGGATTGTGTGACAGAATCGCCTGTGTGTAAAACAAATACACAGTGGGAAAACTGATCTGTTTTTAGGCATTAATAATGGTTGCACAGATGTACCCTGGTATGGGGTTTAAAGGCCTCAAACTACAGGTGAAATTCCTTAGACTTTTACCTTTATTAAAAAAAAAAAATCCTAAATATATTTGGTAACACTTTAAGTTAAGTACCAATTATCACTATTAACTAGTGGCCTTTTTTACTTGTAAGTTTACTTGTATAGCACTATTCACAATAATTATGCTTTAATTAACTTTAGACATATAACATATAAAGTACATATTCTGCATGATCTTACTCTACATCCCTAATCCTACCTAATACCAAAACCTGACTACTACCTTAATAACTTTTATTAAGCAGCAAATTGGCAGTTTATGAGCTAAGAGTCATAGCTAGGGCCAGACAGAATCTGCGGATTTATGCGGAATTATTTTGGGAGCATCATAGCTAAAAACCTAACATATGAAATAAAAAATAATAGCTTTTAAATTTGTATTTAATGTTTGCAATGCAAATCCATCTAGATCCACTTATTTGGTCAACAAAGCAAGTCTCTTATATAATAGATCGACTAAAAAACTGTATTGTAAATAAATGAAATGAACACTTTCATATTAGTCAATAATATATTACTGAAACTTAAAAACTGAATAAATATAAATTTACACACATTTACACAAGTAAATAAATAGACTCGATGGGCTAAAAATCTGCAGAAATCTGTGGATTTCTGCATGCGCAGATTCCGTGTGGGCCTAGTCATAGCGTATAGTTTGTTAATAGTGTGAAACATTTTCTACACTCAAATAATGGCGTTTGCTGTTTGTTCAAATGACTTATTTTAAATGAGCTGAAACAACAAAATTCTTGAGTTTTTTGGGGGGCAACTTAATTGTTTTATGTTCAATCAACTTAAATTTGTAAAAACGAATAAGTTAACTTAATTCCTTCATGTTGTTCCAAGATAAATCGATTGTGTGGAACCCAGCATTTAGTACAGTGTATAAGACCTGCTACCTTTGTAGCATTTTCACTGTACAATTTAATACATTTAAGGGGACAGTTCACCTAAAATTAAAAATTCTGTCATCATTTACCCACCTGTCACAAACCACTTTGACTTTCTTTCTTCTGTTGAACCCAAAAGAAGATATTTTGAAGAAAGCTGGAAACCTGTAACTATTGGCTTTTCCCACTATGAAAGTCAATGGTTACCAGTTTTCAGCTTTTGTCAAAATATCTTCTTTAAAATTTCAACAGAATAAAGAAACTCAAAGGTTTGGAACCATTTAAGGGAGAGCAAATAGTGAGTAAATGTTAATTTTGGGTGAACTATCCCTTTAATGCCTCCTTGCTGAATGAACCAACCAATTTCTTTCTTTCTTTCTTTCTTTTCAACGTACACCAAACTTACAAACTGTAAAACTTCATTAGTGTAAATGTTCAACTTTTACAGGAAAGGTGTACATGTTTGAGACAATCCTTGTAATCGAGTAATGCAGGCGCAGCAAAACATCCAGGAATTAATTCATCATCTTAATTTGCAGGAGGCTCTGAGTAACTGTATAGCACTGAAGATGAGGAGACAACCATTAATCACGCGCACGAAAGCCATACAGGCAGCCTGTCGCACAGCCTCTTAAACGAGAACATTAATCAGGCCGCGCTCACGACTAACAGCAGCCGCGGGGAGCCATCGCTAGCAGACAGCCGCCAATAATTAGCCATCATGTTTACATGCGGCAGACTAGCAGCAGCCCAGAGGAACCTTCTGAACCAGACTACTGCAGACACATTTGGCAGATGAATTACGGGTAAAAATCGCAGCGCCACTATAAAACATTTGCTCCGCAATGGCGACAGGTGTTGCTGAAGGAAAATGCGTGGAGATTTGGCTCACCTGAGTGACTGTCTGTTCTGTCAGAGGCACGTCATCGCCCTGAAACGAGATGAGAGAGCCACTTTAGGACTGCTGGCGTGCTTCCTGTCTCGTGCACGCAAGATTATTGGAAATCAAACTTAATAGCTGACTCGCTGAACCATAATGCGCATCAGTGGCGACAGAGCATGAGATGCAGCAGATACTAAGCAGATTAGCATTCGCAATTCACTGCATAATGAAAGGCAATGGAGGAGAACAGGGAGTAGTTACCCTCAATGCGACACGGTGAACCACCTGCTGCGGGTCGCTCTCCAGAATCACTCTGAAAAAAACAGAAACAATACAGTTGAACTCAAAATGATATTTTTCAAATATTTTCCAAACGATGTTTAACAGAGCATAGAAGCTCTCACAGTATTTCCTATAATATTTTTTCTTCTGGCAAAAGTCTTATTTGTTTTATTTCGGCTAGAATGAAAGCAGTTTTTAATTTGTTTCTAAACCATTTTAAGGTCAATATTATTAGCCCCCTTAAGCAATTTTTTTCCGATTATCTACAGAACAAACCATCGTTATACAAGGACTTGCCTAATTACCCTAACTTGCCTAATTAACCTAGTTAAGGCTTTAAATTGCACTTTAAGCTAAATACTGGTATCTTGAAAAAAATATACAGGGGGGCTAATAATTCAGGAGGGCTAATAATTCTGACTTCATTCATTAAACGATGGACTCGTTTCAGATTGTTTTAGAAAATGCATTCTTGGTTTTTTGGGCCATATTTATTGATGGAAAGAAAACAGGAAAGGTTGTGGACAAAAAGGGAGGAACGGGATCAGGAAATAACATATGCATGAGCACTAGTGGTCACTGTGGCTTTTTTTCAATGGCCCAGAAGTCCAGTCACCTTTATTTATATAGAGCTTTATACAATAGAGATTGCTTTGAAACTGTTTTGTTTTAAAAATCGAGCTGAACTGGTTCAGTTCAGTAACTTTAAGGTTCATCAATTATGAAATGAATTAGGGCTGCGCAATAGATCGTTTCAGCATTGACGTTGTAATGTTATAATTTATCATTTGCATGTGTTTTTGAGGCCTGTGACTGAATGAGGATTTTAAAAGCATGCAGGCCTAAAACATTGCACTGTTTGCAACTTTAAAAACAATTAATTTTATTGAATTATTTCTAAAATGAAGACTATGTGGTGGGGCTGCACCATATTGGAACAATCTGACATTGCGATATTTTGTTTTGCCTCGATATAGATTGCGATATGAATATAATTTCACCAGATGATTTGAATGTCTTTATTTGTAAAGATTTCATACATTTAGATCGACTGGGCTGATCAAGTCATTTTCTATGCTGTGCATCTGCATAATTTATAATAAATTACAGACAAACGTAAATAAATAAACAGTGCTTTATGGTTTTCTGGGGAGTCTAACAGTGTTCTAGTACAGAAATTAAACAATCAAATGTAAAATAACATGGTCATCAATTAATAATGTAATGTATTACAGTTTGTATGATTACAGACTTCAGAACCACTGAAGTGACATGGAATATGTGAACAATGTTTTTGGTTCCTTTTCTGGACTTTGAACGTCTCGGGACACTTGCTGTAGGGTCAGAGAGCTCACTGATTTCACCTAAAATATCTAAATTTATGTTCCAATGAATGACGAATGAACGTCAACAGAAGGTTGAGTATTTAATTATAGAATTTTCATTTTTGAGGCAGCACGGCGACTCACAGCAAGGAGGTGTTGGCATTTGTTGCGTGGGTGCTCCGATTTCCCCCACAGTCCAAAGACATGCAGTATAAGTGAATTGGATTAACTAAATTGTGTGCGTGAATGTGAGTGTATGGGTGTTTCCCAATACTGGGTTGCGGCTGGAAGGGCATCCGCTGCATAAAACATATGCTGGAATAGGTGGCGATTCATTGTGGCGACCTCTAATAAATCAGAGACTAGGCCAAAGAAAAATGAATGAATTTTATTTTTTTGGGTGAACTAACCCTTTCACTCATACACAGTACATTTTCAGTTGTTTCAGTGTGGAGAACTAACTTTTGGGAACCAACTGAAAATAAATGCATGTAATGTTTTTAGATGAAAATGACATTTTCAAATTGATCTGAATTAGTGAAGACTGAAATTGAACTCTTAGCTGAAATGGTGGACCTTGGTGGTCCTTTCATAAAATCCAAGTCAATATATACTGCCATTTTGAGAATAAAAAAGTATATAAAACATGCCTTGGTGGTGGATTGAAGGTAACAATTTAGGTAACTTTCAGTTTCTTCCACAGACTGATTGATTGACTTCATAAGACCTCAGTGCATCCTCAGGAGTCACTGCTAATTCATTTAGTTTTGCCTGTATCATTTTTTTGATTCTCAAAGCCATTGACCCGCAGACCAGATTCAGCTAAGTCTTCTTTAATGTTCCACTGAAAAAACAACAACACCTCACCTATATCTTGGATGGCCTGAGTGAATTAATTATAGTGAAATTTTGTGAACTATGCTTTTATTTAAGGCTTACCCTCCATCCACAATCTCATCAACGGCCAAGAAAAGACCCTCCATATTTTCAAGCAGGGCTCTCTTTTCCACATTTTTCCTAAAAAGAGAGATAGAAAATGATCAAGATTAAGTTGTTATTATCTGGAAAGCTGATAGAGAGCACATAGCACACGATGAGAAGCTCTTTCCTACCTCAACATTTGGCTGAGAGAATCAAAGAGACAATTCAACACTGACATAAGCATCAGCTGTGGGGAAAAAAACAGTGACGCTTATGAGTATTGTATTTAGTATAGTAAAATGTACATTACTAAATGAGGTATAAAAACATTACCTCATTTTCATGAGAGCTGCCGATTACGTAGAAATATAAATCAATATTGCTCTTGTACACAACCGTTAGACCCTCAAGCAATGCAATTTCACCTGTCGAAGAGATGAGTAGATGATTTGATATCTTTTTTTATTTACGTTTTACAAACCAGACTGACAGTAACATGAGCACTTACTGTCTGTTCTGTGCGTCTTGTTGAAGATGTTCTTCTCAAAGGCTTTCTGCTCTTTCACTGTGGGATACGTGTCATCATAATACTGAAAAATAAATAAAGTCAAAAACTATTATTAGACCGATAAACGATATTATATCGAATCGCGATAAAATTTATGTCAATAGCAATGATACGCTCTGGACTTTTTTACTCTATACTGATCTAAGAACCAATCACACAGCAGAAATGTGCAACAATGGGAATCTATAAGTGTGTTGATATTAGAGATGTACTGATTTTCGGTCACCCAAAAATTTAACGGCTGAAAATATGTTATGCCATTTAATGAACCCTCTAATTTTTGTGGCTTAAGTCGTTGTTAAGTTACTCTTTTAAATCTGGAAGCATTAACAACTTGTATCAAAATATATCGTTATCGTTCAATATGGAAAATAATTATGGAGATTGCATTTTTGCCATATCGCCCAGCCCAATATGACTATATATAAAGTTCAGTAACACATATAATTCTGAGAAAAATAAATGAATAAATTAATTAATAAATAAATAAATAAAATAAAGAGCTAATTTATACATCTTATGCACACAAAGAAAATTACCATTGGGGTTTCAAATAACTTTAAAAAATAATTACATTTTGACATTTTATTTTCTGGATATCTTCATAAATGTAATTTATGTAAATATCAAACAACATACTTATGCTGACCTGTACTGGCTAAAATAATTACACTAAGAAGTGATGATATTAAATTTTCTTTTATTTGTTACGATTTTAAAAGACATTTTCTGTTTTGAAACATTTTTGAACAGTTTTGGTGCTGCACAGTGAAGTTTAAACAATGATTAATTAATCATTAAGGTATATTAATTAATATATAATATTTAATAACATTTATTGTTATCAAATTATCTTGTTAAAAATAATGTCTGACAATATTTTTTATATTAACAAAAATTACATTTTAGTGGGTTTCTTCTGTAAATCATGGTAAAAAATGTATAGTCATTATTTTTATTGAACAGGACACATACTAATATATGGACAATAATATAAAGCTTTAGCACATACTTGTATTGTTTTTTATATTTGACCCAAGCTTAGAAAAAAAAGGGATTTTCAAAAATATAAATTTTGTACGGTTGACAATATTTCAAGATAAACCTCAACTAAAGCAACTTAGGATAATTTTTAAAATCTTCTTGTTAAAATTAAAAGTATTAAATATGATATATCACATTTCTGATTAAATTGTATTAATACATATTTCAATCATTGTTTTCCTGCTACAATAAAAAATACATTTAATCAGCTTTAACCATAAAACTAACCATTATTATTATTATTATTATTATTATTATTATTATTATTATTATTATTATTA
>CAIGQW010000298.1:6149638-6183944 GCA_903798125.1 Danio choprae | reverse complement strand
TGATGTCTGTAAGAGACTAGTGATGTCTGTGAGAGACTAGTGATGTCTGTGAGAGATTAGTAATGTCCTGTGGCTGCAGATGTGCTTAAGTCATTCAAAGCAAAAACCTGTTCATTCTCATTAATTGATCTTTGTGTCTTTCATAAAATACATAGTTTTTGTTGCAGTAGAGCACTGTTTAACTAGCGCTGTTTAGCCACTACTAAAACCTCCCTTCAAATTTTGAACATTATGTCTGACCAAAAAAAAAGTGTTTGTAAATAGTTCTCTAATTTCAGTCTCCACTGTTGAGTCCTCTTTCACACTGCTTTTCACACTTCACCCAGTCTAATGTACAGTCCAAATATTGGCAACATTTTCTGAGAATCCCAGTTTAGAAGAATATTTGTCACCAAACAATCATTCCACCTGACAGACAGTGAATGAGGAACCTGCGCTGGCGTATCTTCGCACGCAGTATACTGTGTCTCAATAGTGCTGCAGATCAAACCAGATAATCAGAGTATTGCACAATAACACATTTATCAGTTTGATCATGGTGAAGTGTGTGACCATTCGCCTTTTTTACACTATATCAGAAGCTTAGTATTGCACTTGATGGTGATACAAATTTAAATACAAGGATATTTTTTTTAACGAATCAATGGTGCTTGTGAGGTGAGGATGTGTTTGTGGATCCCAGTGGCTCCAGTTTTACCATGGCTGTGGTGAAAGCAGCTTGATGGCCTTGTGGTTGCAGAAGCAGAGGAGAAAGCGGAGTAAAGGGGATGTTGGTGGCGGAAGCTCTGCTGAAGGCTGATAAAGGCTTGTCGAGGTGCTCATGTTAACTGTTGTGGTTTCTACTTTCATTCACCCGGCCTTTTCTATTGCACAATGAAGCATATGCATACTGTACAGTGGGTTTCAAAAGTGCTTTTTTTAATGTCACAGAGGAAAATTGGACCTTTTGAGTAATATTTTAAATTTAGCGTTAATATGTGACCTCCAAATAGGGCAGAATTAGAACATCAACATTTCATAGTCCTGTAATTTGTTTGTTTATATGCATTATTTTTTAATGTGGTTACAGATGATTAATCGCATGTGTTGTTCATATGAACAGACTTATACTGTATAGATAACTAATACTAATACTGAGGCCCTAGTTGTTGTTTTAGTGGTTAAGAATAAATGTTGCCTGAGATTAAATTAAATTAAATTCATTTATTTTTGGCTTAGTCCCTTTATTAATCAGGGGTCGGAATGCGGAATGAACCACCAACTTATCCAGCATATGTTTTACGCAGCGGATGCTCTTCTAGCTGCAACCCATCACTGAGAAATACCCACACACACTCATTCACACACATACACTATGGACAATTTAGCTCCTAACAGTAAGAAGGTCAGTTGGCATTTCTGTGTGGAGTTTGCATGTTCTCCCTGTGTTAGCGTGGGTTTCCTCTGGGTGCTCTGGTTTCTCCCACAGTCCAAAGACATGCGCTATAGGTGAATTGAATAAACTAAATTGTCCGTAGTGTATGTGTGTGAATGTGAGAGTGTATGGGTGTTACCCAGTACTGGGTTGCAGCTGGAAGGGCATCCGCTGCGTAAAACATATGCTGGATAAGTTGGCGGTTCATTCCGCTGTGGCGACCCCAGATTAATAAAGGGACTAAGCCGAAATGAAAATGAATGAATGAATATATATATATTTTCTTTTACAAAATAACCATTTTATTTGATTTCTCTTGTTTATTAAAATCTTATTTAATATTTCCCCCACTATCTTAATTTGGGTCTATTATTTTTGGACTGTGATCTCAAGTGTTTTTTCAGTTGATTAGTTTGGGCTTTGATACTGACTTAACTAATGTAAATACACAAATATATTATTGTAAAGCATCCTATAGAAAATAACAACATATATAAAACATTTATTTTAGTTCCCGAGGAAGTTTTTTTAGTTTTATTTTAGTTTTGTTTGTAAAAAACAAAATGTTAAATTGTTAAATATTTATTAAAATGTTAAATAACTGCTTTCTTATTGTATGTTGTTTCACTCCATAGTATTACTCCAGTCATTATTGCTTTTATTACTATTACCATTAATAATAATAATAATAATAATAATAATAATAATAATAATAATAATAATAGTATCATTATTATTATTATTATTATTATTATTATTATTATTATTATTAATAATAATAATAATAATAATAATAATAATAATAATAATAATAATAAATATTAGGGTGATTTCCGCAGGATCATGTGACTCTGAAGACTGGAGTAATGAAGCTGAAAACTGTCCTTTTGAACAGTTATTTAATAGTGCAATAACATTTCACAATTTTACAATTTGTACTGTATTTTTGATGAAATAAATGCAGCCTTGGTCAGCAGGAGAAGCTTATTTTAAAGCATTTAAAAATCCTTCTGAGCCCAAACTTTTGACCGGTACAGTAAATATGAATTAAAAGCTGCAATAGTAATTCTGATAATAAAATATCACTGGGCTTGAATTTTGTGAGCAGATTCATTTAGCAAGAAGAGACTGACTGTGTAAGACATTTCATTCTAGTTTTTGAGGTTTAAGAGAATGCTATTTATTTCATTTAGAGCTGCTAGAGTATAGAGATTTAGCATCGGATGAAATTACGCTACTCCAGATTACTCATACACATATTTTCCACTTTTCCCAGCAGCGGCCTGGATGAATTTTCCCAATGTACCACAAACCAAAGACCCGAATTGCTTAATCAGAAGCAGCGCGAGAGGTTTTCCCCTGTAATCGAAGACGTGTTCTCATGTTTACTTGTGGCTAATGACACTTTGATAGTGATGTTATGTATTTGACAGGACAAAATAGTTGTTTTTGGAGGCTCAGTATTAGTTTTTAAATGTTTTTAACAGAAGTCACTTCTGCTGTCCATGGCATTGGTCAAAAGTATAGTAAAAGCAATCAAGTTAAAAGTGAAATAATATGTTTTACACTTTACTGTAAATAAGATTGTAATTTATTCCAGTGATACAAAGCTGAAATTACTCTCATTACTCCAGGCTTCAGTGTCATATGCTAATTCATAAATTATTGTATGTTGATTTGTGCACAAGAAACACTCATTATTATCAATGTTATCAAAAACCCTTTTTGCTGCTCATGTTTTAATGGAAACTGGGATACTCATTTCAAGATTTAAAGGATAAAACTAAATATATAATAATTTAACTAACGTAATATGTCCCTGGTAATTGAATTTTAATAATAAAAATATAAGGAACAAAAAAAATATTGGGGGACAAGGTGGCTCAGTGGTTAGCACTGTTGCCTCACAGCAAGAAGGTCGCTGGTTCAAGTCCCGGCTGGGCCAGTTGGCATTTCTGTGTGGAGTTTGAATGTTGTCCCTGTGTTGGCGTGGGTTTCCTCCGGGTGCTCCGGTTTCCCCCACAGGTCAAGACATGCGCTATAAGTGAACTAAATAAACTAAATTGGCCGTGGCATATGAATGTGAATGTAAGAGTGTATGGGTGTTTCCCAGTACTGGGTTGCGGTTGGAAGGGCATCTGCTGTGTAAAACATATGCTGGAAAAGTTGGCGGTTCATTCTGCTGTGGCAACCCGTGATGAATAAAGGGATTAAGCTGAATGAAAATAAATGAATTAATTAATTTATAAATGAATGAACGAATGAATGAATGAATGAATGACAAAAATCTTATTGACCCCAAGCTTTTAAGTGATAGTAATGATTGTGATTATAGAAATTCTAGTTGAATAAATAATGTAGACAATAAACAAATATATGTATTATATATTATTTTATACAACAGTTCTGTCTGGTTCTTGAATATATTCTGCCAGTAACAGCACTCGACCAGCCTCTTCACCCTTCACACTTGTATTACTCCGCCCACATACAGCAACAAGCGGAGGACACTCAGTTTGACAAATATTGCTGCCGTTGGACGACAAAATGTACTTTTTAGGCTTTTTTAGTCTTGAATGTAGTTGTTTAGATTGCAACTATACAGTTTATTTATAAGGATAGTGTATAATTTTTTTATTACTTATAATTTCTGAAAGACGGCGCGTCGGCGGCCATTAGCCTATCTGAGCAGACCAAAGACGGTTGACGTTGTCCATCCACAAGATGGCGACAGAGACCGCATAATAAGCCCTTAGAGGGAGAATAACCCAACGTAATTTTAAACTACAGCTGATCAAATCATTATAAAATTGGTAAGCGACTTTCTAAGTCGATCTCTCTCTTTTGTATGTTGTAGTGCTGTATTTATACCATAGTAATTGTAGTGTATTGAGTGAGATGGGATTCTTCGAGTTACTTTTTAGTTGGCCATCTGTTTCTAATGAGTCTCCTTTTTTCGCTACTGCAGACTAGTTTAGTAAACAGAAAGAAAGAAGAAATGCCCGCATGTGTTTAACATTTTTCCTTATCGCAAACAGCAGCATCATGCAGGAGAATCATTCAAACACTAGCTCTAAAGTGACGTTGGCGAATTAGTAAAGGCTTCTGCTGTTCTGACGTCAGCTGCAGATGTGAATAATTGGCGGAAGAAAGTAGTTCCTCATACTAAAGGGTTTTTAGACTCTTCGTGTTTGATTTTCTTTTTTATATACACGATTATGCCGTCGAACTGTTGTATAAATGCAATAATAATAATAATAATAATAATAATAATAAATCTTTAAGAAATTAAAACTACAAAAAAAAAATAATAATAATAAATAGTCCATGGGTTTGCCCTCACATACACTGTAAATGCTGGGTTCCACAAAAATAATTATTGTTGTCCCAACACAAATCTATTAAGTTAACTTAACTATTTAAATATATTGAATATAAAACAATTGAGTTGTCCCAAAAAAAGTCTCAAGAATTGTGTTGTTTTGGCTCATTTAAAATAAGTAGCTCGAACAAGCAGAATAAATAAAAAATGTTTTGAGTGTATAATGAAATCATACAGAATAAAAAAGACGGGTCAGAATAAGGTCAAAAGCCTCTTCCACTTCCTGTGGTCAAAACCAGAGACGACCAAGATCATCACAAACCCACAACCTGACAGACTGTCTAAAAGACACCAAAAATACACACAATAAACACTCAACATCAGGAATCAACAGAGCAGAGAATGCAGATATGAGCGTCTCCATGACCTGAACTCAGAGACTCAGCGGCTGTTTAGTTTGGATCTCGGCGGATCCCAAACCACTGTGGTGTTTGTAATAGCAGGCTGTTTTCATGTGTGTGTTTGTAGGTGGGTGGTGGGTGCGAGGAATCAGGCTTTGGGAAGTCCCGTCTCGCCGGTTCCTGGCAGGCACCCACCTCTTTGGACGGTGTCAGCCACCTACGTCCATCATTACGCTGCATTTACATACAAACATATTAACGCGTGGGCCTGAAAACACCATGTCGTAAAAAGACGAGCTCCAACAAGTAGAAAACCACGGGCATGAGGCTTGATGGAGCGTTTCTGGTCATGATGCTCTGTTTCTTACAGCGCTTCACCACATCGTTGGGTTGTAATTATAGGTTGTGATTGTTGATGAGGTTGTAATTCAGTTTATTGATCAGAAGCTCAAATGCTGTTGCTTTTTAGTTCTTTTGGAACAACATGCATCTATTTAAAGTGCTGTTACTGAGAAACTATAAATATTATAGCTGTGGTCAAATTTATCTATTTATTCCATCTTTTTTTTCTTTGTTTCTTAGGTTATTAATAATGGATTATAATAGCTTTAATTCATGTTTTTACTTTATGCTTTTTAAAAATGCTTTTTCAAAGAAGTCTCTTATACAATTCAGTTCAAATTTACATTTGTATTTTAGTATTTTAGGGCCTCACGGTGGCGCAGTGGGTAGCACGTTCGCCTCACAGCAAGAAGGTCGCTGGTTCTAACCTCGGCTGGGTCAGTTGACGTTTCTGTGTGGAGTTTGCATGTTCTCCCCGTGTTGGCGTGGGTTTCCTCCGGGTGCTCCGGTTTCCCCCACAAGTCCAAAGACATGCGGTACAGGTGAATTGGGTAAGCTAAATTGTCCGTAGTGTATGGGTGTGAATGGGTGTGTATGGATGTTTCCCAGAGATGGGTTGCAGCTGGAAGGGCATCCGCTGCGTAAAACATATGCTGGATAAGTTGGCGGTTCATTCCGCTGTGGCGACCCCAGATTAATAAAGGGACTAACCCAAAATGAATGAATGAATGAATTTTAGTATTTTAAATTATATATATATGTATGTGTATATATATATATATATATATATGCACACATACTGCAGTTCATTCAACAAATATTAAAAAAAATTATTTAGGAAAAATTCATTAAAAGCAACTTGCTTTGTTAAAAATAAAATATACAGTTATCTAGTTTTCTTTTTTTGACAATTAAAAAAAGACTCTTATGGCTTATAGTTTAATTAAATATGCTTTAAATAAACATAAATATTCCTGAATTGATTTCTCAAAGGTAAATGTAACCATTTTACATACTAGCAGCTATTTTATGCTAATTCATAGTGTATTAATTGTAATTGTAATTTTAGAAGAGGGTGTGTCACTAACCCCTCCCTTTACTCCACCCATAAACATAACTGTCACTGGATTGTGTCGCCATTAAGGCCCTGTCTGTGAACATGGGTATTTTTTAAAAATCACAGCTTTTCTATGCAATTTGCCCATTTGTTCACAAAATGAAGGTCAATGAAATGGAAACCTTTTGAAAACTGCCAGGGTGAAGATATTCAGAAGCTCTGGTTGAAGTACACATGAAATCAAAACTAACCATATTGATTTTGTTAGCTCACATTGCCAGTTTTGTGGTGAACAATTCTGTCATTAAGAAAAAAAATGTTTGCCCTTGTAATCTAAAATTGAACTTTAAAATTCACTTCCTGTTTATTATCAGTTACGATTACGTCTGTCTGAGCTATCGGAGGCGTGGCTAACATACTTAACCACACCCCTCAAACTGTCAGTTTTGGCAACAAACAGAAATGGTGAGAAGGTTAGGTTGTAATAACTCTCCCCAAACCCTTTTCCCGATCTTTCTGAATGAAACGCCTACTTTACTACATCCAATCAGCTCGCAGTGAAAAAAATAAGCCACGCCCACAGTTTTCTCATTTAATATTCCGTTTCTCTATGAATTGCATCACAATATGCGGACTTTAAAGTGTTGTATGGTTGTATGGAGTTTTTGCCTCATGACGTCACAGTTTTCTCCTTTGTTTAGCCAAAGGTGGCTAATTTATACTAATTTGTTTAAGCTGCAAACAAATTAGTTTGATGTCGTAATTTGTTTGACATCACAACGGTGGATATTTTGTACTCATTTGTTAGACATCGCAACAGATTAGCTTGATTTGTATTGTTTGACATAATTTGACATCGCAAAGGTGGCCATTTTATACTAATTCATACGGTGTTAGTACTGTGTATTTTGTTACAAGAAAATTTACTGCTAACTCCGCCCCTAACTCCGCCCATAAACATAACTGTAACTAGGGGGTGTGGCTACATTAAACTAATGAAACTCTTTTTTTGACATCAGATTGTGCACCGTTATCTCCTTCTGATTGGCCAACATTATGTCTATGATTATATCACCACCTGTTTGTTTGGCATTGCTGCATTTTCACGTAGATAGAGATTTTTTGTTGTAAAAAAACCTAAAACATACAAATGAGAACCCACAAATTCCTACGAATTTACCACTATATTAAAAAAAGTTCTGAATTGCTGTGAAATCAGGTTGGAAACACACTGTCAGTCATTGGTTTGTAATGACCGTGGATCACCACACACCTGAACACTCTTTAAGTGCTGTATTATTGAGGGTCAGTGAAACATGATCAGACATCGGTCAAATAAAATGCAGCACTTCAAATGAACAAGGAAAACACATCCTTTCACCTCACCTGACAATTGTGTTGGAACAATCACACTGATTGTCTTTCTAATGTGCATGTGTGTGTGTGTGTGTGTGTGTGTGTGTGTGTGTGTGTGTGTGTGTGTGTGTGTGTGCGTGCAGGGACTTCAGCAAAGCCTCCACTGGTCATTGCAATGTAAGCCACGCTCTTCCCCCCTGCTTTCACTCTCAGCCTGCGGTTGTGCTGCAGATACAGGAACAATGTGGCCTTTCTTACCTGTTGAAGGTGTACATTCCATCCCTACTAAAGCAAGGCAGAAAACAACCCTTCCTCCTCCAGTCCCAGATTTAACTCCAGGTGCGCCTGCTTTCAAACCACATCCTATTACACCACCACCTCACCTCACTTTTGCATTGTTTAGTGAATCACTTGTCCATAAACCACAGTCTGAAGGGTCCGAGGCTATATTTGGCCTGGGAAGTCCACAGCATCAGGCTTGAGCTTTTTATATATATGTGCATGTGTGGCTTAACCATTCTCTGTGGGAAAGACAATGCAAGCAGGAAAAAAAGCAGGTTTTTTTTCATGCACCTCACAGTTTTGACGTTTGGGACTTTTTGTCTTTTATATAAAGTGTTTCTTTTGGTTTATTATAAAAAGAAAGACACTTTTTAATTTATTTTGTTGCACCGTATCAATTTGTGCCTGAAGATATAAAGTGCAGTACTTATTTCTAAAGGCCGTTTTCTCAAAACGAGTTTTCAAAATGAGTCATAAATCTCAATTGACTTCGGTTTCACTCATATCTGTATTCAGAAGGTTTCTTACAAAGCGATTTGTTCACACATAACTGACCTAATTAGATACAACATTTTATTTTGGCTTGTTTGTGGTACTTTTTTGATACCTAAAATCACCTTCGGTAAACAAGGTAAAAATAAAAAAGAAACAGGAATTTTTATCCTGACTTCCTCCAAAGATTTTTGTGCTAGAAATGTATGCAAATGAGTGCATATTTAGCCTCATTAGCATATTTCAACAACCTTACCAATCTTGTAATGCATAAAAAATGCCTAAGTGTGTATGTTAAGTATGATGGCTATTAGTTTTACACTATATAGTGATTTGCATGTCTTGCCCTTTTTTAGCATATTAAATGCTTAAATGCGGGTGTTGCATTTGGGAGGGTAAAAGTGTGGGTGCTTTACAGGAAGGCTGCTTGCATCGCCCATAGACCCGTCCCATCTGTGTGAGTGACAGCCAAAAGCAGAGTGAGTGGGAGACGGGCTGAATGAGAGACCAGGACAGGTTGAGCACAGACACACTTGTAGTTCAAAACCTGTAGCATGCAGTGAACTCTCAGTCTGTCGGGATCATATATGATGTTGCTCTGAACACTTTCTCATCTGAACTCCGTGCTCTAGGAAATGCTAATAAGGTACAGTTTGTCCATTCTTCCTCTCTGAGGGATTGTTGTGATGTTTGTTCTGTAAATATGGCAGTTGATGTGATATAGTGAGGGATTCGGGTTACAATGCGTTTAAAATGTTTTTGACTGATCATTATGTTAGTTGTAAAAGTTGAAGTTGTTCATTGTAAACAGTGTGCAAACTTTCTTTTGCTTCTGCAGATCAGTACATAAGCTGACAATAGTTATGAACTTTTGAAAGTTGTGTGATGTTGTAAACATGTTACATATATTTTTTTCTTCAGTGTGTATTGGTAATATGCTTATCCTATTATGTAAAATGTATATAAATTAGTTAATAATTACTTTATTTATAGTAAATAAAAATCAGTTGTTGCTACATTGAAGATATTCTAAAACTTAATCTAACATTGTGTTGCAACACCAGTATTCATATATATATATATATGAATACCAAACTGTTTATGTAATAAATGAAGGTAAATATAGTGTCATGTGATAATTGTATTATGAAAAACTTTTAAAATCATTTAGTTTTAGTTAGTTCTAAATCATTTTAAAAGTAAAATCAACTACGTTGAAGACATTACAGAATTATGATTATGACATACATTTTCATAAATAATCTATACTCTTTTCTTAGTTTTTTCATTTGACACTTAGCCTTTTTTGTAATAAATACAGGTCATGGTTAATGTGCTCAGTGAATAATGTAAAACTATTTCAAATATGTTTTAATTAGTTCACAATTATTAGTAAAATTGCGGTTGCTACTTTGAAGAACTTTGTAAAACCATTTTATTACACAACAACCATTTTTTCATATACAATTGTTACTATATATATATATACATACAGTGCTCAGCATATATAAGTACACCCCTCAAATTTCTCATTTAAATGAATATTTTCTATATGATGCTTTATAATATTATATTTGTGAATATACATTAGATTAGTCAGTACTGAAGCCAAATCTGGAGCTTATCTAACTAAATAACTTACAATAATGGTTCAAAAAATTAGTAGCCCAAATTTATATGTTAGGGAAAAATATTAAATAAAATTTTCAAAAATAGCAAAAATCAAGAGAAACAAAAAATATAAACAATTTTGCTGACATGTTGTAGTTTCTAATATATATTTTTTAATTTAAATGTATTATCTTTCCTTTTCTAAAGATGTTCTGTAACTAAAATATTATTTTAATAAAAATATGTTTAATAAATCTGTTTTGTTCAAATGCACCAATATATATGACCCATATTTACTAAGAAATGGATAAAAATATTCCTTTTCAAAATGGGGTGTACTTATGTATGCTGAGCACTGTGTATATCATTTAGAAGTAATTTGTATTCAATTATTTGAAACATAAAAACAAATATATAGAATACACAGCTAATTACATTTTCATATATATATTTTTAATTTTTCATCAGACACTTAACATTTATTTTGTAATACCAGAAGATATGAGAATATAATGTGCTTACTGTATTATGTAAAAGATTTAGTTTTAATTAGTTCAAAATAATACAAAAATGGATACGACATTGAAGACATTCTAAAATCTAAATTTAATTAAAACCTCAATTATGAAACATAATTTTGCATATATATGATCTTTTCTTGTTATTTAATTAGACACTAAGCATGTTTGGTAACAGATATTTATTATTAGAGGGATGCTTTTAATAAAGAGAGATAAAAGTAATGATGGTAAATAGAGTTTAATTTTTGAATGTTTGTTACCGTTGGCTGATGTGCGCTTTAGTACAGTGGTTAGTACCACAGGTGATGTTGAAACCGAAGGCCGGTCCCACAGCTCTGTCCTCACAGAATTTCAGAAACTAGTCAAAGGAAATCAGCCAGACACAGCGGTAAAGGCAGGATATATGCCTTTTACCCTCAATATGACAAAAAGGAAAGAAGTGTTTTGTCAAAAAACTTCACCACACGTGAAATGCCAAACCATTAGATGCAAACAGCAATAATACTGGCACGTCCTGTAAACATCGCCTGACATATACAGTATCACTATGAGTATTGCTTAATCATTTAAACAATTTTGTTTTATAACGTTTTATGAATGTATGACTTATAAGTAATTAGTAACAGAATCATGATATGAGTGCAAACGTTACTATACCAGTTGCATGCCTAAAATAAGCGGGTAGTTTACCCAAAACTCTCTTTTTTTCTGTTGAACACTAAAGAAGATATTTTGAAGAATGCAAAGCTGTAACCATTGACTTCTGTAGTATTTATTTGTTACTATGGAAGTCAATGATTACCGGTTTTCAGCTTCCTTCAAAATGTCTTCTTTTGTGCTCAACAAAAAAAAAACTCATAAAAGTAACCAATTATGTGAGTAAATAATGAGTATATTTAACTTTCTGGGTGAACTATCCCTTTAACAAGAATCCATATGGCACAACAAGTTTCATTTGTTGTCCCAGTCATATGGGTAAGGATACTGAAACACAACGGTAAGCAGAATGGCTGCTAATACGTGCGGTTGATTTATTAGCCGCGTGAAGGCGTGTAGTGAGTCTTCCTGATATTCTGCAGTCTGTGGTTTGGACCCTGCCTTCGTTTACTGGAGAACAGGCTGCGTCCCGAAAGATTGTCTTATCATGGGCTGACATTACTGTAGAAACGCCAGCTGATAGGACAAATCCAGCCCAACCAAACTTCATGGCCACTCACACAACATGACATTTGGAGCACATGGGAAGGGAAACACCAAACTGTTTTAAAAGAGATATATTTTATGCTGTATAAGCCACGGAGTGATATCATCTTCGCTTTATGGGTGTGTATGGACGGAAAGTAGTCAAGTTAGACTAAAGATTGTTGGCCTGCTGACCACAGATGATCTATATTGGTGGTTATGTGAGTGATTGTGTTGTTTGTTTTGGTTTTAATATTTGAATTCGTGCAATGAAATGATGATTTGCTTGTGTGTTTTAGAGTGATTCAGTGCAGTAGGGGTTTGTCCTGAATGTGTTCAGCAGTCAGCGGTGTACTTCCCCTGAGGATCAGCTGTGAGGTGAGTATCTCTGAGATTATTAATCAGCTTTTCCCAAACAAAGAAAGGGGAGAAAGATGACTCAGGCTTTTACTGTACAAAAAAGGGATTTTGAAATATATATCTTTTAAATCTAAATATTTAAATTGCAATATTTGGTCATCTTGCTCTTATAATGATAGTTCACCCAAACATTTACTCACTAACTCACCCTCAAGTGTTTCCAAATATCTTTTCTTTTTTTGTTGTTGAACATTAAAGACGATAGTCTTCCATTGACTTTCATATAGGAAAACAAATACCATGGAAGTCAATGGTTACAGGTTTCCAGCTTTCTTCTAAATAGCTTATTTTGTGCAAGTAAAGGGTGAGTAAATAATGACAGAATTTTCAGTTTTGGGTGAACTATATGTTTAATGTTGTTTTTTATGTCAAAATAATAAGCTAGAAAAAATATTTTAAAAAATGCAGAAAGATAAACTTGATCAGCTGTATATTCTAGTGTCTATTATTGTATATTTAAAGCAATAGTTTGCATAGAAAGCATTAATGTTTCAAATGACTTTAGCAAAAATAAAATATAGGTGAAATAATGTTACACTGTCTTTCATACTTATTCTCACTTTTACTCATTGAACGATATGAAAAAATATAAGTTATCGCAAAAAGTATTTGCATTAAAAAAGTAATCGCCCTAAATGATATGGGTGATATTTAGGTGATTAAAACTAAACTGGTAAACAATGGGTAAAATATAGTGGCCTGAAGCAGTGTTAAATATAAGGAAAGTACATTTAAATAATACTTAAATACAAACTTTTAATTTGTCATCAAATGATTCTTACTTTAAAGTTTTTCTTGGTATTTAAACTGTTTAAATAAATGACAGTAAAAATGTATTATTTATTTTATTAAATTTGATAGATGCTCAGAAAATTTTGTAACACTTAATTTGAAGCTGTCCTTGATATACATGGTCCATGTACTTACTATAGTAATTACATTTTATTTACATTTAAATTACATTTGTTCAACCCTAACCATATAGTTAGTAGATGTAATTACTTAATATTACTCAGCAGTTAAATAGTTACACTGTGAGAAGTACACCTTAAAATAAAGTGTAACCCAATTTAAAAAACAAAACAAAACAATACACACTCTAATATATGGAGGAAAAAACAGCCATCTTACACTTTTTGTTGTTTTGATGCTTGAAAACCCATTTGCACTGTTAGGTATTTGAGCTAGCAGAATAAGTTGACTTGTGTTTGTCAATGTATTCATCTAAAGAATGTATTCAATTAACTAAAGAAGTTAATTGACAAGCAGTTGCAAGGTTATTTACAGTCAACAGGATAAAGTGTAACCTTTAACACTATTTAAAAGACAAAATGCCATTTTGTTGCACAAATTGTATTAATTCCAAATGTAAATAACTGTAATTCATTCAAGGGACTGCCAAACCCTGGACGACTGCATGGGGAGGTGTCAATGTCCACCAATGTCACTGGATTACGGACACATCGTTCCCCCCAGAATTTGGAGATGGACTTGGCCTGGCAGGAACTGATGGCCATCACAGAACTTCAGGTCGGTACACTTTTACAAGTGTCAAAAACATCTGATTGTTTAGTGGTAGAATGCAAGCAATTGTATAAGCGTGAATACAAGCTGCCTTAATGAAACGGTGGCCTTATAACATTTTTTTCTAATGCTGAATCCCTATAAACACACACATTGAGCTACGATCTGCAACAATGGACCAATTGAGTGATGCAAGGATAAAGGCAGACAGAGAAAGAGGGTGAGCGCTGTATATTGCCGACAGCCCCCTGCATAGCACAATGACCATCTGTTTCGACATGAAACATGAGCTCTCCTAAGTAAGACCTGCGTAAGCTACGGGTGGCACATTCACCCAGGTGGGCTGGTCCTGAATGAACATAACCCAGAACAAATCAACTGTTTCTCGGCTCAAACCTATGCTTTGCTACTTTCCCAGGGTATTTTATTGTAAAAGAGTTTGATTTGAATCACTCCTCCAAGGTCAGGTTGGAGTAAGTTCTTGTTAATAAAACACTGTTTTTGTCACAGGAGTTTGAGGAACCCAATGAAAATCCTATTGAAGCAATTCCATACTTCTCCATGGAGCCCATGGTATATCAAGGGGGGTTCGGGATGAATCAGCCACAGCCGGAATCCATTCCAGCCACCTGTGATGCCCATCCTTCAGGTGTTTATGAAAACGCATACCCAGAAATGATGCCACCCTATCCACACATGGATATGCACTACAGTCTACCTGGTGGCCACGGCTCTTCCAGAATGCTTGCAAATACTCAAGGTTTTCATCCACCTCTTGTGAGCCTTTTGGAGCACATGAACATGACTACACGTGGTCATGGGATCGCGAAAGATGGCATTATTAACTTTCACTCCACAGGACAATTCAAACAAGTTTGCACAGATGATCTGGAGTCAGATTCTGGTTTGTCGCTTGGTTCGAGTCCACCGCTCGCCTCTCCTGAGAACGCAGTGCATGGAGTTCCTGCATATTTGCCTACTGATGCTACTACAGGCTATGCTGAAAGTGAAAGTATTGCGGAACAATGTCGCCTACGACCTAATCTGCACGGGGCTGTTGACTACCAGCAGTCATACAGCTCATATCCTGGAGCTTCTTTTCCCACAGGTGCAAATATGTCACCTAGCAGCCTGCACACTTACAGTCCAGTGGCATCAATGAAGCAACCGGTTTTGCCCACAGCCTTGCATGATCTACAGCTAAATAGCTCAAGACTAGGTTCGTATCAGTGCCCGTACCCAAAGTCCAAATCCAGCAGTGTTTCTGTACCCCTCAGCAGGGATGAAAGGCGAGCCCTCGCTCTAAAAATCCCATTCTCACTGGAGAAGATCGTAAACCTACCAGTAGACGACTTCAATGAGCTCTTGACCCAAGTCACACTGAGCGATGCTCAGCTGGCACTCGTGAGGGACATTCGCAGAAGAGGGAAGAACAAAGTTGCGGCTCAGAACTGTCGTAAACGGAAGTTGGAGAATATTGTGCATTTAGAAAGCGAGTTGGGACAGCTCAGAGCCCAAAGAGAACATTTAGCCAGAGAGAGACTGGAGTTTCAACAAAATATAGCCATCATCAAATGTCGGCTCTCAGATCTTCACACCCAAGTGTTTTCACAGCTGCATGATGAGGAGGGACATCCGTATTCAGTTGATGAATATTCACTACAGCAAACTAATGATGGCAACATTTACTTGGTGCCACGGAACGCAGCACTGGCTAGTGAATGAATGAGTGTTTTATTAAAGTGATAGTTCACCCAAAAATGTTTTGTTATAATTTACTCTTCCTTTACTGGTTCCAAACCTGTTTGAGATTCTCATTTCTGTTGAAAAAAAAAATATATATATATATATTTTTTTTTTTTCTTTTTTTTTTTTTAAAGCTGAAAAGCAGTAACCACTGACTTTCCAAGCAGAAAAAACGAATTCAGTGGAAGTCAGTGGTTACAGGTGTTCTGCTTTCTTAACAATATTTTTGTTCAACATAAAACACTAATATGATCAGTTAGTGAATCAATTCACATTTTTGGGGGAACTATCCCTTTAATGGGGTGTCTAAACCTGATTAAGAGCCATTGTGCATGGTGTTGTTTAGCTTCTGCACTATTTAAACAAGAGTGAATCAGCAAATTCACCTTTAGTCTCACTAAATATGGTCTAATCAAGTATTGTAATTTTGAGCTATAAAAATTTGTATTACACTAGCCCTCCATAAGCAGGATTGGACACCCCTTGACTTAACCTAAAGGGCTAAGTTAAGGGGTAATTATTATAATCAATGAATTACATTTTTCAAATAATGTAACAACAATAATAAATAAACAACAACATTTATACAGGTTTATTAAAAAAAATTAAATAAAAAATCTGTGACTTGGACAAATAAATAATTCCCTGGCTTCCAGTGTCTAGAACCAACCTCTTAAAATTCAACCATTGGGAACCCTGTGTAACACTGCAACTACTTAGCTAAGATGCTTGTACATTACTTCTCAGAATCAAAAAATTAATAATAATTTCAGTATTACATGTACAACCAAGCTTTCATGAATGGGTTTAGCACAAGACAGCAGTCACATTTGTAGCATTAAAAGTTTTATTCATAAAAAAGGTAAAAACATGTAATAAAAATAAAGTATCTTCAGCTGCATCTTGGTCCTAGTAGAGAGTAAGAGAGAGAGGTTTGAGATTGGGGAAGACTGTAAACAAGAATGAAGTTCATTAAAACCAGCAACTACCTTTTATCACTTCATTTTAGATAAAAAAATGCCTTCTCATTTCAAGAGATGGTGATTTTCCACTCATCCAACCCTGAAAATGCAAGAGTAACATGGTCAGCAAATTCAATTATACAACAAGGAAAAAAAAACAAAAAAAAACAAAAAAAGTGGGGCATGCATTAAAAGAAAAAGAAAAAAGTAGCAGATTAAAAGAATCTTGTGCACCAAACTATGCTGACTTCAGTTACTTCCCCTGTAAGATACAACACTGAATGGGAAGTTCACGTTAACTGTACAGCTTCTGCTAATAAACATTGCTGGTAACTGTAAAACAGTAGTGGAGGAGTCTGTTCTTACCTACAGGAGTAATAAAAGCGCTGCCTGCTAGTCTTTGAGTGGCGCCCTGTACTCCCTGCTCTCAGCTTCTTCACAGGGCGATGATCTTGCTACTCCTCTCAGCTTGCTCCATGGCTAGACTGACATGTAGCCACATGTACGCTACTCTAGGCATGTGCATTTAAACATCCTATGCTTTTTTTTTTTTTTTAAATACATGACCATTTCACTTCAGTGGAATTGCTTGCATTCCTCAGAGAACAGATTAATCACTTCTTTTTTGAGCCAGAGGATTTAACTTGTACTAAAAAGGCTCAGTGTGTGTTCTACACTAAATCCCCCAGAAACCAAAAATGACTAAAACAGCACATTTAAAAAAAACAAAGAGATGTTTTTATTTCACCATGATTGGTTACATAAAAATCAAAACGACTGAAAGTAACTACATAAAACCTCATTGGAATGCTTTTTCCATAAACAATATAAAATAAGTCTGCATGATGACAAATTCATGATGTCCCACACATGATAGCGCTACTGTACACTTCTTCTGGTGGCAGCTGTAAATCTGCCACACCTGTTTGGCTGAGCAGATCTAGGGATGTAAACCTGCATCTGCCCTGTCACCTCTCTCGCTCTCCTCTCCTAAAGCACTCAGTCCTGTTGAACAATATGAACAACAAATGTTAAGCTGCACACTACCTGAGGGTTGTTTCTACACCAGATGTACAGCAAGGTTAAAGTTTAGAGTATTTAGTCCTAGACTAACTTACTGGGATTGTTACCCCTGTTAACAAAGTCTATATGCAAGGTAGACAGAAGAATCTAAAACAAACCTTTGAGCTTAAAACCGTCTTCCGCCAGAGCCACCTCCATAACCACTGCCTCCACCACCACCACCAGATCCACCTCCATAGCCACCTAAAACAGATGTGATGTTAATTTCATGACATTTATACAGGACATAGGGATAGTTCACCCAAAAATGAAAGTGATAATCATATACACACCCTTTTATTCACTTCAAACCTTTAAGTTTGTTCAACATATTTTTAAGAATGCTGCAAACATCGAGTACCATAGTATTTGTTTTTCCTACTATGGATAATTGGCTGAAAGTTTTCAGTTCTCTTCAAAATGTTGTGTTCAACAAAAGAAACTCTAAAGGTTTGGGATCAATTGTGGTTGAGCACATTTAAACTTTTAGGTGAACCATCCCTTTAATAAGGTGCAGAGAGGAATTAAGAACTCACCACCATATGGGCTGCTGTTTCTTCCACCACCTCCAAAGTTCCCTTTCATGGGACCATAGTTGGACTGCTGACTGTTATAGTTGCCGAAGTCATTGTAGTTACCACCTCCACTGCCGCCACCACCACCAAAGTTACCTTCACAAATTGATACACCCTTATGGTCTGGTTCGTTAAGGACTTGTATCCTGATCATGATTCACATCTACTCACCACCTCCAAAGTTTCCATTGCCATTGTTGTAGTTATTATAGCCGCCGCCACCACCGCCGCCACTGTTGCCACCGCCATAACCTCCACCCTGGTTGCCATAACCATGTCCTCCTCCACCATTGCCACCTCCATATCCACGGTTGCCTCCATAGTTACCAGGACTGCCGCCACCACCACCACCACCGCCGCTGCTGCTGCCACCATAACCACCTAGAGAAATGCCAAATATAATTTATGTTAAAAAAAATAAATAAATACCCAACATGCTGATGGTACAAGAAATCAAATAGCCAAAATGAGCCAATTCATACCATTACCTCCTCCAAATCCATTGTTGTAGCAGTCACCTCCTCCATAACCACCACCTCCACCAAAGTCATTTCCTCTTCCTCCTGAAATAACAGTAATAATAATAATAATAATAATAATAATAATAATAATAAAAAGACTAAGTAAAATGATAACAACCTCGGTCAAAATACTTCAGAATTCAGTTAGGCACATACCTCTTCCGAAGTAACTATCACGGTTTCCACCTCCGCCGCCACCTCCAAAGTCATTATTGTATCCACCATTATTACCATATCGGTTGAAGTTTCCTCCACCGCCACCACCTCCTCCCCCTCCTCCACCACCACGACCTATAGATTAAGAAGTTGCATCACAATACATTAACAATCAGGGGAAAAAAAGGCCACATTGAATATTAATAAAAAAAAAACTTATTCATACCAGTGTTTTGCATTTCTTGTTTAGAAAGAGCTTTCCGGACTTCACAGTTGTGCCCATTCACAGTGTGGTACTTTTGAACTAAGGGAAAGGTATACTTGTTAGTCCTGCATTTCTCAATCTCTAAGATTAGAAGTTAATATGTATACCATAAGTGTAGCACTTACTGACGATACGGTCAACAGAGTCATGGTCATCAAATGTGACAAAGGCAAAACCTCTTTTATTTCCGGTCTTGTGGTCAACCATTATCTCAACGGCCTCAATCTTTCCGAACTGATCAAAGTAATCACGAAGATGGTTCTCCTCTGTATCATCCTTGATGCCTCCCACAAAGATCTTCTTCACAGTTGTGTGAGCAAATGGTTTGCTGGAGTCCTGTAACCCATACATAATTAGACATCTGAACTCAAATCTTAATTTCTTACATTTTTATTAGGAGTTTAACCTCACCTCCCGAGACACAGCTCGTTTGGGCTCTACAAGTCTACCGTCGACCTTGTGAGGGCGTGCATCCATAGAGGCATTGACTTCATCCACATTGGAGTAAGTGACAAACCCAAAGCCCCTGGAGCGCTTTGTGTTCGGATCTTTCATCACCTAAAAGAAAAAACAAACAAACTAACATTCAAACACCTAGTGGTAAAAATAACTGAAATGTGCTGCAATACAATGACCATTTTTATAGCATTAAATTAGTATAAAAGCAGGATGGAACTTACCACACAGTCCGTTAAGGCGCCCCATTGTTCAAAATGTGCCCTTAAACTATCATCTGTGGTTTCAAAGCTGAGCCCTCCAATGAAGAGCTTCCGCAGCTGCTCTGGCTCACGTGGCTGGCCCTGGGAAAAAAATCCGATTACGTTTAGAAACGGCAGCAGTGTGCACCGTGTTTATTATCTGCAGCGAATATCAAACTAACGATTTATTGGAGCAGAAAGCGTCGTGAATCCATACGGTAACGCGCTCTATTTAGGGGGAGGTGAACTAACACCTCCGCCATGTTAGTGCATGACTATACATCCCATTTAAAACAGCACGGTCCTCCCAGCAAAACACAGGAGGTTGTAAATACATGCAAACAAGACTTGAAATAGCGACAGAATCGTTAAACCAAATAAATTCGGATTTAGCAAAACACGACCTTCAATGTAACCACGCGGCCTATGTTATGTGTGCACATTACAAGAGTTAAAATGGCGGCTCGAACACGCTTGCATTAACAAAGAACCACAAATGCGGTGCTAGCTGAATGATAAAACACAAAGAGCACTGTGACTACGTACTTAAACGCGTTATCTATTCATTCGAGAGCGCTATATTAGCAATAACGCTAACTTACCTCTTTGGACATACTACCGACTATTTCTGACCGTGCTGCGCCACACGCTTGTCGGTGACACACGCACTGAGAAGAAAGAGAGATACCATAAATAGCTTGGATGAATTTAGTCCCCTCCCACCGGCAACGATGATTGGTTCATGCTTCCCGCTAACGCTTTTGTTTTGCGCATTGAAGACATCTGATTGGGTAAGACTCAAGTCAATCAATAGAACAGCGAGTAGCGCTTTAAAAAACAAAAATATTTTATTCAAAAAAATTGAAGAATCTTTTTTTACAAATACAAAAAGGTGGTCTTTATTATATGATGGGTTTAATAATATACACTTTAATATCATTCATATGACTTTTATATTACATTCACCACTTTTGCATGTACACTCCTGCTTAACTTTTATTTATTTCAAATAGTATTATCGAAATAGAAAAATAAAAAAAATCTGAAATATTATTCGAAGTGTGTGGTTTTGGTTGCGGAGTGACGCGTGCGCATCCCATTGTATGCGCTGAGGCCGTTTTTGGCGCGAGAGCGGCTCGCCGAGGCGCACGCTGATTGGCTGGACGAGCCGCTGGACGGATGCATGCGCGAGAGGCAGCAAACTCCTGTGTGCAGGGAAAAAGCCGCCGCCGCCGCCTCAGCCTCATTATCCAACACGAATAGGAAAACGTCGAAAAATATCTCAGTAAGTATAACATAATCAGCCACATTAATGTATGAATGTGCCATTGTGGATTCGCTTTGCATTGGGAACGACCAGCGCTGTCAATGCTACGTTTAAAACGTGATAGGATCAGGTGAAATCTGTTCAGCTCGGCCCGCGCTGTTGCTAAGCAAAGGCTCGGTGCGTTAGCGAGCACGACGATAACATTTAAATAAATGCGAGAACTCGTGTAAATGCGTTGTTCGTAACGGTTAAACGGCGAAAATTGTAGAGAGAAGTAGCGCGTGTATGCTAATGACGCTAAATTAGCCTGCTATCATGTGCCTAAACATCGGTGATTCTTGTTTATTGTTTTTTTTTTCGCAGGCGATGGTGACTCGTTAAGCTTGAATTTAGTTCGTCATACATAAAAACAGTATTGTGAAATACATGTAATTATTTCTTAAACACGTTGGTTTGACACATTGTTTACTTGCAGAATGAGCTTTTAGCGACGCAAACAGTAGCAATCAAAGACTGCTGTTGCTAATGTTAGCAGTGGAGCTAGCACTGCATATAAATCTGTTCACGATTTGTTTGTATGTTGTGTATATTGGAACACAATTATTGGAAATTAGATGGCATATGGTAGGACAAAGCTGTGCAGATCTGCTCGGTGTTTTCACACACTTTGGCCTTGCATGTTTGCTAAAAATTTTGATGACATTAAGATAAGAACACATGGCGAATAAATCGCATTCCTGAAGCAAGGTTTGTTAAATATGTGTCTGGTAGGCAAATGCTGACATCAGTGTAATGCGTTTATGTTAGATTTAGCATTGGAAAAGCCATTTTGTTTAGCCTTTTGCTAGTTGTTTAATAAACTTTCTGTTGTTATTGTTGTGGATTAAAAGTTTGAAAATAATTTTGATGTTCCTCTACTATCAAAGCTTAATTGGTCTTTAGTGCGTGTATATTTCCAGAGAAATCCGTAGGATACTTTTTATTGGAGCAGTTTAGGATCAGAGTTTTATGCATTTAATAATAGTACACATTTTTGAGTGTTTAAATCAATCTTTATTTGTTTAGGGGAGCTCTGAATGCTGTAATCCAGGACTCATCTCTGCTCTTTAGAAGGTCACACCCAACAATAGAAGACTGTAGGTGAGTGCAGGAAAAGCAAATGTTGACTTGTCATTGCCGTTAGAGTAATAATGAGTTTTCCCTAACCTATAAGATTTTGACCATACTGCTTACTGTTTGTTATGAGTAATTTAATCAATGTAGTAATTTTTGCTGGAAGTAGTTTTCATTATATAGACAACAGTCAATACTATGTTATAGAATATAGTTTATACTTGTACTAATTAAATCGAAATGCATTTAATTTCACCCAAGAAAGCAAAGCATTGTTGTGTGTTCTTGGACACTGGGTAATTATTAAAGTAAATGGTTAGTAATAAAGGATAATTGAAGCAACAAATGTAAAAGTAAGGCCAAGAAAACAAGATGCAATAGAAATATACAGTTTTTCTTTGCTTTCAAACATCAATTGCAAAGTTTTAAAATAAACAATTAGTCTTGAAACTTGTGATGTTAATTACGTACAGATGTTTTTTTAAATAATATATGCTTAGTTTTGTTCAAATTTCAATTTCTTGTCAAAGGTTCTTGATATTAAGAACATTATTAGATTTAGATTTGTAGATATTCTGCAAATATCAGATGTTTATTTCCCATGTTGCCCAATGCATTCACTTAAATTCTTTTCAGGAAAAATATTTTGATTAAAATGGTCAAAATACGCTTTTGTTTTATTAGCGTTATTTGCAAAGTGCATTTTTAAATTTCTTCTATTTTCATGGTATAGTAAATAACATAGCTATACATTTGTATTATTTTTTTATTTCAGTTCAGCCACTTTCCTCCCCAGACCAGGGAGCCACACAGGTCACATTTGCTCGTAGTAAAGACTTTCAAAATCAGCCATGGGAAAGAAGAGCCAGAACCGTGAAGATGATGAAAATGCTTCCTCAGATGAAGAAGAGTACGTTGTGGAGAAGGTCTTGGACAGGAGAGTTGTAAAGGGCCGTGTGGAATATTTTCTCAAGTGGAAAGGCTTTTCAGAGTAGGTTTTAATTGCATTCTCCATAATCCAGTACTGTCAGTTTTCATGTCTCAGGTCCCTGGTATGTGTTTCAGCATGTCTTAAAATGCATCAAAAGACACTTAGTTCAGTTACAATGAAAATGGTCTAAAGTCAAATGCAAATTATCTGGTTTACTTTTAAACTATGTTTTGTTTGCAGTTAGACTGGCCAATATGGCAAAAAAAAAAAAAATTATTAATAATTTTTTCCAAAAACATTGACCAATTTAACATTCGGAAAAAAAAAGGAAACTTAGAGCCCCTATTTTGCATTAAAATAAAGGTCATATTTAGTTTTTGCGTGTCTCCAACAATAGTCATAATAGGGGCTCATCCTGTATGTTACACTACGTAAAATAAAGTAAGGAAAATGCTAAATGTTTCTTTACCATAGACGTAAACATTCAGTGTGTGAGAAATGCATAAATTCAAGACAATTTAAATTCACAACCATTAAAAAAAAAAATTTCACTGTCACAAACATGAAGTATTTAACATGGAGTAGTAAAGTTCATTACAGGTTTATAATGAAAGATGTTTCCAACGCAGCACTGTCAATAGCCTATTAGAAGTAGAGATATTTTGTGCCCGAATGATTTTATTTTGATAACTCTCTTTATTGGCTTATTGTCACAGTATCTAATTGTTATGTTTGATTATTTGTGTTCAAACATCTTCCTTGAATTTAAAAACAATAAAATCATGGCAAAACATTGCATAAAATTTCACATGAATAATTACCCAACACTAGATTGCACAGTTAGTTTGCCGAAATTAAGTGGCTTTAATAGATCATGCATTGGTTGTTTTGCAGGAAACACAACACATGGGAACCAGAGAAGAACCTGGACTGTCCAGAGCTCATCTCTGAATTTATGAAGACCTACAAAAAAGGAAGCAGCGCAAGTCCACCAAGCAGCAAGCCCTCCAGTACAGGCCCCTCTTCAGCCCGTCCCAAAGACAGCAGCGGCAGCAGCAGCACCAGCAAGAGGAAAAACTCTGAGGAGGAGAATGGGAGCAGCAGCAAACCCAAGAAGAAAAAGGAGGTAAAGTCTTAACGGAGAGCGTGAGAGAGCCCACACTTAAGGGTTATTTGCATGCTATTACCATATCAATTACATCCAGTGTGCTGAAATACTTTCTCAATTGTTTCTCACATTAATAATTGCTTAAGTGGCATTGGGAAAAGGTGGCCATTGATTTTTAATGTGGTGTTGTTAAAACTAGGGTTTTGATGGCTGTTTTTGTTTTTCCTAGGATGAGATCCTTGTAGCGAGAGGGTTTGAGCGAGGCCTGGAGCCTGAGAAGATTATTGGAGCAACAGACTCCTGTGGAGACCTTATGTTCCTTATGAAGTGGTGAGTAATACAGAATATTGCATATAAAGAGCAGTTTATTTCAGTGAAACAATTAATATCAAGCCACAAAATCTGGCCATAGATTGGTTAAAGGGATAGTTTACACAAAAAGGAAAATTTACTCAGCCTCCGGTAATAGCAATGCTTATACTTCCTGTTTTTACTGTTGAACACAAAATAAGATACCACTGATAAATCAGGCAGTAAGCCGAAGGAAAATGTATGAGTAAACAAAATAAGATGTTTAGAAGAATGAACTGGTAAACATTGACATCCATCGTAAGAGAAACAAAGAATAAAAAGTGGAGGGATGAGTAAATGATGACAGAATATTCATTTTTAGGTGAACTGTCTCTTTAAAATCTATAACCAAAACCCTGTTTTGTTAAAAACAGCTGCTAGACTAAACATTGAGTATTCACATTTGATTTAGATCCAATCGCCAGGGACCTCATGATACATGCTAATGCTAAAAATAAAGCAGGATGTGTTTCAGCTGGACAATTTTGATTTAATCACCTGAAATTGAGGTTGGAACAATGGTGTCAATGGCCATGTTTACACCTGCATTATATCTGAAATTATTCAAACTGCTCTTTTTAAACACACATTCACACGCTTTGTGAGACTCAGTAGGACTAAGGGCTAAACTGTCCATTTCTCTTTTTTCTCCACCTATTTACAGCTGTAAATTTAAAAGCATTCACTGGAGTGTTCACTCTGCATTTATTTATGTTTGCTTACAGTTTAAGTCTTTTTAAGTAATTGCATTTCCTGATTGGTAAACCAACTGTAAGGTTATATTAAGTGTAGCAAATACAACAATTGTACAAACTGACAGTCTTCATAATGTACACAAGAACTCATACATTAATGCTCTGGTTGGATTTTCTGTGTAGAAAAATCTGTTTATTGCCTCTGTAACCTTTTGCATTGTATAGCATGTTTGGCATTATAAACCATTTATTATTGTAATAGTCTCTTGCCATTAGTCAAATGTGACAATAAAGTAAGTCAGTTGACATTTTCTTAATCAATGAAACTTCCAATTTCTGCGTATTTCAGTGTTGTAGAAATTACATTTTCTAATTTACATCTGTTATCAAATATAATGCTTAACGGTTTCTGTGGGTCTTTCAGTTTGATCAAATGGTATAAAGGTTTTATTGTAGTTTTTCTTAAATTTGAGGAACTGGAAACAGAAATCATGATGCAGCCTTATGATTTAACTATCATTTAACAGCTATGGTTTAATCACATCTAGGTTACATTATATATTACATATAGAATTACATATAGATGTAGGAGTGTATTTTTACCCCCCTGGTATATTTGAATATCCTGCTGTTATTGAAGCACATATATTTCAAAATAAGAGTTCTGTTGTATATGATTTTTAGAATTGTTTTGGTTCTGATTATTATTGATATCCTGATTGTATCTATCTGTCAATTAGCCCAATACAATCTAATTTATACCACAGTAATACCACATTCATTTAATAGATTTACTAGTATTGGTCTTTTATTACTTAAAAAAAATACAATAATTGTAGTGGCAAAAATCAGTAATTTATTTATTGACATTTAATGCATGAAGTTCAAATAACATTTCTAATGTTTGTAACTTGTGATAGTAAATTTTCATAATATATGTGAAATGTTTCATGCAAAACTAGTCAAATTTAAAGAACATAATATTTGACTTAAACTTATTTTGATTATGATTTCTCTGTGGAATATATAAAAGCATAAGTGATGTTTATTTAAAGGGAAAAAAATCAGCTGACAAATGGATAAAACTGACATTGAGCAAAGTGGCAGTGACAATAATTAAATAATAATTATTACAAATAATAAAAAATAAATGAAATGATATTCATTTAGTATTTTGAGTCTGCACTGTGATCTTTAAATAGTTAATACATCTCCAACTGACTTATGTTGTAAATATACCTGACAAGAAGCAATATCTATGTATATAATATACTTTTGTAATAAAGCGATCTGATTATTGCAATAATTGTGTATTTAATTTATCCACTTTTTGCAAAATTGACTTTTCTGTGTTTCTGCTGTCCCGCCACAGGAAGGACTCTGACGAGGCAGACCTTGTGCTTGCAAAAGAAGCCAATCACAAGTGCCCACAGATCGTCATTGCCTTCTACGAGGAGCGTCTGACCTGGCATGAAGACGGAGACAAGAAGGAGAAGAGTGCCACGGCGGTGTAAAGGGCAGAGGTGGGGGAAAGACACACAGTCCTCCAAAACCTTGCACCGATGACACTCTCATAGCCAACTTTTAACGGACCATTTAGAAAACGAAAGGCCAGCGAGTAATGGAGGTTTACTGCCCACCACAACAACCTCCGTCCACCTTCACCAAAACACATCTCTCATCAGACCGAGCGAACGGTGGCTGCGGCAGAGTGGTGGAATGTGGAAAAATCTCTCTTCTCTTACTCTCTCTCTCTGATCTTCCTTCTGTTTTGTCATGATTTGTGTATTTGTGCCCCTACAACTATGTTCTTATGATGTGTTGTGTGCTAGTGTAGATGTGAAACGATGAAAAAAAAAAAAAAAACCCGTACATGTCCAACTTTTAACTTTTATTCGTGCAGATTTCACAGTATTGCTGAACATGACTGAAAGAGAAATCAGTCGAGTTTGCGTTTGTTAACATCTACAATGCTGGATGAAGACACGACGCCATCGTTTTTTTTAATTTCCAAAACTGCATCTCGATTGATGCCGTTCTCATTTCTGCTTAATTTTTCTCCCCAATCAAGTAGATTTAATTTTGCTGTATCATAATTTTAACTGTAAAAAAAAAAGTCCTATGTGGGCCAAATTATCCTGTGATTTTTATTAGTTTATTCTTTGTTTCTAATCAGTACATCTACATAAATTATCTATATCTTAATACCCAGATTAAAATTAGGACATTTAGATAAATTTTTATCCCATTTTCCCCTCTAACATATATTTTCTAATGTCAAAATTCCCCCGTTTTATCCGCTTATCACTGTTGCTTGCAGGAGGACAGACAATCGTCATCATGTGAGTGTGTAAAGGGACATTTCTATCTATTTCTACACACTTTTCTTCCATGATTTTATTTTCCCTCCATAATACTGAAGGGATTATACTCCCTCTTGTGGCTGACTTGCTGAACACATTCCCTGTTTGACCTCATTCACACGGTAGTTAAAGCATTTGTCGGGTTCTTATATTACTTTTTTAACCTAGAGTTGATTCAATAAAATGATGTTTATCAAGGTCACATGACTACACTAGAGTTTTGTGCGCTTCTTCGCAGAGACACTGAACAAAAGCTACTGATATCGACAGCAGTAGAAGAGTGAGAACGGTTTAGCTGGAGATGGAATAGTCTGTATTGGGGGATGTTTTTAAAAACATTTATACAGGGTTAACGTGTAGATACATTTCTATTATTATTTTTTTTTTGTATGCTTTTATATTCCTGCCATGATCATTTATACATGTGACTCATTTTTAGCTGATAGAAATCTTTAAAATGTGCAACATTTTATTGTCTATTTGCTATTTTAAGTTCACAGACGTTTTTAATGTCCTGTTCGAAGCTGTAGTAAATCTAGTTTTCAACACTTAACGTTTTTGGAAGCAACAAATCCCAGGCTTTTTGACTCAAGTCATGCACAATACATTTCATTGTAGTGCTGAGATTATGCAAGTTTTACTTTTGTGCAATGTTTGTGTGGAAAACCCATTTTTAACAGCTAATTGTAATCGGTCAGATAGGAGTTGACAATTTCCTGCTCAATTTGACCTAAAAAGCAGTGCTGATGTGAACCAGCAGATGTCATAATGGAGCAACTCTTGCCTGTTCGTCTCGGCTGGGCTAACAAAAAAAAAAACAACAAAAAAAACGTGTGACCATAAGAGTTCTGAGCAAATCCAGTAGATCAAAATCTATATTGTTGGACACATTTGTACCTTAAATAATTTGCATCTGCATGCAAAGTCAGTTTGCTGACATTTAAAATCTCTTATCTGTGCATTTTTTTCTCAATTTTGCCCATCATAGGATGTCACTTTTAATAGTATTTATTCAATTTCATGCGACCTCCTCATGCAGAACATTGATATGAATGCCATACGTTTCTATTTCATTCTCGCTTAATTTCACAGGTATTAAACAACACAGTCATATCTTTCACATGACAGTCTGCAGATTGTTTTAACCACATTAAATAGACTTCCAGTTGACTCTTTGCTTTGTATCTTGTCTGTGTTGTAGCTTTGGAGAGGTGGCGTCTGAGTCCTAAAACCCCTCCCTGAAACACTCGACTACCTCAGTAGCACTGGAATTTTCCAAAGGGGAAAAGGGGGAAGGGGTTCAGCTCTGAGCTGGAATGCAGAGGTCACTAGTAAATTTTCAGCCCCGGGGAGCAGAAGTCTCAGCAGATAGTGGAGAGGCTACGTTTATGCTTTATGGAAGACTGGAGAGCATCAGGAGAGACCAAGCACAGAGTAGGCTACTGTATGTGAAGTCACATTTGACAAAAAAATACGGTACACCATTAACTATAGCGATAATTAGCCAATGATAAAAAATATTAATTTCATGTGCATACTGCAGTTAGTGACTGCAGCTTAAATACAATTTTAGTGTATAATATAATATTTTCATTACTTAATTGCTTTTCTATTGTAAAGAAACAACAAACAAGACCTTCCTAGATTGTTTATATTGAGTGATTTGTATATTAAAATTAAGGACAGTTTTGGTGGGAAATTGAAAAGAGACATTTTGGACTTAAATGTCTGTGAGGCTAAAAAGAGTGATTAAATTTGTCTAAAATATTTGGTTCCTATGTTTTTCCCCCCATTTTTTAAATAATGTTTTTGCAAACAAAAATTATTAGCTGCATATATTCTAACACAGCCATTGTGTATAGTCTCTAAATAAATATTATACTTCGTAACAATTTTAATGACTTCTTAAAATTATGCTGGTGAATTTATATAACTTGTGCAAATTTTCCATATTGATATAGGATTTTCTTAACCATTTATTTTTTTACCACAGTTTTAGTTGTTGCACTATCATGTAGTTTGTTGCAGAGAAAAGAGCACCACACTTAGTTTACAAAATGACCACTAGTGTCAGGGTGTCCATTCATATGCATAATATATTTTTGTAGTTTATTTGGAAAAACAATTCTGCTCACAATCCCTACTACATTGCTCTTCTGCTGTTATTTTTTTGAAATATTTTTTTTTTAACTTGTCTTTTTATCTTTAGTTATCCATCTTTGGTGTGAACAGGCCTTAAATGGATAATTCTCCAAGAAAATGAACATCTCCTGACCATTTACCCACTCTTAAGTGCAACCGTTCTTAAATTGATATTTGTTTTTTAGTTGGAAGAACATTTTTTAATTCTTAAAGGAACCTTCGGGGAATGAAAGGATACCATAGTTCTCCATGGAACTAGTAGTGGGCCAATAAATAACCTTTATTCTTAACAGTCAAACGTTTTAAACTTACTTTCTAGTCCTACAGCAGTTTGGAACTTTAAACAATTACAGAATTGTAATTTACAGGTGAACTGTTCCTTTAAAGTCATAATACCTATGGTGAAACCCACAAAGCGGAACTTCTAGCAGGGGTTTGCCTTTCCTGAGCGCTATTTTAACCAATACGCAAACAGTGCACGCTTTGAATATGTCTGGTGAAGCAAAAAAAGTCCAAAAAAAAAAAGTCTGCATGATTTCTGGGATGCATGTGGTCCGATGGGTTTTTGCTGCGCATAAGCTCAAATAGATGGCTGTCAAGGGGACCACTGAACAGCTGTGGCCGAGGGCTGGAGTTTGGGAGGGGAGACTGCAGTAGTGTGTTCATCCACACTGCACCACCATCCAAACCACCCAAACACACACAGAGAGTACACAGCAGCTATTCCAATCCCTTTCATAACCTAAAAAGTATAAATGCACACACAAGTGTAATTCTCTGTAGCTCAATATTATGTGCGGCGTCATTAAGAACACAAGGTCACGTCATTAGCGCTGACCCCTTGAGGCCTCTATCAGCACTCTGTTGTTGAATCATAACTCATAAAGTGATTCCAAACTAATTTGTTCCTTTGCCATTATTACTTGTGCAGTAGTCTACATTTGAAGTGGATCAAAACCTTTCATAAAAGTTGCCTAATACTAGGCCTATTGAGCAACACCAATTCTTGACTTTTTGATCAACTTCAAATGATGACTACTATATGTTACGTTATTATAAAACCTTTTTTACACCATTCTTATAATCTTTGGTGTGAACAGGCCTTAATACTTTTAATACTAAATTAATTTTGAAATAAATTAGAACATCTTGTGTGTTAAATGGGTAGTTTGTCCAAATAGAAAAACTCTATCCACCCTTTTTTCCTACATCCCATGGTGCTTTGAATCATTTGAAGTGTTTTTTTTACTGGGTTAAATGAGCAGTCATTATTCTCCTCAAAGTTCACCCATCAAATATTAAAAGGCAACCTTTTAATATTAATGTACTGTAGAAAATACAAAGAGAAAATAATCTAGAAGAACAAATACCCCCAGTCAACTCAAAAGAGCTTTTTCTACAGATACGCTTTTGATTCTAATGTCACATTATTTTCATGGTGATAAAAATAAAGCACAAAGCCAAACATACCTCTCACTTACTTTCCACAATGTTGTGAAAAGTGATTTGTTTTAGTTCTTTTGAATGGAAGTTCCCCAAACAGGAAGTGCAACCCATAATTTGAAACAAATGTGTGGAGACAGATGCACTCCTTAAACTAAAGGATCAGGAAAAAGTCTGCACTGTAAAAAGCACCGTGGTTGATAAAAAGTCCTGTTAAAAATACAGTAGAAACATTTATACTTTTGCAGTAAATTACCATATTTCATTGATTTTCATAAAATGTTATAAACAATCGTTTTCTATGTACTCAGTGTCATTCACAAAAGTACTAAACCATGGGCCTAGCCAGGGGGGGCGTTCGGGTGGTTTGAAAGACCCACCCCTCACTGACAGGTCCAGAATTTGTCCTACATGAGCTCATTTGTCCTTTTTTGAGTGCTATGCCACCATAAATAGTGAAAATAACCCATCGAAAAAGGATTTAAGACCAGGTGGAATCCTCTGTTGGCTGTCGCATAGGTGTGACTTCAGCCTATCAGTTTTGGCCAATGCACACAATTATTTTTCATGAGTCCAACATCCAGCTGTGCAAAAAAACATACAATCTAAAAGTCATCTTTCGCTACTGTATTGTTTTTAAATAGAGAAAATATTTTACAAGTAACTTTTATTCTAAATCTATGACCTTGTTTTTAGACAAAAAATGACCAATAAAAGGGTGTGAAGCACCAAAAGTGGCCCATATTAAAATTAATCTAAATACTATTTTGGCTATTGTTATCCATGAATTTTCAAATGTACTTTTTTTGGTTATGATGACCATCCAACAATCTATTTCAGCTAAAATAGAGTGATTAAAATGCAGTATTTAAATATCATAATTAAGTAGTAGCCTAAATGAGGCCTATAACTGCAAAAAGGTTTTGAGAAACAAGAACCACCCCTTTCACCAGGCTGGCTATGGGCCTGTAAACGCATCATGGTAACTTGACACCAAACTAATGCAATTAACATCCACATTAGATGTTCTATTAAACTAATGATGAGAAAATATTAAAACAAAAGACCATAGTGACGACAAAAATGTAAATACGAAAAGTAAATTATGGTTATTCAAGAATAATGGAATTTTACTGTAGCATTATTAATATACCTGTATAATGTAGAACAGCCATTTCGAGTTCCAATCGAAATGTTGAAATAATTTTGCTTGTAGTCTGATGTATATTTCAATAATCTGCAGACATAAAAAGCCTAAACGCACACACAAGTGTAATTCGGCTGAATTTTAGTGCGATATTATGTGCGGCATCATTAAGAACGCAGGGTCAGGCTATTAGCGCTGACCTTTTGAGACACTTCTGGGCGCTCTGTGGGGCTGTTGTTGGATCTGTGCGCTGTAATGCAGCAGCGACGCTCTTTGGAAAGCGCTGAGAAACAAAGACCAGCGTCTCTTCCTCTCTCTCTCTCCATCAGCCCCCTCCGCGGAGTGAAGTCTGGCGGTGCGTCCAGTCCTCCTCCACCCCCATCTCTTCCCCAACCGAGGGAGTGAGAGAATTATGGCCGCCATAAAAGGCAGATAATGCATTGTTAACTAATTCTGTCTGCTCAGAGCTGATGTATCCACTGCTCTAAATCTCCATGCCTCCAATAAAATGCAAATGCTAATGCTCGCCCTCCACGAGCTGATATCATTTTTAACAGGCCGGAGGTAAAAGCTGAGTTGGGGTGGAGCAGGGGACGAAACAGACAGTGTGTGAGCTTCACTATCCGGCAGGAGAAAAAGATAGAGCGTGCAGAGAAAAGCCTATTAGAGCTGCGTTTAATAGCCGAAGAAGCTCCCGGTGAACGGCCGGTTCTGGCACCGGGGCTTTTGCAGGCAGAAGCTGAACGAGCGCAGAGTAAATGTCAGCCCGTATTGCTCTATGAACTGATTCATGGGCTTTTTTAAATTAGCTCTGAGCAAATCATTGCATTACTTTGTATGTATTATTTACAGCGCACGGAACGCGAGGAGATTTCTCGCTGAAATATTACATCCCTTTAGGACATTCTAATTATAAAAATCTTGCCATCTAAATCGTTAATATCCATTTTAATACTTTCATTAAGATTTGTGGTGCGTTTGGCTATGATTGGCCCAATCTTTGTGACCAATCTTGGACGTTAAACATTGCATTAATCATTTAAATGTAAATTAATTTTATTAATATTAGATTAATATAATAGATTCGTATGAATAGGTCATATTTATATATGTAAGACAATACAAACACACATACACAAATATACAGTATATACAGTGCTCAACATATATGAGTACACCCCTCACAAATCTTATATTAAATTAATATTTTCTAAAGGAAGCTTTATAATATTATATTTGTGCATATACATTAGATTAGTACTGAAGCCAAATCTGGAGCTTATCTAACAAAATAACTTATGATAATGGTCCAAAATTAGTACACCCAAATAAATGTTAGGGAAAAATATTTAATAAAAGATTAATAAAAACACACGGTGGCTCAGTGGTTATCACTGTCACCTCACAGCAAGAAGGTCGCTGGTTCGAGCCTCAGCTGGGCCAGTTGGTGTTTCTGTGTGGAGTTTGCATGTTCTCCCCATGTTGGCGTGGGTTTCCTCTGGGTGCTCCGGTTTCCCCCACAGTCCAAAGATATGCAGTATAGGTGAATTGAATAAGCTAAATAGGCCGTAGTGTATGTGTGTGAATGAATGAGTGTGTATGGGTGTTTTCCAGTACTGGCTGGAAGGGCATCCGCTGTGTAAAAGATATGCTGGATAAGTTGGCGGTTCATTCTGCTGTGGTGACCCCTGGTAAATAAAGAGACTAAGCCAACGGAAAATGAATGAATGAAAATGGGATGTACTTAGTTATGTTGAGCACTGTATATGTAATATAGTTACTAATATACTATTATAGTAATATTAAAAGTAATTATTATGCACATACACAAATATAG
>CAIGQW010000298.1:6122838-6142139 GCA_903798125.1 Danio choprae | reverse complement strand
AAAATTTACATAATCGCACATTTTTCCAACCCCAACGATAATGTTTTTGTGTTGAAGAAATACTGTGGTGTGCTGAAAAAAAATTATTAATTGGATTTACTTATTTTTTTAAGGTATGTGGTTGCAAACAATTTATATGGGATAAATTTAAACAAAGAAATTAAATCTAGTAATTAATTTGTTTGTTTAAATTCAACCCATTTAAATAGTTTGCAACCACAATCCAAAAATGTAATAAATCCAATGAATCTTTTTTTGTTCAGTGTGTCTGTTGTGCTGCCCTCTGTCCTTTTGGATAGGACTTGCATTCAAGATCATTTGTTTTTCACCATCAGCTTAAAGTGTGGATCTGAGGTTTCAGCGAGCCGTTCGAATGTTATGTGAAATACTAGTAAGATTTCCCTTCACTGGCAGTGTGATTGGAGCGCTGACAAACGTCTGTTAGTATATCAGAGCTGGCACCGGTGGGACAGGGGCCAAACGGCGCTCTATACAGAGTTATGAGCTTGTGAATGAAGACAGATTGGGTACTTAAGGGCATGTTCACTCCTGTAAATAGCCACAGTGGATGTAATGTGCCCCTATTTTCATTTGATGTTAGTAATTCTGGCATCTATTCAACGTTTATTCACAATAACTCAAGTGTTTATTTGAATCTGTAATGCAAGTAAAATAATCATAGACTTATCTTAATGCAATACAGATCCATTTGGTTCATGAAATACATTTCTTAACTGTCTGAGGGTGGAGATTTATGAAACAGAATTTCGACCTTAAATAAGCTGAACAACCGTGAGATTATTACTTCATCTATCAGTGGTTTTACATGGAATTAAGTTCATATTTGGGTTTTTGGTCATTAATTTGGCTGTAGCGTTCAGAGTTATAATGACCTTTTGGATTTTTTTTCTTCAGAATTAATGACGTCTTTTTCTTTCTTTTGTATTGCTTGGTGCATTTGTGTTTAGGTTTTGTTTCAGTTGAAGGAAATGTAGTTTGGAGTGTGTATATATATATATATGAGAAATGCTTTTGTTGGATATATGAAGATTGAGGATGGAACGGATCAGCCAATGAAAAACGATCCCAGTGTTTGATGGTCACCAGAGGGCGCTGTCAAGCTCCTTTCTTGTCTTTTTTTGTTCTGTTTCTCAAATATGCAGTTGCCTTGGTTTGAGAAATGAAAATAGGACAGTTATGGGAGTATAATATAGCTTGATTGTTTTTTAAATGTAGTGTTAATCTTTGTAGATTCAGATAATGTAACTGAGGTGTTTATTTACCCGTTTGTGATTTTTAGATAGAAATGTAAACTTTCCCCACATCATAATGTGGTTGATTAAAGTTTTTGTCTGAGCAAACATACATTAAAAAAAAACATCTGATTAACGGAGGACAATCACTATAGTGTCATTCAGCGAAATGATAGTTTTAATAATGTTTTTTTTTTTTGTCAGGCATATGTAGAAGAATAATTTGATGGCATATTAAAAGACCAAAAGGAATGCCAGTGGATTACAGTGTAGCTCCAAAACATTATTTTAATGTTGTTTTAAATTAATTGTAAGTTTACATTTTTGTTTTTATCAGTTTGACCCAATTTGTTATCAATACATTTTTAATCATTTCAAATGTACAATTAATATGATTTTTTTTTATACATTAGGCTCAGAATAAGCATGTAATTTGTGTAATATGTAATGTAATATGTGACGATGGAACAGTATTTCACCCATAATTTGACAATTTGTTTTCAAAAAAGTTATTTGAATCTGTAGACACTTAACACTAACACTTAAACATTTAACATTGTTTCATTTGATGCAGCAGCAAAAAAAGCAATGCCTTGTTGTCTTTGAACCATATGTATGCTGGCACATTCTTTCAAATCAATTCAATTCAATTCAAGTTTATTTATATAGCGCTTTTTACAATAGAGATTTTGTCAAAGAAGCTTGTTCATGTTCATGTAAAGTCCAGATTTCAATCGAATACTAGACAATCAATCCTAAAAAAATATACAGTAGTACTGCTAATGATAATAAATAAAAAATCAATTGTAAGTCGCTTTGGACTAAAGTGTCTGCTAAATGAGTAAATGTGAATGATGAAATAAATATTAATAATACCAACAGTTAAAAAAACGGCAGACTTCATAAAAAACTGCAGGATCTGTGTGAAAAAGTAATGATAATTGTGCTGCAGTGTCATCTATGCAGATATAAAAATGGTGAACAAAATCCTGTAGTGTCTACAATTGTTGATTGGTTAATTTAAAATGTACAATTCAAATTTTACTACTTTTAATTTCTACTATTTACGATGTATCATAATTGCAGAAGTGTAATAATAATGAATGCTATAAAGGCATGTCGGTGTCTTGTTTCATTCCTCACTTTTTAATCGAGAAAAATGTAAACGTGTTTGAAACATCTATCTTGGTTAGATGCAGGTTTAAACTGCAGGTCATTAACAGACACTTTTGAAAGAAAACCCAAACATATTGTTAGGTTTTAGTAAATACTGTCAGAGCAAACCTGCTGCTATGATTACTGGCAATATTCAGTTCTTCTGTTGTGTTATTGTGCTAGAAACAGCCAGCAGAGGGCACCTTCAGATCAGCGTGAAGCGCTTTTGAAGCTCATAAAAAGGTATGAAAGGTGTTTATTCCCATTAACCTTGTGAAAATGTCACCTATTTTATTTTGCTCTTTGGCAAGTAAAATACAGAAATACAAATAAATAAACTTTGACTACATGAAAATGACTAAATTAATAATTTGAATGATTTTTTTTGTTTTTATATGGGGTATATTAATAAATACATAAATTATAAATAATGATATAAAAAATCTAATAAATATATAATTCACCTAAACTATCTTTCACCTATAAGTGTTGATACTTATAGGTGAGAGATAGTTTAGGTGAACTATATATTTATTAGATTTTAGATAAGTATCAACACATACATTTTTTAAATAAACAGGTATTACAAAAAATGCTGGACCATAGTTACTGTAGTAAAATCTATATGAATACCACTACTAATAATAAAACTGTATTTAATTTCACAAGGCAACATTTCTCATTTTGATTTAGATTGATTTGATGAAATAACAAAAATAAAAATAGAGAATAATTTAGGAAATATAAACAAAACTTAATTCAAAAGATTTATAAAGTACTAATAGTATCTCAGTGATATTAAAATAATGCCTTCTAATTAGCAATAGGCAGTGATTTGCCATTTAGAGTGTGTATATTTAATCATTATTTAGTGAACTATAGCAGTTGGAAAAACATTAAACATTTTTCCTCGTTCCAGATGAAAAGGTGCCGAGCAAATCAAAATGAATTTCTGAGATTATTTTAATGCAAGCCAACGGAGTAACAAATGAGAGTCTTTTATTGTCTTAAACAAATAATTATTTGACCTTTGTCTCACCGAAACGATATTCAGCAACATAACTAGTCATTTTAATCTCCTACTTCCATATCTTTTTCATACTGGACTGCATGGGATCAAAATCTCATACGTCTTCAAATTTGCAGAGGCTTAGGTGAGTCTAATAACTCACAGATTTTGAAGCCGAACAGCAAAGTCATCATTTTCTTTGGCTGCTCGTCTGTGTTTTCGAATGTCACTTTGTTTAAAAAAATGTCTCTTTCTCTTCCAACCAAGTAGCATCACTCACCAACTCTCAAGATGCACAGGTTTGTGTGCCTTTGTGAGGAAGATGCCGAACACTTCCAGTCAGATTTTGGGGTTTGTTTTGTTTGTTGATGCTGGATTGAAGGTCCACAAATGCTTCGTCTGGGAATAAAAGGAACACTCCACTTTTTTTTGGAAATAGGCTTATTTTACAAGTCTTCTAGCATTGAACAGTTGAGTTTTACTATTTTTTTAAAATCCATACAGCCAATCTTTGGGTCTAGCGGGAGCACTTGTAGCTTAGCTTAGCATAAATCATTGAATTGGATTAGACCATTAGCATCTCGCTTAAATGGCCAAAAAGTTTAGGTAATTTTACTATTTAAAGCTTCACTATTCTGCAATTCTATCATGTACTAAGATAGATGGAAAATTAAAAGTTGCTGTTTTCTAGGTTGATATGGCTAGGAACACTATTAGGTCGAATGAGAGCATGGTTCCTAGGCATATCGACCTACAAAATAGAAACGTTTAATTTTATGTCATTCTTACTGCACAATGTAACTACAGAAGTTTTAAATAGGAAAATTATCCAAACTCTTTGGTCATTTTTGAGCAAGATGCTAATGGTCTAATCTGATTCAATTAAATTCATCTTTATTTCTCTAGCGCTTTTACAATGTAGATCGTGTCAAAGCAGCTTAACATAGAAGTTCTAGTAAATTGAAATTGAAACTGCGTCTGTCCATTTTTCAGTTCAGTGTGGTTTAATTTTCACTGCTGAAAGTCCAAACACTGAAGAGCAAACCCATCGATGTCCAGCTCTACAAGTCCCAAACCAAGCAAGCCAGTGGTGACAGTGGCGAGGCAACAAACTTCACCAAGTGACTAAAGTGAAGGAAAAAAAAAACCCTCACGAGAAGCCAGGCTCAGTTGGGCATGAACATTTCTATTCTGTCCAAACTTCTTGTGCAGAGCTGCTAGGTGCCATGGGGCTGGAGAACGCTGGACGTCCATCGTGGAGAAGCTGCAGGTGTGAGTATAATGAATGCAGACACTCGTCTGTCACTGGGGTCTTTCAGGAATCAGTCTCATGCTCTCCGCTCCTCCATGACTGCCACAGCATCTGCTGAGGATACGTCCTATGCTAAATTAAGATAAAAGTGCTCCCACCAGGCTTTGAGATCATCTGAATAGATTAAAAAATGGTAAAACTCAACAGTTTAACTCTAGATGCCTTCTAAAATGAGCCTATTTCCAAAACAAATAATGCAGTGTTCCTTTAAGCGTGTTACTTGGCATTTAAAGGATTGCGTTTAGTCAATCTATGGCAGAGCAGGGCCCAATTTATGAGTTCAAACTGGAGTTTCAGGCTGTGTTTTTAATGGAATGTCTCCAAATGTTCTCAGTTTTAAGCGGCTGACATCCAGCTGTTACAGATGGTGGACGTTCTGGATGGAGCTGGACAGTATCGGGTCCAAGTCTCTGCTTCTCAGAACTGAGACCCCGGTGATGAGGCCTGCTGTTTTCCTTTGTGCTGCAGAGACCTCGACTGCAGACGTTCAAGATGGGCTTGTGGTTTGAGAGGGCTGGAGTTGATCCAGTCATGGCATTTCTCATCTTCTTCTCTGGGATTTTGTGGGTTGGGGGAATAGAGGAAGTGCTGCCTGCCTGTCTAATGAGGAGATACTATTACTGTACACAAAAGAAAAATGATCCATTGGATTTACAAAATAGTTTTTAAGGTAAGTGGTTTGAAACAATTTATATGGGCTGAATTTAAACAAACAAATTAAGTTGAACATTATTACATTTAATTAGTTTGTTTCAATTCAGCCCATATAAATAGTTTGCAACCATTTACCTTAAAAAAATGAAGTAAGTGCAAGGAATCTTTTTTTTTTCAGTGAACTTACAGAAATATTCAGTAGGTTTCTTGCATTTTTTTGTAGGGTCTCCCTTATTATACATTTCATTATTTTGTCAGTGATTATCATAAATATAATTTTGTGGTTGAAGCTCTGGTTTTACAAGGTATTATTAGGTGTGTTACGTTTGTGTTTATATACACAGATTGCCTCACAACAGTAAAAACAAAAAAAACAACAACATTTTAATTGAAAGATTCTGATAATTTTTTTTACATATTTTACATGGGTTACATGTTTGTTTGTTTGTATTTTCCAGTGATTACCATCATATTGTAAATATATATTCATCAGGGTTATAATAATATATTTATATTGTGAAACATATTTATGCTTTTATCTGTTGATATAGTTTTAATCTAGTATAGAAATTTATTTTAATATAGAAATTATTTAAATGTAATCTTTTAAACTCAAGGAGATTCAGAAAGAATTTTGTCCTTACACTGCTAGTGTCCCAACCACTATAATCATTCATTCATTTTCATTTCGGCTTAGTCCCTTTACCACTATAATCCTTTATTATTATTATTATTATTATTATTATTATTATTATTATTGTTGTTGTTGTTGTTGTTGTTTTCAGTATTTTAATCTAAGACAGATTTCAAAAGCTTCTCATACTACAGAGATCTCAATAATATTATTACATTTTTACAATTGTTTATAAGTTTTAAGATGCGTTTAAGTTAACTTTTTTTTTATCAAATTGAGAGAACTGTTCATGAAGTTTTCTATACTTAGGAAATCCCTTTATAGATGAATCATTTCATATATTTTTTTATGTAAATATAATCCCTCCTCCCACACCTCCACCCTGTGTTTAGTTAATATACAGACCCATAATTCCTGAAATTACCTTTATACAGCAGCGTTTGCGCACAAACAATTTCCCAAACCACAAGGCAGGTTAAACCAGCTGCTAGATTTCTGACAGATAACACACAGAGAGACGTGTCTGGATTTCACTGCTTCACACATGAACGGCTGCATCAAACCTCACATAAACGATTTTAAATAACACAGAATTTATAGCTAAACATTAATTACCAGGTAATCTCTGGCTTCGTGTTGAATTAATAATGTGCTGTTCAGGATGTGTGTGGTCACCTAGCAACCGCCTCCATTCATTTACATTTTCTGCTCTGGCATTTGTGCTTATTTTTCATGGTGCTAAATTTCCAATTGGCAATAAAATGCTGGGAATTAACATGCTCCGTACAAATGAAAGGTGTGCAGGGCTGTCGTTCTTCTTCAGGGTCTGCTGAACTTGAAGGTTTGACCATCAGAGCATGTTATAAGGAGCTGTTGTGGTGGGAGATTGAAAAACACTTCTTTTACTCCTAAAAATAAATTAATAATGCGAGATGTTCTTTCGACAGCGTAACAGTCCCACCGCTGAAGGAAATATAAGCTGGGATAGCCTATAAAAGTGTTTAAAAGTCTCTGAGGTCCCTTTCTCGGGTAGAACAAAATATGGCTCTGAAAACAATTTTCACTCAGAAATAGCTGGAATTTCACAATTGATTACAAAAGAAGGGAAACATGTACATAAACATACAATTGTAATGTAAAAAAATTGAATTATTAATTTTATTTGTAAAACTTCAGTATCTTCATAAAATGTGAACACAATTTAACGCAATCTTAGACATTATTTTTGACACCAAGTTATTTTTATATACAAACTAGGTGTGAAGTGTTTGTAAAATGATGAAGTTATATTAGTGTCAGAAAAACTTAAGTCTGTTCTGGTCAGATTTAACAAACATTTTGGTTTGAAAATAGTTTCTTTCACCCAAATGTAAATATTTATGCAAGTGAAATATGCAGGATCCATACATTTAAACCAGAAATTCAATGTAAATTCAAAGTTATTTAATTAAATTACAGTAGATACATGAATGACCACATAGTTAGATGTTCCTATATATTTAATGTTTTAGTGTAGGGATTTGTTTATGTAGCAGCTAAGTGTCTAGTAGACAGTTAATGAGATCACTGTGAAAACATTATATGATCAATAGGTCATGACAACATTTGTTTTATGTTAATTATAACCTAATAAACGAAGTTAATCATGTTTCTAACTTAATTTAAGTTATAAATTTTAAGTCAGTTTCATGTAATTGTAGTTAAAAATACCTGATGAGTTTAATTTGATTCAATTTACAAATTCAAGGCAAACAGAGAGGAATTGGCAAGTTTTCCTTGCAGTGTCTCTTGTCCATTTCTGTATGTAATTCCATCTGCATTACAAAGAACCTCCTCCAAATGTATTTGTTTACACTGTAGTACACTTTTAAACTCACCCTCTAGGTGGCACAAACCATTCTGTGTCAATTTAAGTGCGTTTGCTTCCTTTTTATTACAGCCAACTTCCTTTTTATTACATTCAGCAGCACTTTGTCACTCTTGCCTTCACATTCAGCTGTTTTTACTCTACGAGATGGATCATATTAATTTTGCACATAACTAGGTTTGCTTGTGGAAATTGCACGCAGGCTTTGGCGTGTTAGGCCGACGAAATTTGGAGACCCTGCTTTTCTCCCTTCCCCTCTTACCGCAGAGCCCCCGTGCTGTGAAGCGACTGGTGCACCTCATAGATTTCTCCTAAATAAATCATCCTTATGGGACAAAGATGCATTTCGCCGCATGAGAGAAGAAGAATGAGGGCAGGAGGATTTATGATGGGAGATGTGAGGCCTTGATGTTGCTGTCAGGCTTCATTGCGACTGCGCCTCAGGCCTCGCAACCAACATGGCCTCCAACATCCAAAACAGAGGCGCTTTTGAAGTTCACTCGCCCCGGCCTGTCGCAACTGCACATTTGTACTCTCTCTCTTTCTCTCTCCCTCACTCTCTTAATGCCCATCCAACTCATTCATCTTTTCCGGGCGGCTTCTCAGCCTGTGGTGCTGAAATATGGCAGATGAACCTGTTACATGTTAGTTTAAGAGATAGTGTAGGTGTAAATTACACAGGAGGCTCTGGCTAACCTTATTTATGAGAGGGCTGTCAGGTGTTTAGGTGTTAGAGCGAGACGTGCAGCTTAAATCGTTTACTTCGCTGTAAATCAGAGCGTTCGTGCCACATTTGTGCACGCCGCTTTGCACACGTGTTTACATGTGCAGGACTCTGTTTTTGTGTACTGGAGGGTCTGGTAAACTCAGTGACTGCCGGCCCAGGCCACCAGCATGGACGGAGCGGGTCATTTTTTGAGTTTAATATCATTTTTTATTGAGATATGTAGCTCATAAACGCTCTTGGAGTAACAGTTGGCCTTGTTTTATTGCAGGTGAGCAGAAAGTGAGTGTATCTGTCATCAGTTTTTGTTCTTTGAGTTTAATCTCAGCGCTGCACTGCAAAAAATGCTTTTCTTACGTAGTGTTTTTGTCTTGTTTCTAGTCCAAATATCTAAAACTTCTTAAATCAAGAAGCATTTTCTGTTGACAAACACAAATATTGTTTTGTTTTCGGAAATAAAAACAATTATTTCAAAGTGAAAACAAGATTATTTTACTTTTACTAGATCATTGGCAGACTTAAATTTGACTTATTTCTGAAAACAATACTATTTTTGTGCTTGTCTAGAAAATGCATTTTGATTTTTAGAGTTTTTAGATATTTGGACTAGAAACAAGATGAAAAACTCCTAAGTAAGAAAAGTAATTGCTGAGCAATGTTGATGGATGCAGCTTGAATTGTACTTTTGAAAGTTTGTGGTCGGTAGTATTTGTTTGTTTTTTCTTTGTTTAGCAACAGGACATCAGTTTGATCAAACTTCTGTCTCACAGAATATATCACAGTTTCCACAAAAATATCAGTTTTGATAAAAATATCAAAATCAGCACATTATAATGATCTCTGAAGTATCATGTGATGTCGAAGACTGGATGATGCTGTAAATTCAGCTTTGAATCACAATAATAATAATAATAATATAACTTTTTAAGATGTTTTTTTTTTTTTTAAAGTAAAAAGCTATTTTAAAGTGATATTCGAATTTATACAACAGTTCTGTCTGATTCTTGAATCTGATTGGCTGATAGCCGTGAGATAGTGCTGTTACTGACAGAATAGTACCGCCCCTTTACCCTTCACCTTTGTGTATTACTCCACCCACATACAGCAACAAGCAGATGACACTCTACAGTTTGACAAATATTCCTGCTGTTGGGCAACAATGTACTTTTGAGGCTTTTTTTGTCGAGAATGTAGTTGTTTAGACTGCAACTATGCAGTTCATTTATAAGGTGCCTGTTTTTAAATATTTATAACTTCTAAGAGAGAGCGCTTCGGCGGCCATTAGCTTGCCATACTGAGCAGATCAAAGACAGTTGACGTTGTCTATCCGCAAGATGGCAACAGGACCGCATAATAAGCCCTTAGAAGATTAAAACTGCGTAATTTCTAACTATAGCAATCTGGTGGTGATTGTGCTGCTTTTATCGGAGTTAATTATTGTGATATCTCGATTGCAACAGAGAAATACTGTGGACTGTAATACTGTACGGAGATATCTCTGTAGATGGAGGGCATTTCAAGTCACGTCCAGCCTTATCTTAAAATATGAGCAAAATCACTTTATCACTTTTTTGTCATCACTTTAGACATTACGCTCGAGAATCATTCAAACACTAGCTCTAAAGTGACATTGGTGAATTAGTAACGGCTTCTGCTGTTCTGACGTCATCTGCAGATGTGAATGAATGGCGGAAGAAAGTAGTTCCTGATACAAAAGGGTTTTTAGACTCTCCGTGTTTGATCTTCTTTTTTATATACACGATTGTGCCGTCGAACTGTTGTATAAACGCAATATCACTCTCGTAGCAGTGCAATATGGCTGTATATCAGCACTGGTGGAACACTTAGGCAACGCACGCCTCGTATGCTACTCGTGTGATTAAAAAATATGACAAAATATTATTTTTACTATATTTAAATGTAATCTTAAGCAAATTTTAAAACAAAATTATTTTTGGCGCATATTATAGAGTTTTAAGACTAAATTTGATCAAGTGATTTTTACCAGATGCCATATTGGACATACAAGATTAACTTATGGTTTTTTGCTTAAAGTTGAAGACCCCGCTCAGTGTTTGTTCTGCATAATTCCTCTTACAGTAAAACACTTTCTATTGGACTGTCCTGCTTTTAATGACTGCAGATGGCTTTTTTTCTATGGAATGAACTCTCTTAAGGACATTTTTAGCAAAGTGTCACCGGGAATTTAAAAAATAGTTTTTTTTATCATGAATTAACGCTAAAAATTGTGTTTAATTTATGTATTCATTTGTTCGTTGTTTTTAATTGTATAATTATTAATGAAATATTCTTGCCATGAAAATAGCCTTTGTTTCTGACATGGCATTAAATAAAAACATCATCATTGCACTGCATATTTTAGTATTGTGCTGCCTAAATAACTGATTTGTTATTGTTTTATTTGTGATCTATGTAGACCAAATACGATTTTTTGTTTGTTTAATTAACTAATGCATTTTTTGTGGGGGGATATATGGGTCCAAGATGACAATTCCCAATTTTTGCCATCAAATTAAATTTACAAGATGATTTTATATACATAGAGAGAATATTAAATTCAAGTAAAGGGTGTAATAACTTTCTATCATCATTCAGTGTATCAGATCTATTTAGGTAAAAGCTTTATGTTTTTATACTTATTCTGATCTGTACTTATTAAAATGTATATAAAAGAACAAATGAATATATTAAATATTATAAATTTAAATAACATTATAAATTGTAAAATAAAATAATACATGGGCGGCGCAGTAGGTAGCGATGTCACCTCACAGCAAGAAGGTCACTGGTTTGAGCCTCGGCTGGGTCAATTGGCATTTCTGGTTGGAGTTTGCATGTTCTCCCCGTGTTGGCGTGGGTTTCCTCCGGGTGCTCCGGTTTCCCTCACAAGTCCAAAGGCACGTGCTATAGGTGAATTGGATAAGCTAAATTGTCCATAGTGTATGTGTGTGAATGAGAGTGTATGCATTTTATTGGATTTTAAGTTATTAAAACATCTTGTGGACAAAGTATAAAAATTTAAGATTACTTTTTAAAATAGTATTTAATTAGTGTCCTTTTAAATTTAATATGTGATCAAATAATTATTGTCGTTAATATGTCTGACAAGATTTATTGGTATATAAACTGTTGTTACACCCCAATTGACGTTTTAATGGGTGTCCACCATAAATCGTGGTAAACAAAAAAACAGTATGGTAAAGTCATTACTTAGGAAAAAAACAGAACAGGTATTGAACATGACAAGTACTGGCTGAGAATTACCTATATGTACAGCAAGTATTTTTCAGCCAAAAGGTTGATGTGACTATTAATTTTCATATGGTTACTTTTACAGCATCAATATTATAATTTAATTTAAATGCAATCTGTTAAATAGACTTAAGCATTCATTAAATGGTTTAAGCGTAAAACTGGATGAAAGGACATTTAAAGGCAAGTGCTGTCAGGAACTGCAGGCGAACGCTGAAACTCCATTGAAAATACTATAGTAAAATACATTTCCATATTTTAAAGACCTGGCTTGAAACAATGGACTTTATTGCAGTGCTTCTTATCTGCTTTGAAACACACTTTATATCATATCTCAAGCAGGCAGTGAAGATCATTGATTTTTAAAGACACCAGATCTTAAACATGGCGATTTTATAATGCATGACAGTTCACAGGAAGTGCTTGAGCTGGCTTATTGAAAATTAAAAGTCCCTGTGTATATACCAAATGCAATATTACTTATATTTATAAAAGAATATTTGTATTTTTAAATCACATCAGGAAAAATGGCATCCACTCTTATCTATATCTCAAGAGTGAATCCTTTTCACCCTCTCGACAGAAGTGCACCTGCGTTTGATCCTCTGAATGGATCTGAGCTGATGTATCGCTCTGTGATACCGAAGAGGACGCTGTAAAAACGCATTGAGAATGAGTCATTGAAACACTAAACCCACTGCGAGCACTTAGAGAGTCTGGATGTGTTGATTTTCTACCTGTGGGCGTTTACCATCTATCCTCCATTCATTCTCGGAACCGCACAGTAGTGGGACAACTAACACTAGCTCTTCTAGCATCGATACAGCAATGTCCTGCTCTTATATTACATAAAAGACAACATGGTTATCGAGGTAACCATATTTGTTTCCATTGTTAGAGCCCAACATGTTGCGTTAGTAGTTTTTTTTTTTTGTCATTATGGTGGTTGTGCCTGGAGGTGTGTGTGTCTCCTGTGTCAGCTGTATTGTTTGGGAAGTGGTTGAGTGTTGGGCTCTTTTTTTGAAGGGCGAGGGAGGAGACTGGCTGGGGCGAGGCTGGGCTGCAGGCGGGTACATCTGGACCCAGTCTAAACATGGCACAGCTCTGTCTCGTGTGTCTCTGACCAGATCTGATTTATGCTTCCCAATGTGTGTTTTTATTTCACATATACACATACTCTTGCAGACAGGTTTTGTCTGAAATGTCTGAGACACCAGCAAACGCTCAGCTGCAAGGGCTTTGTGTGTGTGTGTGTGTGTGTGTGTGTGTGTGTGTGTGTGTGTGTGCTTGACTGCTCAAGTTCATATTTTTATACCTGACACACAGACGTATTAAATATGGCAATGTATTTTAGTCTTGCATCTATAATTTAAATAATTTACATTGTTTAGGGCTGTTAATTATTGTTTAATGAAGCTTTTATGCTCACCATGGGTGCATGTATTTAATAAAGAAATATGATAATATTGGGAATCTTAATAGAAATTTAAATGACTGTTTTCGGTTTTAATATATTTAAAATATATATTTTATTCACACGATCATTCAGAAATCATTAATGCTTGGTGCTCGAGAAACATTTTTTCTTATTATTAATATAAATGTTGGATATAGTTTTGATTTTTTTGTGTGAAAACATTAATTCAGGATTACTTTTTAATGTGATTTCATTTAATTAGTTAAATAAAAGGTTCAGCAGAAGAACAACACTTACTTCAAAAAGAAATCTTGCACATTATAAAATAAAATGTCTTTGACTTTTTGCTTAATTTGATATCTTTTCAGCATGAAAGTATAGATTTATTTATACAGTTTGAATGGTAGTGTGTGTGCGTATATATACAATTTTGTACATTACATTTTTTAAATGTAAATTTATTATTATTAAATTTAATTACATAATGTTTAAGTGTTTACAGTTTTAAATGTTTCAGTTATAAAGTTTTTGCAATTATTTTAATATTTAATGAAATGTGTCTATAATAATAATAATAATAATAATAATAATAATAATATTATTGTTATTATTTTATATATTTTATATATTTTTCTTTATACAGATTATGTTTGTGAAATAATCCTTTTGTGAAAATATTTTAAATTTGTAAAAATGAATATTTCATTAGAAATAATAAAAATAATATTTAATTGCTTGAAATCGAACATTTAGCTTAATTGCAGGTATTTGACATGTTCCTAGCGCTGACGCAGTAGGGCACCAGTTTTGTTTTGCTATGTTTTCATAATGGCCATAAAGGATAACATACCTTCAGTTCAATGTGATTGACTTATTACCCCATCGTTAATGGGTCAATCTTGTGGAAAATGACCATTAATAATAAATCATCTGTTCAGACAACATCACATCCATCCCTGTATGAACTTGATGTTTGCCAAGCATTCATTTATTAATGGTCTGAAAAAAACAAACAAACTGATTAATGAAAAAAAAAAACAGTTAGGACCAACAAAGAAAAGTGATTAAATATTTGTCTTTATTATTGAAGTTATTATTTTTGAAGCAGTGTAAAAATAAAAACATAAACCTGATGACCGATTTGATTAGTAGGCTAGTAAGTTAATATATTCAGTTTTTTTTTTCATACTCTGTGTTTCATTAGTTCATCTTCATGCCCTGCTTTCCCCTTTGCTCTTCTTTGACGTGGGCTATAAAGCACTCTTTTTAGGGTAGGACACATAAATAACAGCTCGCTCTCCTTTTGGAGGGCATTTCCTGAGGCCCAGACCATGAGTCCTTATGGAGAAAGACCATACTAGACTATAAAGTTTGCATGTACAGCGTGTGTGTGTGTGTGGAAAACGCAGCTCCGTGCCCTTCTGAGAAAACAAACAGCAAACCTCCAGCGGCTGTACTGTTAGACTTTTGCTCTGAGGTTTATGCAAATGTGTGTGGCATTCGCTCCTCTGTGTTTGGGTAAAGGAACGAGGGCAGTGACCCGCTCCCCCCTTCTTTCCCCCTAAATGGTCGTCCAGACGGACCAGCTCTCTTTTGTTTCCTCTTTCTGTTGGTCTCCCCCTCCTCTTCCAGTCTGCTTTATTGCACTTGATTCGAAGCGCGCTCATTCCTGAGATGGTGCCGATAGCAGCTGCAGCTCAATTGCCCACCATAAAGCATCCGCAAACCCGCCGGAGAGCCTGGCGGTGGGGGCTGGGCTACTGTGGCAAGCCATTTTGACTTTCAGTCACAAGATATGAATTCTTAATATCATTAATTTAATTTGAACACTAGTTAAAATGACGAGAAACAATTAGCACTTTTTGATATCAGGAATTACTTTTGTACTGATAAAAACGTGCATGTATTTATTTATACATAATAAATATACACTGTACACATGAACAGTTATTTTGGATGCAATTAATCATGATTAAATGTTTCACAGCACTACTGGGTTTTTTTCAAGCTAGATTTGGGTAAAATGGCCAAACCACATTGTTTGTACACAGTCAAAGTCTGATGAAGATACTTTTCAAGGTCTACAATTGGTTCTGAGGTTGCAATTTTGCACCCAAAATCATGTAAAAACTAGAGATGATATCCCACCAGTGATGGTCATTTGTAATGTTTTTTGTTGTTGCTGTTGCTGTTGTTGCTGTTGTTGTTGTTGTTGTTGTTGTTGTTTTAATTTTCACATTTTGTTTTTAAAATAACAAAAGCCAACTCTAGATTCAATTCAATTCAAGTTTATTTATATAGCGCTTTTTACAATGTAGATTGTGTCAAAGCAGCTTAACATGTTCTAGTAAAGTCCAGATTTCAGAGTTTAGTTCAGTGTGGTTTAAGTTTCACTGCTGAAAGTTCAATACTAAAGAGCAAATCCACCGAAGCGCAGCTCCACAAGTCCCGATCCGAGCAGGCCAGTGGCAACAGTTGCGAGGAAAAAACTTCACCAATTGACGAAGTGAAGTTAAAAAAAAAAAAAAAAAGAGATAGAGATAACAATAACAATTTTTAGTAACAGTACTCCCACTAAAAAAATTAAGTAATTTCGTATCAGTAATTGCGTCATCACTGGCAGAAAGTGAATTCCTGATTTAAGAATTCAGTTGTCACTAAATGTTAATTCTTGATATCTCTAGTTCAACAGGCTAAATTGGCCATTTCTGAAAATGCATTTCTGATGTGAATATTTTGTAATTTCACACATCTAAAAGTGCTTTCTTAGAGTTAGCCGTCACATCTGTGATATCAGAAATTAATGTTAATTATTGAGCAATTTGTATTGAAAATGAGCAATTTTACTCAATATAAATGCAGCAGTTCCATTGGTAATATCAAGAATAGACAAGTGCTTTAGTAACTACACAAATATTCATATCAAAAATAAAGATTTTTATCAACAAGAATTGTATTTCGGATAAGTGAAATTAGAATTTCAACTGGTAAGGAATAATTTCTTGACATCAAAATTAGAATTTGAATGGTAGCCGATGGTGACATTTATGAACTCATTACTTTTATTAATTCACAGAATTGGAGTTCTAGATGTAAACAATTACAAATTTGCTTCATAAAATTAAGGTTCTTCATATCAAGAATTTGATTTCTGCAAGGGATGTCATTATTGATAACAAGAATTAACATTTTTATTAGCATAAAGGTAATGGCTTATATCAAAAACTTCTGTTGTTACAAATAGAAATATAATGTCTTATATTATTATATTTTATATTTCTTATATCTTATGAAGAACTATTTTAACAACCAAAAAATGCAATTGCTTATATGCAGAACTCCTATCCTGTGAATGAGTAAAAGTCAAAGTGGCTTGCCATACGGCGACACCCCGTATTCGTTTCTCTGCAAATTTCTACACTTAAACTTTAATGGTCGTAATCTTCTAGAGTTGTGACTTGGTTTAGATTGGATGCTTGTGGTTGGACTTGAAGATTTAATGTGTTGAAGTGTTGTGATATATTGGATAAGATGTAGTTGTGGCATTGCAGGCCAGAGAATTACAAATGCAGCAGCTAATATTGAGACTGGCCTGAGATTTGTGAGAGCTGTCAGTCTGTTCACCTGCAGAGGGCGATGTGCAGTCAGAAGAGTGATTACCTGAATGGGTTCACAATGGGATAATGGCATTACTGGTTTTGTACTGTGCTGTATATGTTGTGTACTATTCCTGTTTACTGTTAAAATAATAAGCAAATGAAAAAGGTGATATGCATCAAATGGTAAAACATGAGTCTACTATTTGTCACATGACCTCATATTGCATGCTTGATTGAGTTTGGTTATTTAATTTGGATGATTATTTAGGACATGGAATTACTTATTCCTGTTAGTCATTTTTACTTGTCTATTTAAATGTTTATACAGATTTACTTCAGCTTGGTTGGCCATTTAGTTTTCTTAATTCAGAAATCATATTTCAGAGAAATACAGTTTAATCTTTAATTTGGGAAAATATTTCATTAGTTTGTTTAATAGAAAACTTGCATGTTTGGTTATTTAGGTTATTATTAAATTAGATTGATATTAGTATTTTGGATGTCATTTATATATTTAGAAATCATTTTGTTATTCACCAATGTTGCTTGTTTGTTCTTTCATATTTATTAATATGTTTGCCTTTCATCTATGTCACTCATTCACTCCATTCATTCATCCATCCATCCATCCATCCATCCATCCATAAATTGTTTTATGTAGTTGGATCTATCATCCATACATTCCTTTATTCATCTTTAAATTGTAGGTCTAATTAACTTAATTCTACTTAAATATCTATTTAATGGTTTATACTTTCATTTACATATTTATTTAAATTGCGTGTTTATTTCTGTTTGGTCATTTAATTTTATTTGAGTATGCATTCATTCATTTATTCAATCATTCATTCATTCATTCAATAATTCATTGCGTATTTAATCAGTTTATTAATATTTGTTTAATTTATATTGGAAGATTTATTTATTTACGTTTTTAACCCAGTGTTGTAAAAAAATCTCTCCACATTTGTCTGTCTGATCAGCTGATGAGAGGAAAGATTACAGCTCAAGCTCACATTAGGCTCCTTCAGGTTCATCAATCACACTGGAGAATAGAAGGTCAAGTCAAGTAAATTGCTCTGTAAAATACAGTAATCTATGCCATTTGCTCTGTTTTATTGTGATCTTTTTGCCAGTAATAATTTGGCGTATTCTATGCAAAGATTCTATGCTATTAGAGTAGTAGACTCTTTAAAACATAGTCTGTGCAGAAAAGAACGCACGCAGGCAATATTTAAGGCAGCATAACAACACACTACATATGTCTGCAGTAAGGCTGCACAATATATCAAAGATTGTATCGTGGTAATAGTATATGCAATATCCATATCGCAGAAAAGTGCAATAAATTAAATTAATTTGATGTGCCAAGCATTTTGTTTGCTTCATGCATATTGTTTATCCAAATCTGACCAATCAGATGGGGCTTTTACTATCTTTATCCTCATCTCTCCAGTAGATGCTGTTAGGTGAACATGAAGCTTAACATAAATGTTAATGCTGGAGACAAGAGAGGAAAACGACAAAAGCCAATAAGAACCAGAATTAATAAACTAATTAAATAAATAAATAAACTATTACTTGTTTATTTTAGTAGGATTCTTACATAAATTATTAAAAAAAAAATTGCTGATAAAAGTGTTTGCAAGTTAGTTATATTGGAAGAAAAGTATTGTTATCGCAACACTCAACAACAATATTGCATATTTTCCTAGTTTTGTGCAGCCCTATTCTGCAGTAGGCAGTGTGTATACTGTGTGTGCGCGCAGACCTTTTTGTGCATAAACTAGCCACAAGTCCAATTATATTTGCCTGGACTTGACTCTCTGTAATGAATGAACTGCAAGTACTTAGATTTTTATCTCTTGACTCATTCAATCATAATGCCAAAAGTCAACATTTTACACAACATTGGATTAAAAATACATATAATATTGCATATACTTTAGGGCAATTCAATGTAATTACACTATTAAGTACTGAGTAATATTAGGTAACTACATGCATTTATAAGGTCAGGCTTAGGGCTTGGTTTAGGGTTCATTGTAATTATGCATAATTTAATACTATTTAAAATTATATTTATATATATATATATATATATATATATATATATATGTGTGTATGTGTGTGTGTGTGTATGCATATGCATGCATGCGGTGTATATATTATTATTATTTTATTTTTATTTTTTTTCTGAGCCAAAAACAATGTCATCAAACTATTTTATCATGATTTACAGATGACACTCACTAAAATGACATTCAGTATAATAGTAATTTATATAATTAAAATAAATATGAATCACAGTAAAGCCCCATAATACTAATTAATTGTAATTTTAAATGCTTTGCTACTTGTAACCCCATAAAATAATGAATAAATATAAACATCATCATCATTA
>CAIGQW010000298.1:6070555-6093246 GCA_903798125.1 Danio choprae | reverse complement strand
ATAGATAATGCATAAATACACAGATGGGTGGATGGATAATGCTTTTATAGAGGGATGGATGGGTAGATAGAAATTTGGATGGATGGATGGATGGATTTACATGCAGATGGATGGATAGATGCATAGATAGATGGATGAGTAGATTGGATGAATGTATGGATGGGTAGATTGATGGATGATTAAATGTATAGATACAGATGAATGGGTAGATTTGATATATGGATGGATAGATGGATAGACTGATAGACAGACAGACAGACAAATTAATCAATTTGAATCTTATTGAAAGAAAGCCTTTTTATTCAATCAAATAAATAAATAAAAAGCAAAAAAAATCCTCATTAAATCACAATTGAGAGGTCAGCCTGTTCCAGCAAAGCTAACATATACCATTCCATAGCAGCACTGAAACATACTAAATGACCATATAACACCTCTTATACAATATAGATTGTGGCGCTGAATTTTTGATGTTGATTTGACAAAGTCGTCGCTGCATCCGGTGAGCTGGACTGAGGCTGTGCTGTTAATGATAGCCCTCCTGTTCAACTCCCCGTGTCTCTGCAAGTCAGCTCCTGAATGAATCATTTACATTGTTTTAATCAGGCGAGTGTGAGACTGGCATGCATAAATGAGCACTGGAACCTATTTGCACTTCGTTTGTGGGGGCGAACGGCCGTCGCTTCCGTCTGAAGTGCCGGGGAAATGAGGAGCAGCTAAATGACCAGCCACCGTTTGCATTCGCCCTTCAAAGAGCCAGCGACTCAAGGCGCCTCGGTCTTGTCTCTGTTCCTGATTAGCTCTCAAACCGAATGGATCGCGCAGATGCAGAGGTGTCTGTGACAGAATCAGGACAGGGTTTTCTCCCTCAAGTGGGTAGACGGTTGGCACGAGGAAAGAGCGACAGTCAGAAAGGTGTGTGTGTGTGCGTGCGTGCATGCGTGTGGATGGCTGGGGAATCATTAGCCAGATACAAATGTTAGTTTAGACAGGGTCACGGATCAAAGCCCGATGAAATGCCCGGCTGTACAGGCAGTGGAATGACTGCACTGCTGTGCCACCATGGATTCTCCGGTGTTGCTGCTGCCAGAGACTTCCAGTAAATGGGGTTTTTGCATAACATTACTGCAACTGGCTTTTCCCTCCACTTAAAGCGAACAGAGCTCTCTCTCTCACCCTGCTTCTCTGTTGAATTTCAGCTCACTGCATAATTGCATACTTATTACCCATGGCCATCTGCACAGAAGCACTGTAAAACTATTGTAAATAGAAACACTGTAAAACTATTGTTTTTGATTTAACAGTGAATTTATGAGAAAATTGTATACAGTTACCTTAAGAACGGTTTTCATTAGATACTTTTTTTGTAATAATTACAAAGAAATAAGTAATATGTTCAAATGCTTTTATTTTGGAAAATGTACTTCAGTAATATTTGCTTTAATCACAGTTTTGAAAAACAATGTGGGATGTTCTGGCAATAGAATTGCTATTAAATTTCACGAAGAAACAGCAACACTGTGTTAAATTTGAAATTCCATCATGTAAAGCTTAAAATAATGATTTCCTGTTACACATAGTCCAGTAATATGTTTTTTATTATTATTTACCAAGTCATTTTTACAGTGATTTGTTACCTTCTTGAATATGTTCCACAATTAAAGAGTTTTTTAAATAGGACTGTTATCTGATATTGTGTAAATTGCTATAGAAATAAGTACCTTGACCTACAATGTACTGTAGAAAAATCAATGTACGCACAATTTTCACTCAGAAATATTTTTTTCTTATGTAAAATTAATTTTTTTTACATTTTTCAAATTGCATCTTAAAAAAGGCCGTTCCCACAAGTCCCTGTATGAAATATTTAAATAATGTTTCTTTTTATTTGTATGCTTTCAGTTAAAATAAGAAGATATTTTGAAGAGTGCTGGCTGCTGGCAATATTACTATGGAAGTCATTCTTCAAAATATCTTCTTTTGTGTTCAACAGAGGAAAGAAACTAAAATAGTATTTGAACAAGTGAAGGGTGAGTAAATGATGACAGAAATGACATTTTTGGATGAACTTTACCTTTTATACGCAAACGTTTTGAACATAGACATGAAAATGACGTTCAACTTAAATGATTGCCAATCTTCAACTCTTTAGTCCAAAGATTTAAGCTTGGTCTTATTACAAAGGAGACAGATGTCAGATTGTAGCTGAAGTGAAAAAAGTTATGTGCCTTTGTTTATGAAAATAACAAAATCAATAAAAATGTATATTTTATTATATTCCATAAAATATGTACTTTGCAAAATCAAAGCTAAATATCTGAACAAATTATATTCCAAATACATGTCAAGTTGATATCTCAAAAAATTAGCATTCAGTAAGATTTTCTTTGGACTCAGTACCAAATATGACCACCAGTCTCCATTGGTGACCCTACAAGGGTGCCCCCTATGTTTTGAGGAATATGAATCTATTTGTTCTGTCTTTTGACAATATTTGTAAAGTAGACATAACTTTCTAAAGTAGTATGGAAATTTTGGTGGTATTTGATTTAAATTTAGCATTTTTAACATTTTTTTTAAACTTGTGTGGTTTGCTATAGCAAAGTAAAGCTTTACGTCTCTGAATATCCCTGTTGCTCAGTAATATATACCAATAATCAGTCACCAGATATGAAAACTAGTAATTTTAAGCTTTTAAATGATGTATAGTTTGTCACGATTGCTTTGTTTAGACTATAATATCATGCTTTTAAGAAATTGTACGTTGTCCCACAGGTTGTAGGGGGATGGTAAATTGTTTTTATTCTATTTCTCTTTCTACGTAACAAAAAACTATGCATTGTAAAATGTGTATTGAGAAGTCTTAGACCTTTTCAACGATATATAGTGTGTCATTGGGATTTAATTGCTAAAAAGTGTAGTAAATTTAAGTGTCCCGGTGACAGTTAAGGTGTTTTAACATCATCAGTAATTGAAAGATATGTGCTTTTCTTTTTACTGTAATCTTAATTTCTTTCTGTAAAGCCTACAATTTTGCTACATTGTTTTGTACATGAAATGCCTGGCATACACATCTGGCAGCTTTCAAACCATCCATTCCGCAGATTTGTTTTTACAGTGCATAACACATACAGAATGCAATAAGCTCTCATATGCGTCCACCTTTCACCTTAGATGAAGGATTACAGGTTGTTAGATCAGCAAAACAAATAAGTCAATAGTGGAGGCTCGGGAGTCTCCCAGGAGTGGCATCCATCTATGCGGTGACTGGCAGCTCTGTCAATGAGCAGCAAAGCAGTAATGTGTTGGCATTTGGAGGGCAGGAGGAGGTGCTGCTGGAGCTGATAAGGAGGAGAGAAGGGGGGGAGGCCCGTTCTAATCAACACTTTGCTCTATTAATAACGCATGAGATAGAGGAACAGCAGAACTCCCACTGATGAGCTTGGCAGTCGCTTGCTTTGGCGGGTGGATTGTGTGGTTATCTGCTGTTCTTTTTTTTTACACTTTGATTAGAAAAAGAGTTGGCCATGTCTTCTTTAAATTCAGCTTTTCATTAGTTTAAGCTAATGGATGGTCTTAAAACTTGCAATTATAGCAACTTTGGTGCCTGGCCATGCATTAATAGCTTTCAGGGTGTTCTGGTTGGTTTTAATGTGTTGGCTAGGATGAAAGTGGTGCTATAACTGACTCCTGGATTTGCCCTGCCATAAAGTGATTAAGTGTAATAATAAAATATACACAAGGGTCTGTAAGATTTTTTTTGTCAATAACAATACACACTAAAAAGAAACTAATCTTGATCAAATTGGAATAATAATAATGACAATAATAATATACTGTTTATATATTTTGTATGCATTTCTATTCTTAATAAATGCTGTTCTTTTAAGTTTTATATTAATCAGAGATTCCTAAAGAAAATGTGTCATGGGTTCCCCCTAAAGTATTACGTAGCACAACTGTTTTTTTTCATTAATATTAATTAGACATGTTACTTGAGCACTGAATCGTCATGTCAGTAAAATGAATTCTGTGACACTGAAGACTGGAGTAATGATGATGAGAATTTAGCATTTGTGTCACACAAATTACATTTCATTATATATTTGAAAAAGAAAGCAGTTATTTTTTAATTGTAGTAATATTTAAAAATGTTACCGACATTTAGACTTCTTTCTAAAACCTAATGTTATAACTTTTTCTATATCTACATATATATTTTACAACCTTTTCTATATTACCCTCTTCAGTAACATACTTTCAGTGACAAAGTAGCAAAATGTGCAACAAAAAAGAGAAACACATCAATTCCAAACATTTCTGAAGGTTTTAGGACTTTAAAATGGGTAAACAAGGTCAGTGCATTGAAGATTTACATTTAATCATTAAAATCACATGATTTGTGACTGTGTCAAGTGCCAGTTAGTCCCTCAGTGCCTGTATAAAGTTATGTATTTATTTGTATTTTTTTGCAGGTATAGCCTGCCATTTAAAACAACATATAGAACAACCATTTTTGGTTTACCAAACACATTTGTAGTCCATGATGCTTAAAATAACTATATATTTCTCATAGTAAAGAACATTTTAATGATGCTAAGGAACCTTTTTTTTGATCAGTAAAACACCCTTTGTGCAATGTAAAGCTTCTATGGTTGTTAAAGGTTCTTTATGGAACCACTAATGCTATAAAATATATATATATATATTTTTAGAAGTGCCATGCTATTGATGAACAGAGGTGTATAATAATACCCCTTACAATCCTTATTTGTAATCTTGATCCAAACTTTTGTTCTACATCCTCTGGAGGATGCACCCTAGTGGTTGAAGAACTGAAAGTGGTTCCAACCCAGTAGGAGGCGACCCATGATCTCTCCCCATTGTGCCCTTGAGCCAGACACTTAACCTTATGTTTCTCCAGCGGGATTGTCCCTTGTAATAAGTGCACTGAGAGTTGCTCAGGATAAAAGCATTAACCAAATGATAAATTAGCAACGTCTCACTTGTTTAGAGTATTTTTTTCTTTTCTTTTGCTCATTACCGTATTCCACAGTTGAGTTCCATAATCCTTTCCCACAATCCTATTTCACAGTCCAGCTCATGAGTCTCTGTCCTGTTGTGCAGTCCTGGTATATAGCCCTGCATCACCTTCCTGGCAGTCTTTGAGTCCCCAGAGTGATGGTGTGAACCAGTGAGTAATCTCCCCGCTAGTATGCCTGAGTTTCCATTGATTTTGTCTCAACTTCCAGCTCCACCAATTACCTCTGTTCAAGCCTGTTAGTGGCCATGACGTCAGGGGAATGATAGTGGATCCTGGTCTTCTCTCTCTGATCGGTTTGTTTGCACAACTAATTGTTCCTGCTGCTTCCTTTCATTAGGAGGAGCTGAGCTATTGGGATGTCTGGAACACTAAGTGCTTGTTTTGTTTGCTGTGCTGGGACTGGATGCATAGGAAGACCGTCTGTAGAGGGTTCAGACTGTTTCGTTCCAGTCTATAGCACTTGATAATGGAAGTATTTTAACCAGTATATGTAATACAGAAAATTTGTAACTCACCATTTTGCACCAAATATGTCTTTATGCTTTTACACCGTCAACTTCCTTTAGTCAGTAATGTTGCTGTTTGTGCATGAAAAATTGCTAATTTATACACTGTAAAAATGCTGGGCTCTACACAATTCCTTCATGTTGTCCCAACACAAAATTGATTACGTTTACTTCATTGTTTTTACACACTAAAGAGAGCTTAGTTTAATATTCAAATGATCACTTTTTGCATAATCAATAAAGCACAATAGAGTTTATACATAGAGTAGACCATTCTATTGTGGACAACAAAGAAATAATTTCATTGTACTTTTTTTTTCCTATGGTGCACATGACTAACCAACTAACTAAATAAATAGATAAATAAATATGTCTGACTGCTGACCTTGAGCACTTAGAAAAACATCAGGAGTTCAAACTGACATGACTTTAACATGCAGATGATTTGTTTGTTGTAAGTAACTGAGCTATAAGAACAAGCTCTAAAGCAGTGGTCACCAAACTTGTTCCTGGAGGGCCGGTGTCCTGCAGAGTTTAGCTCCAACCCTAATCAAACACACCTGAACAAGCTAATCAAGGTCTTAGGTATACTTGAAACACCCAGGCAGGTGTGTTGAGGCAAGGACCTCCAGGACCGAGATTGGTGACCCCTGCTCTAAAGGCATCACCCTCTTCAGAAAAAGGAGGCAGAGAGTAGCAGCCCATTTTTATTTAAAGAAAGACACGAAACTAGTGTGTTTTTGTTTCCATCCATTTAAAAGTCATTTATTGCATAGTATAAGAAATGACTCATTTTTCTCTGAAACTTCACAAACGTATTCAGGTGGGGCTGACTTAATTATTATATTAAAAACTTAATTATTACCAAAGTATTACATTTGATAAAAAAAGTATTATACAACCCTTTTAAATGAACCTTTTTAAGGTATCAGTACTTGTGATGTAGCTCTAGTCATTTCAATTGATACAAACAATTTTGAGCCATTTTGCTTCTTCATTGACTTGATAGTTGAAAAAGGACCTGCAATGGTAGAAAGAATATAGGCTTAGGAAATGTATCTGAATTTGCCTTGTTCACATGAGAACCTTTTGTCCAATGTGTCAGAGCTAATCCAGGGCTCCAAAACAAAAATGAGCTTGTCAATAAACAGCAATACATAACAGGTGCTGAAAATCTAGTTCACAACAGTTCACAACACAAGTACTGATAGTGAAATATTTGGTCAAGTGCTATAATTTTGTCTGGTGCTTTTTAATGTGTTTTTTGTTAATTAGTGTGATTGGTCTAATTGTATGTTCACTTTAGCCAGTGCATCTGTCAGTGTACAAAATGAAAGTGAAAGTAAAGAAGCCAAGACAAGCGAATCTAACATTGTCTAGTGATGCATAATTTATTGATGTCCATTTCTGTATCAGTTGATAAATGCTTATTTTAATGATATTGTTATTGGACTGATAAATTAAAATAAATGATCAGCTGATAAATACTGAGTTATTTCTGCCACTTGATCCACTTCAGATGCATGCTGCATTGCTGTAATGAGAGTTTAGATTAGTGCCATTTTCATGGCATGACAGCAGATGAAAGACAAGATGTCAGCTGTGCATGGAGGGTTTTTGCCCTGAAAAAATGGGACTTCAGAATTGGAACTTATAAATGATTTTGAGGAAAGAAAGTTCTAAATGCTTATCAGTAATCAGTTAATATATATATATTGACTATCAAATTTCCATATTAGTGCATCACCAGTTTTGTTATCTTGCCTGTTGTTCATTTGAGTTAAACAAAATATAAAAAAAGCAAAGTTGAACACATCACAAAATGTATTAAATTACGTAATTTCAATTTCTTTTCCCACCTATATCATGTTTTTCACATTTATATGTTGCGTTTGCAGATTTATTTCTTATAAAAGTGTTTGTAACATTTTGTATGGTTAAATATGATCGTGACTTTTCATCTTAATGTAAATTTATATTGTGTGTCTGCGGCTTTATATTTCATAGTGTGACTTTTTATCTCAGTGGCTTTGACTCCAAGGGAGTGATAGAAATGTGTAGACTTTGAAAGCAATGCAAAACACCTTGCATAAAAGTATTTGCATAAATGCAAATGTAATTTTAAATGCTGAGTATGTTTACTCGCATAAATCTAATCTATCGATTAAATGTATTCCTCTTTTTTTTACTCCGTTTCCATAGTAATGTGACGTATATCTGAGCAAAATCATATATTCAGCAGGAATAAATGGGGCAAGAATCTATAAAAAGTTGCACAATGAATCCCAAATGTGAGTTTGCTAAAATAATGCTTAATCAGCAATTTGGATATCGGTTAACGTTATCGCTTCAGAGCATGAGCAAGTTCCATTTTAATAAAATACCTTGCAATAGCATGCACCAATGAATTGTGCACAATAAAACAAGACACTAGGGTCAGTTCTGATTTTACATTGACTTAAAGTGGACATAAAGCTTTTCATGCAAAGGGTTAACACTTCTTTCATTTAATGAGTCCACTCTGGACAAATCCTTACCGCCTGCTAATGAGGACAGGAAGTCAGGAAGACTTACTCTCATTTCCTCTGAGCCTCAGCCCACTCTTATTTAGTCTGGCTCTCGCGACTCTGAGTGCCTGCTTGCATCTTGTGTTTGTGTGTGAGGTTTTTCCCCCGTTAAACTTCATTGTAGTGAATTATGTCTGGGAGGGTTGTGCGAGCAAGCAAGACCCTGCATCTGCAGTCCCCCTCCCCCTTTCCCAGCAAGCCCAGCGCACTCAGCAGAGAGAGGAGAGAGCCAAAGAGAGCACAGCCGTGGCTCCTTAATGACTCCCATCCCTCTCTGTGCCACGTTATTAATTAGCTCAATGATCCTTGCCGATGGGACCTGGGCGGCGGATTAGAGCCCCCCGGCACACGCCCGTGGCTGCCACTGTCGGAAAGGTGAAGAGGGACAGGACCGTGCGCCGCATGTCTCTGGAGAACTTGGGCACTGCAACCAGTATCACTCTCCGAGCCCAGGGGAACCAAGTGTGTGTAACAGAGAGAGAGAGAGTGAAAAAGCTGAATGCAGAGATAATACGTGCACATGTTAGCGTATGTATGCAGTGCTTACTTTCACCTCACTGTCCATACCCAGCAGGCAAAGAGCACAAAGGTGAGGTATATGACCTGCCTAAAACCAGGCTCACAGCATGCGATTTGTAATACCCTTTTTTAACTTGTCAGACTGTGATCCCCCATGCCACACTGTCAGATCATAATGTTAGAATAAATGACATGTCAAAAACTAGTTTTACATCAAAGCAGAATGCAACTCAATAAATGTCATAAAAAATATGATAGTATTTAAAATACCAATTGCCCCTTCCCTCCTGTATTCTATGGCCATGTTTTAGATTGAAGAATCCCACTGGAAATGTGTATTTGCATAGCTTTCTCCTATTGGTTCTTGGATTGAGGATCATCATAGTTTAGGTCACACTGCAGAAAAGTGTCTGAAATCTCTGGGATTTCATCAAGCAGAATATTTAACTGCAACAGCCATTAATCATCTGTTTGTAAACATGCCACACTTGCAATCAAAAACTAAAGACATTAGCTTTATTTTTAGGATTTTCAAATAATTGCCTCAGAATACCACATCGTGGCAAAAATCACACAGTGTGAGACTGGCTTAAGTGTGATTGAAGTCTCTCCTCTACTCTACGTGTGTGTAGAGGAGACGGTGTCTCCTTGCCCTCCCATTGAATCAATCTGTTTATCTAAGGCCCACTGCTCATGGCACATACATTTGCGTTGGCTAAAATGAAAAGAAAGTGTGAAAGAGAGTGGGACTGGCCTCTCCAGATGCCTGGCCATGGCATGGAACAAATTAACATAAATGTCATTGTCAGAATGGAATGAAGACAAAATCTGGGCCTGTGAGCAAGCTGCGCTCCCAGCTGATGACAAGGAGACTCGTTTTAGCACACAAAGAAGACGGTCAGAGGATAAAGGCTGTTGGTTTTGTTTAACTTTCAGTTCAATTACTGAATTTGAGGTAGCAAACATTTAGCTTTGTTACATTTGAATCTGATTTGTAGTTCTGCATCAGATTTGAATTCAACCCTCTTATTGTTCTATGTTCTAGAATAGATAAATTCACAATGAATCCAAAGCAGTCATTTTTGACTGGAATTTGACTCAAAATACAAAAGTTGTACATGCATTTTAAGCATAATATTAATTTAAATAAATTATCATTTATTGTAATATACATTTCATTTATTCATTCATAACTGATTTTTACCTAGAAAAGCCTGGATTGCCAAAGATTGGCTTTACATTCTTTTGTAATATATGTTTGAAATTTTGTGATCAAAACGTACACATATATATATGAAATTACCATAGGACTGGTAGTTCATCCAAAGGGCAACAGACAAGGAGGATGTTTAGGAGACTAATTTTTTCTTTCCAATGCCATCTAGCTCCACTAGCGATGCCAGTTGAGTCAAGCTCTAATTGAGAGAACCACTTCCCTGGGGTTGGATCAGATCACATTTGTAGATTTGGAAGCAGAGCTGCTGCTTTATTGGCCTGGCTTCAGAGCGTCAACACATGTGGTGGGCCATTTGGGTCTTGTCTGGGTAAATTGGCATTCCAGTCGCATCCTCCTTACAGCCTGATCCTGGCGGCTGCGATAATGCTAATGGCAGCGTGTTGGCGTGGCGTTGAGACACTCGCTCTCTCGCATCATACGTCTCTATATGGCTCTTGGCGTCACCAAGGTGACAGCAGCCGCGCTGCCTGTGTGATTATTGACTGGGTGAACTCGGCACGACCCCGCTGGTGTGCGAGTAAAGGGCAGGGAGTTAGTGTATGCCGCACTGTCTGTCAGAGACGTCAATACTGTGATGAATGGAGGAGCTGGTTATTAAAGCAGAATTAGAGCGGGGGGCAAGGGGAGGGGGGGCGGGTTTTGGAGGAGGGCGATAAATGATGGTGCAAATGGCTCTGCAGTCGAGGGCTGTAGTGCCGGATGGCACAGCATCAGTGTCATCCGTCTTTATTATCCTCCAGGGAGAGGAAAGAGAGAGAGCGATAGAACGAGAGAAGGTTGGGGAGCGGTCAGGGATACAAGAGCCTGATTCCCCCTGCTGGTCACTTTCTCTCCTTCTCTCACCTTATAGTCGTCCCCTTCTCCTTCTCTGCGCTCTTTCGTTCTCCTTCTTTCCCCTCCATTTTCTCCAGCACAGAGGGAGGGGAAGACCCCCTACTGCTATTAATCATGGTGAAGTCTCAAAGCCCAGCGGCTGTGCATACTCATGCAGGCAGACGCACCAACATCCGTGCGCACGGGCGATGTGTGGAACGGGCCAGCCGGTGGGTTCACTGCACAGTCACAGTGTGCGGGAGAGAGGGTGATTGGAGGAGCCGATGCCCAGCCGGCCCCTGTGTGACATGCCGCCATGACTGCAGATGAGGATGCTGCCCGCCATTCGTATTCTCTCCTCGTTCCACCGAGCCCACAGAGAGGCTGTTGCTTTTTTTCTAATTAGTGCTTTATTTATTGATACCCCAGTTAACATCTCTCCTAATTTTGGGAAGACTCTGTCTTTATTACTGGAGGATTCATCTGCTTCAGTTTCTTTACTTTGCTCCAGAGATTGTGGAGACGTTCGGCTCACCTTCATCTCTTTACCAACCAGTTTTGTTTTTCTTGATTAATTATGAGAATATTTGCATATTTATGCATGGAACAAGACTGACTGCTTTGTCTTGACAAATACTCACATTTTATCATTCTTTCAGAGCTTCAAATTATGATAAGTTGGTTGACAACTGCAAAATAAAACATATTAGATAACCATTTAAAATGTAGTCATCATACATTGAATAAGACTAACTACATTTTCTTTGTGAATACTCACATTTTGTCTTACTTTCAAAGCTTCATGCTGTGATAAAATAGTCGACAACTGCAACATAAAATAAACACGTGCACCATGCAATAATCATTTATAGTCTTGTTGTCATTATACATGGAGTAATACTTACTGCCTTGTCTTGGCGAATACTTGTTGTTTAGTCACACTTTCAGGGCTTCATACTGAGATAAAATAGTCGACAACTGTGTCAAAAATACATGGTCAATAATCATTAAAATATTGTCTTCATCATACGTTGAATAAGACTGACAGCCTTGGCATATACTTGCATTTAATCTTACTTTCAGATTTTCATGCTATGAATTTAGTTGTTCTTTCAGGGATCCATACTGCAATAAAAGGTTCAAATATGGAGAAATTTTAATCCATTTAAAATTTAGTCATTTAAAAACTAGTCATAATTATTCATGGAATAAAACTAATATTCATATTTATCATGCTTTTAGGACTCCAAATTTAATCAAATTATAAACAATAATTATAATGATAATAATCTAAAATCTAGTTGTCATAAGACTTGAAGAACCCTCACATTTACTCATATTTTTAGGACTATGTTTCATTAAAAGGTTCAACAACTGCAACAAAAGAATCAATGCATCCAAAAATCGATCTAATTGTAAACTGAAATATTATTGATTAGCAAAATCCTGTTTTGTTTTTGTATCCATAGAAAACACACCTGCTTTCTGCACTTAACAAATTCGATGCGAGTTGAGATGTGTAATTTACGACCAAATTATTATTTTGACTAGATCAATTAAACAAGTCAGTCAAGTTGATTTGTGAGTCTTTGTGGTTTGAATCACATTCTTCAGTCAGTGAATCATTCAAAGACAGTACTGAGTACAGATCAGACTCTCTTTTTAAACTGTCCTATTCAGAAAGAACCAATGTAGGCTATTTCTAAATACGAGATTTATTTAGAAATTAACTCATTGCATAAATAACATGTAACTACAAACAGGTTTTTGCAACACTGGAATTTTTAAAATTACTTAATATTTTCCAATTAATATTAAGTAATAGACCAGGTTTAGATTTGATTATTATTTTGTATATTGAGGTGCAGTTGTAAAGCTGAAACTAAACTTTGAAAGTCTTTTTTTTTTCACTCCAGAACCCTGACTATCCGGTTTTCTTTCTCACATTTCAGCTTTGAAGCATGTGTTGCTTTAACTTGCCCTGTTTTGGCAAGTGATCCCGTGCCATCTGCGTTCTGTCGTTCCGCCACTTAAATGAAAGTCTGGATCATTGTTGCGGTAGACAAAACATTTACTCGAGGTCTTCAGGAAGAGAGCCAGAACACTTAGAGGGATAACTGTGTTTGAGATTAATATGATCCAAGTTGTTGTCTCATGGTCACTCCCATAATGTAAGAGAGACTCTTAACCTCAAAATCTCTTACTCAACCCTCTTAACATCCGAAAGACAAACACAACTAATTTTAGGAAAATTGCCAAACACGAGCCTTAATTACCAGCCACTCCCTTTGACCAGCATGTTATTCGCTCTCATTTATGCATGTCATCTCGGTGTGCGGCCACTGTATGGCTGACACTCATAAAATGGGAACTTAACCCCAGAGTTCAGTCATTCACAGCTCATGTCCTTTATTCCACACCATTTTTATCTTCCGCTAAGATAAAACTTGGCTTGCAGCTAATATTCTTGAAATAAACCCTTTCAACCTTATTTTTACACCACTCATTTTTTATATTTGACAGTTAAGCGAGTATGTGGCTCTGAGGCCTAATGTGACTCAATGCTCTGCATTAGAGGAATATTACACATGTAGGAAAGGATGTAAAATGAAGTTGTAAATAGAACTAATGATTGTTGAAGTATGTTCCAGTCTTTTTACTTTAATAAGTCGTTTAATACAATGTTGCTTCTTTGTAAATTGTGAAATTAATTTTTAAAAATGTTTCCTGAAAAATAAATGTTCTCTATAAAAGTGAAAAATGTTTAGTGCATAAACTGATAAAAATGTGGTATCTGTCAAAAAATAAATAAATAAAAGCAGCGTGAATTGATTTTTTTAAGATTTATTTTTTTATTTTCACTCAGTTTCTCTTTTCAAGTCAAGTTGAGCTTTATTGTCATTCCGCTACATGTGTGTCTCCACGATTCTACGTAAACAATTATAAATATGAACACAGCACTGGACGAAAGAGCTATTTTAGACCTATACATAACTGACATACCGGAGCGGTAATCTAACTATTCCAACAATTAACTATACCTATACTATAAATACCTAACTATACACATAACCTAAGAGAGGCTATTGACCTTATTCTTCACGTGCAATCGGACGCAGCCATTGGAATCTTCTTGGCTTGTGACTTCTGGTTTCATTCACTTCCCTCGATTTTTAGACATTAGCTTGTTATGCTAACTGATATTTTAATATTATGTTATTCTTCCTTTTATGTATAGTCATGATCACACTTGTTTGTAGATTCCTAGTCATTTCTCCTATAGGCAACTGAATCGCAACTTCTAAAATCGCACATTGTAGAATAAAGTCAATACAAGTACTTTTACATAAGATATATACTGTGCAAGATATTGCGGAAAATAATAGGTATTTTAAGGTCAAAGAACACTTGTAGTGCAACATGATTTGTGGTGCATTCACAAGTAAACATTGTTTTCCAACATTTAGTGCTTGTAAGTTCGAGTAAAGTGTCTGGTGCATATGGAGAGAGTGTTTTCCACTGGTGGTTTGTCAAGACCACTTACCTGTGTGAAGCACACTCAGAAATGCCCAATGTTTTATAGAGATACAGAGCGATTGTAAGAAAGTGTCAATGTGCAAACTGGTGCAAGTGTCTGGAAAAGTGTCAAAGAGATGAGAGTTTAACCTTTTCAAACTATTACTCAAATGATTTTTTTGTTTGCTCACACTTGGCTAAATTTGTTTATTGGCTCAGTCGTCATTAGTCATTCTGAGTGTTGACTTTATTTGACAATTACCCCTCATTTAAAAATTTTTAAGTACTGTATATTTTTGCTGACTTCATATAATGTTGTTAACTAAGCCCAAGCAAGATTATTAGTTCAACTTGGATGTTTTTGCTCTTCCAACATTTTATTAATTGCTGTTTTTTACGGTGTGGGTTTAGTACGTTACGCTCCATGGACAGAAGTTGTGGCATAGTGTTAATTTAAAATAATTTTCACTCATCCCTCTTTTAAAAAAACTTACTGCAAAAGGTTAGATGGCATGCTTGTGATCCATAAAATGCCAAATTACATTAATGCCATAAATTACAAATTAGAAAGAGTGATGGTGTTTCCCATAATAAACACAGCCCAAGCTGTTATGTCCGGTTTATGAACAAATGTTTTTGAACCAGACAAGTCAGTCAGAATGATTAAATATTATTCAAATAGCAATTAATGAACCCGTTACACATTAATCTGAAACTACTTTGAGTTACAAAACCAAAAACAAAGTTTTTACCAAACAACAAAGCAGGAGGATGTTTATTAGTAAAATAAATTTGTAGCAAATGTATCAGTTGTTAGTATACTTTGTATTATAGCATCTAATTATTAATGTGCTATAAAAAATATTTTACAAATTAAAAATGTATCTTATCTAAGATCAACCTATCGTATATGCTTATTTACAACTACTGACAATCATTGCTTTGATTACAAGATCACACATCATTTCTCAAAAGAGAGAGAGAAAGCAAAGAAGGGGCGTGGCTTGATACTACAGCACTTATTGCATTGATTGGCTGTTAGCTGTAAACAGACAGTGTCCATCATTGTATTGGCAGTAACACTAAATGTAAAGGAACATAATTGCATAATTGTTTGTGGACTTGGCAACTCTTTCAAGAAGCAACACCGTGATGTATTTGTGTACCTACTAATGGCTCATATAACAACATAATAAATAAAATATAAATATTTATAGCATTGTAATATTTTAATAAATTTATTATTTTTTTATAATATTTAATAATAATAATAATATTTAAACAGGTTTTTTTTATTATGTTGTTTATAATATGTTTAGTTTGTTCCCACACTATACAACTAGCTATGCTATTGTGAAATTGTGTATTTTAAGGGATAGTTAATTTTGTCTTCACTTACTCACCCACTAATTACTCACTCAATTAATGCATGAAGATTGCACACATAAGTGATGCATAGCATAGATTAATGTGGATGTTGAATAAAGTCATTATTTGTGTTTGTTTGGTTAGAGAAAGCATTCCTGTTGCCTCATAAACTACTGGAGTTACGTCAATGATGCTTTATTAGAGTGGCAGTTTCACAATGGAGAGACCGTAACCTCTCAGATTAAATGTTATATATCTTCATTTTTGGGTGAGCCATTTCTATACAAAACATCTCTTGGTGAAAAGAAATTACACAACAAATTTGTGTCATTGTATAAACTGCAGCTAATTATTATTATTATTTAGTTGCTACTTCCACATATTTATTTAATTCAATTCAATTCAAGTTTATTTATATAGCGCTTTTTACAATGTAGATTGTGTCAAAGCAGCTTAACATGTTCTAGTTAAGTCCAGATTTCAGAGTTGAAGTTCAGTTCAGTGTGGTTTAAGTTTCACTGCTGAAAGTTCAAACACTGAAGAGCAAATCCAACGAAGTGCAGCTCCACACTTAATGTCACTAATTTATCTCTTTTTATTTTTGGAATTGGCCCAAACTTGATCCCAACTTAAAAAAAACTTATAATATTCACTTGCTTTGTGATAATTAGCCCAATCAACAAATAACTCTTCATTTAACATTTATATAGTATATTTTTGCATACTTGTAATGTATCTTCTTTATCTACTAATGTATCTTTAGCTCTTCCTATAATTGAATTAATAGAGTTTTTTCTACATAGTGAGTTTAGTACTAGTTAGACTTGATAGACAAAAGTTATAGACTCAGTATGCAAAAGTTGTGGCTTAATGTTGATTTCAAATGTCAGTGGAGGAACTGAAACCTTTAAGATTTCATTAGAAATATTTGTATTTCTGTTCCGAACACCAACTTAAGGTCTTTGGAATTTTCACTTTTGGATGAACCGTTTATTTAATGGACTCCATTGACCTCTTATTTTGGCCTGTAACCCAGAATTTTGGTAAAACAAATGATTTTTTTTTTTTTTTTTGCTCTAATATTCTCTTCAAGGGAGAGTTCACCCAAAACTGAAAATTCTGTTGTCATTTACTCACCCTTTACTTATTCCAAACCTCTTTGACATTCTGTTGAACACAAATGAAGATATTTTAGAGAAAGCTTTAAACCTGAAACCATTGACTTCCATAGAATTTGTTTTTGCTACTATGAGAGTCAATAGTTACAGGTTTCTTCAAAACATCCTCCTTTGTGTTCAACAGAATTAAGAAACTCATAAAGATTTGGAACCATTTGAGGGTGACAATTTTCATTTTTTGGTGAAATATCCCTTTAACTTAACTTGCACCAAACCTGGAGCATTCCTCTAAAGGGACTATAATCCAAATGGGTCAAATAAGCCCTGCTGCGAGAACGGAAGAAACTGATACGTTAATTAATTATTACATTAGCAACCGCTTCTCTCAGGTGATCCGTCAGTGCCGCGGTGCTCCCATCCCACCATTCTGGCCACTATCTCATCCAAACACCTGCAGTTCTCCCTTCCTCTCCTCCATCGCTCCTCTCCGGGCCCTTCGGCTGCTCTTCTCCGCCCAGATGGAGCGAGACCCGGGTGTCACATCAATCCGAGTGTACTGTTTATATTTATGTACAAAAGAGAGAGGGGAGAAACCATGGCACTGTGGGGTTTATTGACTAAGCATTAAGTGGGCATTATCAGACGATAGGGATGTTATTTATGAGGCCGAGGGAGAGACACTGTGGCTGAGTTATGTGAGAACCAGCCGGAGGATGAAAGCTGCTCACACAGAGAAGGGCTGATAGCAGGCTGCCTCCGGGCCCTCAAAACTGGCTCAAATGTAGTCGCTTGAAAAGAGCTGCAAATTTATGGACGGTCTCTCCATGCCAGCCTATAGGTCAGCCGTGGCCTGTTTATCTGGGTCTCGCCATCGTCGTTTGGGGTCAGGGATCAATGGCGCTATGCAGAGCAGATGCAAAAAGTTCAATGACAAATATGACACTTTGTGCTGGAAAAATGCAGATGTGCTTATAACACAGGACAGCACAGACATATGGTGGTGATTTATGTGCGTAAATTCATGTTTTAAATATTACTTGCTAATATTTCGGAAAGGTGAGATAAAAGGGGTCAGGGACCTAACGGTTTTTCAGCATGTTGTTGTTTTTTTATATCTGTGGGGGAAAGTGTTATTTATTTGCTTTATGTTTTCCTTCAGTTCATTTACTCTCACTTGCTCATTAATAATAAGGGCTGTGAATCAATGTGAAATATGAGCTGTAAACACCAATGCCAGCTCTGCAGAAGTCAAAATTGACCCTGTTGCTTAACTCACATTCCTGGTGGTGGTTGTGATGTTGTTTGATTCAAAAGAGCATTTTATTCCATAATAACATATCTTTTTTTATAATTGTAGTTTTTTTGTAATCACTACTTTTGTACTTTTGATGTTGAAAATTCAACTAATATCTCAAAAACTGTAATGTTGTAAGAAATAATGTATATAGAAATATGTCTGTAAAAACAGAAAATGTACTGCCAGTCATTGCGAGGATTTTGTACTACACCAACCCAGACAATATATTACTTTAAACTATTAAAAATATTAATAAAAGTCACAAAGATCAAGGTCTCATAACACAATTCAAAAGCATAAATAAACAGGGACAAATAATAAAAATAAAACATAAATCAATTAATTTATAGATTGTTTTTGCATTTGGTAATATGTCACAATAAGGTAATAACAATCAAGTTTCTTGTTTTTGGTTTGAAGTGAAAGTGTGAAAAGTTTTGGATCAGTCAGTGAATGCACCATGACATAAATCATAAACTACTTTTTCTGTATATTCATTCTTTGCGCAATAAGAAAGTCCAGTCTGGCAAAATTTATAATAGTGGGCATAGATTTCACACAGTCTTGTGCAATGCCTCTGGAGACTCCGAGAGAGTAATTTTGCTACAGTACAGTAATATAAGAGCTTTATATAAAAAAATGTGTGTCAGCTGACTCGGTATATATTATACAGAAATAGAAAAAAAAAATAAAGAGACTTCTTTAAAATTCTCAGTTTTACTTGGTGTACTGGGTATGGGTTTGAGGAAAATGTTAATATTGATTTTATTGATGGTCCGTTATCATTTCTGATCAATTAGTCATGACAGCATATGCTTTCGTTCATTGTAACTTATTAAACTAAGTTAATCATGTTCTAACTGTAAGTTACGCAAGCGGTTTTAAGTCAGTTTAACATAATGTTAGTTCAATGGACTCATAAGGCTAATTTGATTCATCTTAAAAATGTAAGGCAACCAGAATTTGTTTACAGTGCAAATTTCTATTTAGCTTTTTCGAGAAAATAACGATATGTTAAAACACATTTTCATTCGTTTTTTTAAATTAAAAATTAGGGATATTCCACCAAATATTGTTAACATTAGTTTTGTGTTGTGTAAAATTATAGTTATACAGTATAAAATAAAGTATAGTAGTATTAAAGTAGAAAATTTTTATCAGCATCAAACATGGCATCTCTTTTGTTTTTTATGACTAATTGTCATTTTATGTTGTAAATGACGATCTTTTTTTAATTTAGAGGAAATGTCATTAGTAGTTTGAAGTAAAGTCTCGAATGTAAAGGAAAGTAAAATGTAGTTAATGTCATGAATTGAAGGTTAAATAATGTTCCAACATCAATAATCATAGGAAATTTTATAAAATAAAATAAAAACTTATTCTGACCTGTATTCACTAAAATGTATAACCAAATAGTGATCATTTTAAATTTAAGTTTGTCATACTGTTACTGTGTGAAAAAGTATTATTTATTTATGTATTTATTCTTACACTAAACTGGGACCAAGCCCAAAATATGGGTTACATAATGATCCAACATCATTAAAATTAAAATATATTTATGCCAAAATAAAACATAATTATTCTGACCTGTATTTATTAAAACAGAATAAGTGGTTATCTTAAATGTTATTTGTATGTGGAAATGCTACAGCATACAGCCAGCTAGTTGACAATGATGGAGTGCTTGATTGTAAATAATGGCAGTTGAGGGTTTCTGGAGCAAAAATAAAGTTGGGAAACACTTAAACTCCATATTCTCGACTCTCAAATCAGCTCCTCATGATTCCTGTTTAATCCTGTCACTGAGAATATGAACATTCTTTGATGCTCTTTGGAGACCATCATTTGATTCATGCGTGACCAAATGCAAGTAATGTTTACAGCCGCTTAACAGTTTAAGTGCTTTCAGCTGAAATATGGGTTGCTTTCAAGACATACGGACAGAAATTAGAGGAAGGAGTGTTTCATTCACCAACATCTCAGTTTATTCCGAATTACTTATTACAATCACAGCTGTTGATTCTGAAACTTTATTGCAGATTTACACGTCTCGTGTTTACCTCTCAGTGGCCGGAGTGCCACATAAAAATGAAGAATTGTCAAATGCACTTTCAAAAATAAAACAAAATTCCTTTCTGCCTGAAACAGAAAAGGAAAAAAAAAAAAAAAAAGCAATCACATGGGTCAGCCGAGCCTTTTAAGGATGGAGCTAAATCTGACATCACGTATGATCACGCACCTTACAGGCCAACATGCACCAACGCTCACACTTCACCTACCTAAAGCCATCTTTCTCTCTAGTAAACCAGGTCAACAAACAAAAAGCAATTATGTTAGGCAGCTGCCGCCTGGGAGTGGGTAATTACAGTGCAGTGTGGACAGCTTCATTCTAAACAGGTACTAAAAGCATCATTAATCATTTCCATCATGATGCTACAGTCGGTTAACGGTCACGTGATGCGTCGCCGAGGGCCCGTCAGGCTGCTGTGGGAGACGCCGGCGTGCGATTGGCTGCTGGCTGAAGTCCTTGCGGAGGTCAGCCAGTCAGCAGGCTTGGCCCGCCAATGACCTTGTATCACTTGACCTTTGAAGGGCTCGGGAGCACGCCTTGATATTGGCTGCACGGCAAGCGATGCAAAGGGAGGGAAAGATAAATGGAGGAGAGGAATGGTGGAGCGATGGATGAATAGGAAAGAGGGGGAAGATGGAAGACGGTTCAGATGAAAAATAAAATCGTGGCTTGATCGAGCACCAGGGGTTTTCCCCTATACGCTGACTGACCAGCGGAAAGGCATTATTATTATGCAGATAGCTAGACTGTGTTTCAGAATACAAATGTTTTGATGGGTGTGATTGGGAGATACTGTTGGGACAATATGGGAAAATAATTCATGTAGCATTATCAGGCTGATAGATATACTGAGTTTTAAACATTTCGTCATGGATACAACAATTTAACATTGAATTATGATGACTGTAATTAGGTGAAACTGATTTTATATGCATTTTTTTTATTGTTACATCTGTCAGGATATATGAACAAACGAACTTGCCAATAAAAATGCCCATCATTATGCAGTATAGCTGTTCAGCAGATGCATTTTTGGGTCAAAAACCTTTATCACTTCCGTTGATTCATCTGCATTTTAATTCAGTGACCTCATGATAAATCCTGGTATTATTTGTAAAACATTAATGCTAAAAGGATGCATGAAACTCTGGCAAAGCCTAAAAATCATAAGTCGTCTCTATTTCCATTTAATTATTGCAAAATTCATAAGTAATCTAAAATAATGATACATATAATTAATGACTTAGGTTCATTTGGTTTATATATTTCCAGTATGTATTAGTATACATATCTCTGAATCAGTGGTTCTCCTTTTTCAGTCCTCGGGTCCCACCGCCCTGCACATTTTGTATGTCACTTTAGTAAGGAAGACAGTCAAAATGTGCAGGGGGTGGGGGGCTTGGGATGGCAGAGGCCTGGAATTGAGAACCATTGCTATATATATATATATATCTATCGATCGATCGATCGATTGATCAATCAATTTATCTTATCTGTATGTATGTATATTTTTCATTTATAACTTAAAACAACTAAAAATAGAAAGTAAAACATAAAAATACAAACATATTAAATATATTCTATATACAAATATAAAAAATGACAAAAACACAACCAAGTTCCAAACATTTTTACTAAATTTAATGTAACAACATGAAAAGATAAAAAAAAATAAGTTTAATAAAAAGTGTTTATGATAAAAAGTACAACAATAAATCAATGTTCCCTTTTTATTTCATAAAACATTTTGCTTCCTTTGATTTGTCTGTATTTGTATTTAATACCTGCATGAAAATGCATGCAAAAATGTTGCAAAATTGATTATCTTTATTCGCTTGTGTAATTAATAGACCAAATTAACCCAGTTCATGAGTTTCAGGTGTGTCGCTGTGATAGTGGCAGGGTTGCATCCGTCGGATGGTTCCGCGGCGCGTTCAACATGGATCACAAGATTGAGCACAATGTCTTATCTGGAAGAGAGACAGAAAGACAGCAGCCTCTGCTCCTCTCGCCTCCCCTCCACCTCCGCCAGTGTCTGTGAGCGTGTCACTATGGCAACCGCAGCCAAGGCAGAAACCGTGTGTGTGTGTGTGTGTGTGTGTGTGTGTGCGCGTGTGTGTGTATATGGGGGGGTTTGGTGTAGTTCAGACAAATAAGCATTGCGAAGCTCATTTATTCATTTTTGGTTAGCTGAAAATGTGAACATGAAAGGTCAAATATGCTTGCGTTTGCATATTTGTTTTGCACTTTTGTTCATAGCGCGCATTCAATATGGAAGGTATGAAAGATACAGTTTGTTTTGGTAAATGATGCAGCGGAACAAAACATATGGCACTGAAATTGCACCTTGTATCTGTTAAGAGAAAGCTTTGAGATATTGCTATTAATTTGTTCTGCATTGCTCTTTGTTTTATGAACAATATGCCACTTGCTTTTGTACACTAAATGTGTTTTTTTTTTTCTTTTATGGTTTTGAAGCACAAATATCAGCATCAGCAAAATATACATGCTCTGGTTGTCTTGCTTTTAGGTCCCTGTAGTGCTTGTCTGCAACTTTTCAAAGGGCAATCCAAACCTTGAGTGTCCGCAGTGCTCCGCCATAGAGGTCAGCGCTTGTTTCCCTGGAATCACA
>CAIGQW010000298.1:6055769-6069075 GCA_903798125.1 Danio choprae | reverse complement strand
TATATTTATATATATATATATATTTATATATATATATATATATATTTATATATATTTATATATATTATATATATTTTTTTAATTATTCATTATTAATGGCTGTCAAATCTATGTGGGTTTGTTTGTTTGTTTGTTTGTTTGTTTGTTTGTTTTTTGCTATAAATATATGTTTGTTAAAATACAAACGTGCACAATTTGTTACTTGTACATTTTGTACAGTTATAAATGAAGATCAATGTTGCATTAACTAATAGGGGAAAGCTGAAATATCAGAAGTAAACTTTGTGTGTTTGCTTATGTGTGACATTGATATATAGGAATATGTGGGAAATTCATAGTTCATTTTATTTTATTTTTTACTTTTTTTGTACACATTTGCATTAACTTGTCTACTACTGCTGACTAATACTACTAGATTAAGCCATACAAATTATTAGTTTCCTGGGAGAAATAGCAAAACAGGAGGGTGGTGGGAGATGGGTGAGATACACAGGAGACTCCTGGGAAAAACAGTGTGTTGGCAGGTATGCTATAGATGCCAATAAGGAACCAGTTTAAATCACCTTTAATCTTAAAAACTAAAATGTTCTCGAAATGATGTCACAGAAGAACCATTTTAACTGTTTAGTTCAAATAAAAAATAAAGATTTTTTTAAGCATACAAATCAATGTAATAATCCTTAAGAACATTTTGTGGAATGGAAAGGTACCACAGATGCCGACAACAAGCTTATTTAAATGACTTGAATGATTTAAAAATTGGCATAGAAGATTCACTTGTACATGAGTTTCGAACAGTCTAATAATCTTTAAGAATGAAAAGGTGGTTGGTGTTTTTTTGAATGTTGTCATAGAATAACCGCTTTTAAGTGATGAGTTCCAAAAAGAACCATTTTTATGAACGTTCTAATAATTTAATTATGAAAAGGTGTTAGGTGGTTCTTAGAATGATGTCTCAGAAGAACCTTTTGAAGTGATTATTCATTCATTCATTTTCTTTTCGGCTTAGTCCCTTTATTAATCTGGGGTCGACACAGCGGAATAAATCGCCAACTTATTCAGCATATGTTTTACGCAGCAGATGCCCTTCCAGCTGCAACCCATCACTGGGAAACACCCATACACACTCATTCACACACATACACTACGGACAATTTAGCTTACTCAATTCACCTGTAACGCATGTCTTTGGACTTGTGGGGGAAACCGGAGCACCCGGAGGAAACCCACGCCAACACGGGGCGCTGAAGTGATTAGTTACATAAAAAGAAGAGAGGGTGTGTGTAACATTGTAGTAATAATAATAATAATAATCTTTAAGAGCCATTTGTAAGACGCCAACAAAGACGATTTAAATCACTTATAATCTCAAAGATAAGGGTGGTTCTTAAAATGATATTACAAAAAAGATTTTTTATTTATAATAAGTTCCAAAAATTATTTTTCTTTAGCTGTTTGTAGGAACAGTTTCCAAACCATAGAGCTTACCTTCTAATAATGTTTAAGAACGAGAAGGTTTTATGTGGTTGTTAAATTGATGTCACAAAAGAAACATTTTGAAATGATCAAATTAAAAAATGGAAGACTTTAACAATTCTGTTAATCTTTAAGAGGTTTTTGTTGAATAGAATATTATGACAAATGGCAATAAAGATAAATTAAATAAAAGCCAGTTTAAATCACTTACAATCTCAAAAAATAAGGGTTTTTCTTAAAATGATGTCATAGAAGAACCAATTTTTAGTCTCTCTCTCTCTCTCTCTCTCTCTCTCTCTCTCTCTCTCTGTGTGTGCATGCGTGTGTCTTTGTGTGTCTGTCTGTCTGTCTGCACCATTGTGATATGTAGAAGAGCCTTTTGTGGAAAGGAAAGATACCACAGATGTCAACAAAGTGCCAATTTATATCGCTTATAATCTCAAAAATAAAGCTGCCTCTTAAAATATTGTCATAGAAGGACCGATTTAAACTGATGGGTTCCAAAAATAAAAAAATTTCAAACATTCTAATAACCATTAAGAATGAAAGGTTGGTAGGTGGTTCTTAGAATGAAGTCACAGAAGAACCTTTTAAAGTTCCAAAAAGATAATCTCTCTCTCTCTCTCTCTCTCTCTCTCTCTCTCTCTCTCTCTCTCTCTCTCTCTCTCACTCTCTCTCTCTCTCTCTCTCTCTCTCTCTCTCTCTCTCTCTCTCTCTCTCTCTCTCTCTCTCTCTCTCTCATAATGTGTAGAAGAGCCATTTGTGGATAGGAAATATACCACAGATGCCAACAAAGAGCCAATTTAAATCACTTATAATCTTAAAAATAAAGGTGTCTCTTAAAATGTTACAGAAATCACAAATGGCAATAAAGAATGTAGTTAAATCACTCATAATCTTAAAAATAAGGATGGTTCTTAAAATGATGTCATAGAACAACCAATTTTAATAGATGAGTTCCAAAAAGAACCATTTCTCAAATGTGTTAAACATTCTAATAATCTTTTTGAATTAAATGGTGGTGGGTGGCTCTATGATGTCACAGAAGAACCATTTTGAAGTGATTAGTTTTAGATGTGAGGTTTTTTTTATCGGCATCGGTATGTGTACACACGCGTGTGTGTGCGTAATTGTGCATGTGTTGAACATTCTAGTAATCTTTAAGAACCCTTTATGGAGAACTGCATCAAATCACTTAACTCAAAAATAAAAGTGTTCTTAAAAGTGAACTTTTTGTACGTTTGTAAGAACCGTTTCCAAAAATAACCAATTTTTTCTTGGTGTGTCTTGCCATCTACTAATCTTTAAGAATGAAAAGGTGGTAGGGGGTTCTTAAGTGATTAATTTAAAAAGAAAAAGTGTGTGTTTGTGTGTGTAACATTCTAATAATCTTTAACCATTTTTTGTGCAATGGAAAGGGTACCACAGATGCCAATAAAAAGCCGATCTGAATGCAAACCCCCCTGAATGTAACCTTGACACACTTTCACCTCGGCAAGCGTCGCTCGTCCTCTGCCTCATTCGGATTCCTAAACCCCGCTCTCAGTGTTTTCCCCTCCCCCTTCTCCGAGAGTGCAATTTCTTAGCCGGCTAGAAGTGCTGAGTGCTGCTGTTTGCTTTGTACACAGAAATTCGCTGAGGCTGTAAGCTGTCCCCAAACATCTGTTCTTAGGAGTCGTAAATGGTGGGAGAAACAAGGACTAGAAAGTGGTCTGCATACACATGCCCTGTGCGTTATAGATGTATATATGTGCAAGGTGCCTTAAGACCTTCCTCCTTCTATGTGTATTGGTGACAAGCAAACAAATGGCTATCAGTTCTTCATTTTACAGCTTACAGCGCAGAAGGAACTGATGCCGTGTGTGCTGATAATGAATAGTGTGTGTGGGATGTGAAGGTGTGTCTTCTTTTGTTAGTGTACAATAGTATCCAGCCATTTTAAGGACCACCCATCAGATTCAGCCACCATCAGAGGCAGATGCATAAGTGAGACATGTTGTGGCTTAAAAAAAGTATTTTAAAAGAGCACTTGATATGGTGATGTGATAGAAATATTCTGAGGATTCCTGCATTTTTAGTACTTTGTAATGAAAATGTTTTTTCATCATGTTTCAGTAAATGTTTGGGATTATGTAGGTAGTTTTATTAAGTATTTTCTTAATATTACTAAAGCAGAATGTAATTTTTTTTGCATAATGATATTTGGATATTGCATTAATTTAATATTAAATTTTGATGGCTGTTTGGGATGATTTTATCAGTTTAGTTTTTTTATCAGTGGTCTGTTGCTATATCAAAGGACAAAATCTAAATATTTTTTTCCCTGAAATTATAATTTATAATATAATTTTTAATTTAACATTAATTGATGTCAGTTAGAACTGCTTAGGATTATTTTGTTAGTTTTATTGCTAAATGCCTTTTTGCATATTTTAAAATATTCATGACGATCAAAGTTGCAAACTTATAAGAGAAAACTAAAAGATGATTTGAAGTAAATGGCTTTGAAGTAAATGGTCTAATGCATATATACATGACATTGTTTTAGGGAATATGTGGGAAATTAATAGTCACTGTTTATTAATTTATTTTATTTTATTTTTTTGGTTGTGTGCACTTTTGCTTTATCTTGATGTTAAAGCAAGTATAATCTTGTATAACATTTTTTTTATACCTATAAATTAGTAAAACAATAATATAAATGTCTTTAATTATTAATAAAATGTACTTATTTTAATACTTTACTTGTATTTACTTTATTGTTACTTAAGGCAAATCAATACTACAAAACAAATAGTTAATATTAGTATTTAAATGAATAGCAAAGTATTTCGTGAAATAAGTTTACTTTAAATAAGACATTATTACTAACAACAGTTATTTAAATGTTTTAAAGTAATAATAGCAATTTAATAGTAATAATAATAATTTTCTTTATTTATTTTTAACATTTGTTTATTTTATTTTTTACACATTTTTACATTTTATTTGTTTACTTGTTGAATATCTAAAAAATAATATAGTTTCGTAGTAACGTTTAGTAAAAAAAATTAAATAAAAGAATTGTGTGGTTGACACTTGTAGCAACACCATTTTTCTCTCCGTGTATTTGCATCTGAAGTCATTGCTAGTCACTCAGACTTGACTGATATTAGGCCTGTGATGTATAAAATAATGTATGGCTTTGGTCATCACCCTGAGAGCATCGCTATGCGCGAGGTAATGTCGTTTCCTATCAATTACTAAATAAAATGCAACAGTGCGATGAGGATTATACTTGATCCCATCACGCTGTCTATTTCTGCACCCACATCCCATAACGTGGGCATTAAAGCCCCTGCATGCGGATGTAACTGAGCTAAAATGCTCATCAGCTTGTGTAGGTGAAATCTAATGATCTATACCAGAGAAAAAGTTCCTTCCTGAACGCTGTAAATTTTCATGCGTCAGATGTTTCGAGCAGGAATCTGCAGTATCGTAAACAAGCCTATGTGCTTTTCTCAATTCCAAACCTGGGTACATTAAATTCACGTTCACGCTTACAAGCGCGTCAAAATAATAGTCATATATCTAGTTTTATAATCTGATTTTAAAAAATGATATGAGAGTTGTTTGGAGTATTATGGATTCCATTTGGCTACAAATGATTTGATTCAGTGTCTGCTTTTTTTCCCCCTGAGTTGTATAAAAGGTGACCAAAAAGATAATACAGAAAATATATTAATAATAATAATAATAATAGTAATGTATTTCTGTTGTTTTATTATTAATATTAAATATATTATTACTATTGTCACTGTTATTATTGTTGTTGTTATTATTATAGTTTTTAATACTAATATTTTATAAGTAGTCGTTGGAATAATTTGTAATGACATTTTCATTATTTGTTTAGAATTTTGCTACTGTCATTGCATTTATATTTCATGTATTTTTGCACATGCATCTTAAATTATGAAACTACGTGCATTCACTGTAACGAGAATAAACATCTTAACATTGAAAAAAGTGTGAAGACACCGCGAGGACAGCACAAATTAATAATGCAGCCTTTTCTCTGCGAGCCACTGACCGGGTCACTGCTGTCTCGAGGCAAAACAGAGGTCAAAGGGTGAAAGGTGAACTCTGGAGTAACTGCATATATTAGCAGGCTTAGACATGCAAGTCGTGCTTTATGCATGTACGTTTCTTGATACGGCGAGGTTATATGTTTTTAGTAGGCCACAGTAATAACTCTTAAAGTATTTAGAGCGAGCCCTTTTGCAGGGACGTTTATTTCAATTAATTTTATTTTATTCGCCTGTATAGTGTTTGTTTGATTAACGCATCTCGATTTTAATGCTGCTGGAAATTTTAGGAGCATTTAATATAGTTAAAGAAGACTCATTTTTACGGTTCAGATCATTTATCTTTTCACACGACTGTAATGCTTTAGAATTCGCTTTGATATAAAGGGGAAGATATGAAGAAAACTTCAAATCAAAATGATTATTACGCTGTGGAATTATCGCAATGGGATAGTTCATTTAAAGAACAGCACTTCTGTTCTGCAAACTGATTTTGTGAAGAATAAAACCCTGGGCTTATCTTAAAATTCAGTGATCACGCTGAAAACAATAAATAACAATAAATCTGACTTTAATTCTAATGCTGTTACTATTCATCCCATCAAAGCAAATCAATTACAAGTCAATCAACGTAAATCCACACCACGTCGATAAATCGATCGTTTGTAAATGTCGATAATCCCCTCTCGTTCCGCTTAACTCTAATTATTTCTGTCCGTACTCCTCGAATAGCTCAGTAAAAAAGCTAAATATTTGGGATTTTACAATGCAAATAACTTAATGTGTTTCTTCATAACACTTTAAGTTAAATTATTAAGATAAAGTGCTACTAAAAGATGCCATCTGAATAAGAGTATGCATTCAGAATGTAAACGGTGCCAAGCAAATAATAACCACAAAAAACGTCTGTCTTCATTCCTCCATCGTTCTTTCAGCTCTCAATGCACTACTTTGATGCTATTAAAATGAGGAGTTGGTATCAGAAGGTTCAACCCGTGGCACTGGATTTAACCTCTTCCAGCAATAAATTGGTGAAAAAACACGGCTAAGTGGAGGCACTTTGTACGTTGACAGCTTTTCGCCATTATTTAGAAAGACGAGTATCACCGATCATCGTGCGGCGCTCTTTATTTGCAGATAAAAGCACAAGCAGCATGAATATGACAGACACCGTATGTCTGTGAAACGGCAGCAAACCTGTTGAGTGTGTTTCTAAATGTGTACAGCCTGTGTGTACATTCACACTATAGATATTGTACGTGCACGATGTTTTATTCACAATTACTTTTTAAATAACACTGTAGTATTAATATAAAGAGTTTCTAATATCCCACTTGGTGCATTAAAATCGTTGATTTATTTTTAAATATATTTAAATTACTTTAATATAACCATCACGAGCTTGTTTTAGAATCCAAAATAATAATCAGATGAGACCAGTATCAGAAATATTTTTATTAAGAGGAATAATTTTACATTTGTGATTGCATTTTTCTTATGCTATATATAAAACATACAGACTATTAATTTTAAACCCAAAATTTAAACGAATATTCAGCAAATATGTATTTAATAAAACGGAGTATAAAGCAGGTAGTTTATATAAAATATTTCAAAAATGACAAGTTAACTTTTTTCTTGCATTTTACCTGATGTTTTAAATATGCAAGGCATTTTCATGACACGTTTGCATTGAACCCTGTTCATGATTCTGATGCGACTTATTAATTGAAGCGATTGATTTTCTAATCTTCAATAACAGAAATATAGATAAAACTTATCGAAGTTAAAATAATATTATATAAGCTATAAAGTGTATTTTTGTTAAATCATATTCTCCGCTTGTCTCAACAGGTGAGCAAGCTTCATTTGTGTCTGATTCATTACTTTAATATCTTAAACTGGATCGATAAATAAATATTTATATGTGGGGTGCAAACTTAAATTTGGGCGTGCAAATATATTTTGATATTTCAACAGGATCACTGTCTTTTCTCTCGCGTTTAATTTTCACGTGATTGTTCACATTTTGTAGCCTACAACAATCTTACCCTAATGAAATTGTTTTATCAGGAGATGTCTGATGATTTTTTCGAGTCCTCATCACATCCCGAAATCTGCATTAAGTCTGGAACTAGGCCTTCCCGCAGCATTTTCTTCTGTTTCATGCGTCTGTTCTGAAACCAGATCTTCACTTGTGTTTCGCTCAGCTGGAGAGGGTTTGCGATCTCTATCCGTCTGGCTCGAGTCAGATATTTGTTGAAATGAAACTCCTTTTCAAGTTCTGTGAGTTGTTTGGTTGTAAAATTAGTTCGCGAGGCTCCACTCGAAGGGTCCTCGTCAGAGTCTCGTCCGTGGTCCGTCTTCAGCTCCCGGTCCGAGCATTTCCCCATTTGTATCTTAGCTGTAAAATAAATGCAATATAAAAGTATATTAAAAGCATAAATATAATATAAGGTAAATTCAGGGATTGCAAAAGTACTAACAGTGCATGTTATTTTATTTTTTTAATGATTATATTTCAAAGCAGAATGAAGGTTTATCGTTAAATAATCTCATATCGAATGAAATGTAAAATTGTAAACAGGTAAAAACTAAACGTTTTGTCTTTTTGTTTCTAATTTATTAAGTATTACAATTGCTAAATATGTGCATTTACATTTATTAATAAGCACAAATGGAACGATTTAATGTAAGCTTATACAAAACGCTATGAATGTAGAATAGTAGTGCGTATATAAGCCCTAATAAAATACTGTTATATTAATATACTCCTTTATCATGTGATACATTTTATAGGCCTATTTAAAAATAATAACATAAAAGGCACACAGCTGATTAACAGTGATATTAAAACTGACATCTTTAATTGCTTTGATACAAAATAAAGTAATTTTGTAGGAAATAGAAAGTAAAAGATATCAATTCTAAATGGTGAAATGATAAAGTTTTGATAAATTCCCAACCTTTGAGTTGTTCCATAAAAATTGCAATTACATTTTTATAGCAGAAATATTTAGCAGATTTCCAAAATGATCACTCATTCATGGCTCTTCCCGCTGAATGTAATTTCATTGCAAAAGCGATTTGTAATTGTGTGACCTTCACCTGAATGCACAGTTCCAGTCAGTGGCGGATAAATAGAGGAGTGTGTTTGTTTGTACCTCACAGATGACTGCAGGACAGAGGTCAGATGTACTGTCCATCATGGCCTGCCATAAAAATATGCCAAATATACTGCTTTGCGGTTTTCAACTATATACTTAGTCCAATTTGGTATGCTCTATAAATTAATATGAAACAAAGTGCTCTTCTCTACCATGTTAATTTTAGAATAGCGTATAATATGCAGTTTAACTGTAAGTTGCTCCACTGACAGCTGTTTTTAATGGAAATCAAGCTCTTGTTGTTTGCTTGTGTTGTTTGCTTTTGGAAGCACACAGGAAGTTGCACATTCCTTTACGGCACACACACACACACACACACACACACACACACACACACACACACAAGGGGTCAGGCGGGAAAATCCCCTGGAGTGATGCAGACGCAGTGAGCCCTCACATACTGCTACAGTTGCAAGTGTCTCTGTAACCTCTGTGCCATCTGCACACCATGTGTATGAGTGTGTGCTTGTGCTCATGTCATTGCAGTCAAGGACCTACAGTCTGAACAGATGCAGGACGTACAAAGACAAACCTCAGATAAATGCACAATGTTTTGTTTGCAATAGCAAAAGAAAGAGCATTTATTTGACTTGCTGCTTTCTGTGTTTTCCTGCATGAGCTTCACGAGTTGTCAATTTACACACTCTTGTTGAACAAACTCTACATGCCACTAATAGCAACCCTCAGCTTCTCTCTTAGGGCTCAGAGCACAAACAGTTTATTATATAGTTGGTTTTGAGAGCGCTCACCACTTTGATCTTTATCATGCTCTTGCTGTGCAGATGAAAGCAAAGCAAGATATGAAAAAAGCAATTGTAGGGTCACTTCTAATGTTCACGAGGGACATTCTAACAATCTGTGCATTCACTGACAAATATGAAGTAATTAAGCAATTTCCTTAAGGAAATAAAAAAGTGTGCATGGAAACACTGATAAATGAGTTGCTGGATAATAGAATTGGCAGTTGCCAGAAGGCATAAAGGAATCAAACTAAACATTTGAGGAATGACTTGCAAACTTGGAAATGGCCAGCCAGCCAGAGGGATGACGTGGCCCACTAAGCCTAAAAGAGAGCAGGGTAACTGGGGGTGGGGGATCGATACAGATTGCCTCGGTCATCTGGGCATCCAGCCCACAGTAATTCAGGTGCTGTCAGGGTATAATTGAAGAATGACGCACCGGGACTATGTGCACTGTACTGGGGGATCCAGTCAGACACTCTATATAAGCTTTTATTCATGTTGAGTATAGGAAACATTTTGACGCTGCCTAGTAAGGACTGTAACCCTCACAATGCATGGGTTCTCTGACTTAAAGGAAAGTTTGCCCCAAAATTTTAATTCGGTCATCATTTTCTCACCGTCAATCCTGTGGAACCCAAAGAAGATAATTTAAAGAATGCTGAATGATGATAAAGAATATTCCATCAATGGAATTCAATAAAAAAAATTAAATGTGAAACTTGCACAGGTCTGTCATTTGTGGGTTAAAACTATTGTTTTTAATGTTTTAATAATAAATGTTCAGTAGAATTCAGTTGTGTTTTTCAAAATATCTTTATGTGCATGAAAAATAGTGTAGACAATAAACATTGACCCTGCTATTTACCATTTGACTTTGGCTGCTGTGCTAATGTGAGTATTATCTTAAACACTTGTTGACAGACCTCTCATATATCATCATGCAGTGCTTTCTCCATAAGGTTTGTGATGAAACTAAAGACATTACCATTTATTATCTTAAGTAAAATTCAACATTGTCATTTACTGTACTTGCATGCATGTGTGCATGGAATAAAAGTCAGTAGGATCTAGCATTGTTCAGACGCTAGTGTTTTTTTTTTTTTTTTCTTCAGTGAGCTACCTCTTTAAGCCTCACTCTTAAAGGGGCAGTGAAGTTCATGGCTAGCTAAAAATGAGTGCAAACACTGGTGTGCTTATATAGTACCTGATGAAAACAATGGCTCTTTCATGTGTCTCTTGGTGAATGTGGGTGGACAGGCGGGAGAAAAACAAAGTTTCAGTACAGTAAACAAAGTGTGAACTTCTGGCCTTGCCACCGTTCAAGCATTTGGGATTTGGTATAGCAGGCCTCTCTATCCTATTTTCTGACCACAGCTGTTGTTCATACGCTGAGCAATATCGCCCGAAATGACCTTTTCACTGACATATTTGCCTGTGAGTTATTTTAGATCATCAGTGTGGCCTGGCCAGACATTCTTCTCCTTGACAGTCTGGAAACCATATGAATGCTGCATTACTGATTCGTAGGAAATGACAAATCAAACAGGGCTCTTCTTGGTTTTACCATCAACCTATTACATATATTGTGATTTATTGAGGGGACGAGCGATTCACAATTTAACGCACAGCTCTCACAACAAACATGAAATACTTTGACATAATACAGGTCAAATGTCATTGAGCGTGACATTTTATGAGCACATGTCAAGTAACTCACATTTGAACTGCATTAAACGCAGACCTATCCAATCATTACTCTGGTTAAGGATTACGCTGAGATTCTGACAGACATTTTCCGACATTCAATATAGAAAATTAATTGCAGCATATAAACATTGGTCTTTATTAAGATTTAGGGCTCTGTCGAGGAACAGTGTTCCTCTGAAGTTTATTTGGCTCTGAATGGAGAGCTAGGGGGTGCTGGACTCCTTTAAATATGGCCTGGGCTGCTGCTTGTCAATGAGAGGATTTTAAGGGGATGAACACAGACTAGCGTGGAATGTGCTATTTATAAAAATGGAGGAATTCAGCCTGGCATTGTTGTTGCTGACCCATTTAAGCACCAGAGCAGATCTTGTTTTATTACACTCTACTTAAAATTTTAAAGGCTTCTCCATAAAATGTTTTCAGCACTCAGGCAGCCTGATTTGTGATGCAAAAACTCCCTGTCCCTGACACGTGCCACATCCGCAGAATAAATAGGCTGACTTTTGCTATATATATAAAACCAAGTTTCCAGCCTAGCAATATAAAATATCATATAAATATTTTTTAAGTCTACATGCTTTGTTTTTTTAGGTGATTATATAATGCACTTTTAGGTGGAACAAATTAAGTCTTCAGTCAAACCTGTTGAGTTAACTATTTTTGGTTAATTTATGATGTCAAATGTTCTCACAGGTAAAATATTGGTCCAATAGTATATGTAGTTGCAAGTATCTATAAAAATGGCCCAATACATGGCTCCACCTCCAAGTATTAATTTCTGCATGCTGAAAAGTTCTTGTTCCACTTTGGCCACACTTTCAATTCGCAAAAATAACTTGGTAATTAAAAAACAAGTTTATATGGCACGTTTAGCAACTTAAAAAAAAAAAGATCAATCCACATAAATGTTGCAAAGAATATTGTCTAACAAGAGTTATTGCCTAGAGTACACTAAGTACATCACGGTGCTTTAAGTGTACGCGCGCTTCAAAAAAGTTAATCGTACTAGAAAACTTTAGACAACTTACCTGCACGGGACTGATTTCTCCTCACTCTCATCCATTCGAATGTCTTTCCACTGTGCAAAGTCTCGTTTAACGTGTTTAGAGCCCCGTGTCCAGTATTATCATCCTCCACTGCGGAGTGACGCACTGGGCCGTCGCATATGCACACTTCGGGCTGTGTGTTGTTGACAGGGCCGAGTTCACATTGCGCGCTGGAGAAAGTTCTGAAAGTGTCTGATGAAGGCGAAAACCCCGTTCTGGAGAGACCCTGCTCACGACAGCTTTGGAAGGAGGGGACTTGGGGTCGATTGGGGTGCACTGGTCTATAGAAATCTTGATTATGGGGGAAGGGGGGTCTGGTAGAGTTAGCACGGCCAGGGTCTTCACAGGGCTTTGAGCACGCGCCTGTGGCCGTGGCACTGAGATTCGTGAAATGATATTGAAGAAAATCCGCCTCGGTGTTGACATCCTCTCTGCTTGGGAAGTCAGCAGTTGATCCGTGGTCCTGATGCAGACGCATTACTCCAGTAGCATGATAGCCCTTGATGAAAAGTGACGTGGTGTCCCTGAACCCTTGATAAGAATTCATGACCGCATCTCATATATTCCAGATTTTCATCTGAGGCTGGACGCGAAACTCCATCCACAGACGCCACACATAGCGCGCAAAAGGACGGAGGCACCGATCTAGACAGGGACATGCCTTGTAGAAACATTCGATCGGTGATGGATGGGGATGACGTGCCCTCTAACTCTTGGCCAATAGCCGGACATCTCCCTCATCTGAGTGAGCGTTAATTTACCAAAGCAAGCAAGTTTGAACGACTTATTTGACCTGCTAATAAGGTCTCGTAGATTGTGTGTGCGTGTGTGTGCTGGAGCCTGTGAAAAGGGAGGTCAACATGAGTACTTAATTTCATAATAAACAATGTCACATTTTATGGAAGCGCACTTCATTTTGTAAGATTGTTTCTTGTGAGAATGTTGTACAAATGTCAATGCAAAATCACGTGTAGGATATTCACTGTTTTGTTCATGTCCAAATATTTTTTGAGGTAACATATCGACAGAATAATATTTCGACACGGTTGATTGTTCTGTCTCTACAGTGTGTGTGTGTGTGTGTGTGTGTGTGTGTGTGT
>CAIGQW010000298.1:6044341-6055369 GCA_903798125.1 Danio choprae | reverse complement strand
TGTGTGTGTGTGTGTATAATCTGTGTGTGTGTGTGTGTGTGTGTGTGTGTGTGTGTGTGTGTGTGTTTGTGTTTCAGAAGGCCCATATCAGAGTTTCAAATTAGCTCGCACGGAAAATCAATGACGTTTAAAATCACTATAGCAGCCTAAGCTTACCCGAATGTCTACAGCCGAGGGAATACGGTTTAAGCAATTGTCAATAGTTGTTAATGAGAACGCCATGGATCTTTTGGTTGACGTCTGTTAAATAAAACGTGACGATTATGCTTCATTTAAACTTTGAATAAACTTTTAAACGACCAAGTATAGCGCTCTCAGGTGGCCTTTACTAAGCCAGCTTACCTACATTTAAATTAGCATTTGTTTCCTTGTGTTTTGCAGACCATCTTCTGTTATTAACCGTTTTTTATCTTCACAACAGATTTCTTCAACGCGATGGTGTCTCATACTTAGGGAAAAAAACTAAAACTTAATTCTAGGCCATAGGGAATCTAACATAACAACTGAAATGATGTTAAAAGGGAATCATAAGGTCATTGTACGAGATCTCGGAGCGATTATCGGTGCTCCACACAGCTGTCGTTGCAGGTCATTCGTCGGTCAAATGATAATTAGCAGCTGCCTCCCCTGCAATAATGAACTTCTTTATACGAAAAACGATTTAGCTTTTGATTTGAAGATTTATTTATTTATTTCCAAACAAATGACCGGCCAAACTGACAAGATCATTAAACAATTATATTCGTTAATTATTTAAGAAATAATGCAATAAATTGACTAAAGCAGATTACAGCGGGATTTATTAGGGTAGCCATAACCAATGCTTCGTTTAAAGTTATAAACTTTATTACTGTCGTTTTGCCAACGAGAAAGTAAAACGGTATTATTTCATTCTAATAGAAACTAATTATTCAACAATTTCCTGATTTCATTTCACACACAAAAAACCATTAAATACCAATAATAAAATAATCACAATATCTTTAACTCCCATACGGAGTTTTCGATTATTTCACCCAACTTTTTTTCCATCGATAAATAACATAACAACAATAATAACAACAGTAAACACAATTTTAGCATACATCTTTCTTTCTGTCTTTCTTTCTTTCTTTCTTTCTTTCTTTCTTTCTTTCTGTCTTTCTTTCTTGCTTGCTTGCTTGCTTGCTTGCTTGCTTTCTTAACATAATGTGCAATACTTGGATAGGCTATATTAAATTTGAGGGAAGTGTAAGTTAAAATACAACAAAAACTCCTTAGTTGTAAATTGTTCTCACCTTTAAATCATTTTTTGTTAATCTTGACTGTTTGCACGTCTGAAATGTTCTGAGTGTTTCTGACTGTTTTACGTGTGGATACTTAATATTTTACAGGTGACATTCCAGAAAGTTTCACACAAGTCATAAAACATACTATAGACATTCAGAGGTTATCAGGAGTACAACAATCTCACATCTATTAAGTTGCCCTGTTTTGTTTTTTTTGGAACAGATGTGGTCTGTACTTTTAATCCTGCAAGCATTTATACACTTTAAAAGTGTTATTGGGTCAAATGGTTTCTGGAAGCATTAATAGTTAGACATGCACTGCTGCCTTAACTGTTAAGCACATTTGCAACAGATTCATGCATTTGGAAGATCAAATGCATGCACTAGATGAAAGTGGCAGCTTCTGGGATTAAATTGAATTCTGCAAGATACCAGGCGATGATGATGATTTTATTTGTATTTTACCATGCACAAACTGTATTTGAGTAAAATGAAGTGGCAAATGTTAATTAGGAAAGGAACAAGATGATAATATTGTTTGTATTTAAACCATCACAGTAAATGCATTTGAACTACGGCGCAAGACAGAAGGAGGGATTTCTGCTTATATGACCAATAAAGAGTTTTACTAGGGCTCTGCAGTGATTAAAAAACAATCTCAAATAATCAACAATGTATAACTGTGCACTCACAACCCCAGAGATCTGGTCCCAGCTGGAAGAATAAATGGAATTCTACGGGCAGCAATGCACTGAATGACGGAGTGCAATATATCCCTTCCCTCTGTACATTTGCATGGTACACTTATCCATCTTCATGTCAGCTGTGGGGTTACCCAGGGTTCACGCGCTAGCTTGTTTCTCTCCTCTCCGCTCAATAAATAAATCTCTGCTGCTCTCTGTTTACGGGCTGAATATAAATTTGTTTGCAGTCGATCGCGGGCCTGTGTGAAGGCATTAGAAATTGTATTTCTGTAATGGGTTTCAGCATGAGGAGGTGGGGATGGGGGGGCTGGAGGTGGTGTGTGGCAGGAGTTGCAGAAGTGTTTGACTGCAGGGTAGAGAGAAAAAAACAGGTGTGTGCACTGCTCCACCTCAATGAGATTATACACACTTTTTTATCGTCCAGATAAGATAAATTTGCTCAGGGCTGAATTCACAATGGATTTAAACTGAATTTTAATGTTATTTACTCTCATTTTATAGAGATCAAATATTTAGGGTTTATTCGTTTCTCTTCGTGCCATATGTTTGATTAGTATAAATTGTGAGAGGAAGCAGTGTTCAACATGCCACCATGTGTTTTCTACAGACGTTTGACCTCAGTTGAACAGCTCCGGGTAAACAAGTCATCGCAAATGTCCCCTCCCTCAGTTCCAAACAGCTTGCGTCCCATCAGCGCGCATGTTTTGCCAGGACAGATGACAGGAAAACAGTCTCGGCTCATGTTCATAATAAGGTGAGGGAACATTCATTTTCCTTATTGACTGGAAAGAGACCAAATAATGCCAGCTTGCCACATATGAGCTGTTTCTGGTCACATGCTGTCATAATGCACTGAAAAAACAAATGGTAGCGTTAAAAAAATGGTAAGTTTAAGTTAAGTTGGTTTTGTTCAAGTAAAATGATTAAAAATAAGTACATGTCACTAAATACTGTTGAAAGATCTGAACTCATTAATGTTAATATAAAGGTTTGTTGAATGAGTGGTTCTTTTTTTATTTGGCATGATTGACAGAAGAAGAATATTTCTTATATAATATCATAATATCCCCCCCCCCCCCCCCAATAATAGTAAACTTTATTCTTCACCATTATTTTTCAGACCTCTAGATTTTATAGCAAAGTGTGAATGTATAAAAATATAACAACATTTTGCATGATCGCTTATTATATATTTATATTACAGGTCAGAAAAGTATGTTAATACTTTTTTTGTTTACACAACTTTACATTTTAAACTTTACATTTTAAGCTTTACTAAGTTAACCTTTGAGTTTGTTGTCATAACATAAGTTCTGATATGTTCTGACAACTTTTACAGTCTAATATATTGTGTTCATTTAAACCAAATGATATGTGGTGGCCAAGCCTCTCACTGTGAAGTAATTGCATGCATGTTCACCTCTCCGTCTCTTTTTAACTGGAGGGTGATGAAAATACCAGTGTGGTGCTGGTAAGGTTTCAATATGATTTGAATGCATCACTCTTCTCAGAGGGTAAGCTCGCTCTGATAACCTGATCTCTCTTTGGCCATCCTCCCACCATGCTGTGGGATCATGGCCACGATATGGAGGTCATATCATTGACTGATTTTGACCTCTGACCCCTGTGACAGAGCTATGGAATGATGACTTGTAGCCCTGGTTTAACCCTAGAGGACTGTCGGGCCTAATTATTTCTCATCTTTGAGCCCTGAAAATGCCAGGAGTGAGACGTTGCTGACAGGTGACTGTCACCACTGGTGGTAAGGTCATTGCTGTTAATGCAGAGCGGGCCTGTCTCAGATGATTGGTTAAGGGCTGGTAATCTATGCACTTGTGTACACCTCTTACTTTATCACTAGTGAACACACCAGAGAGGAGGACAGATGAATAGCTGCCTGGCCTAGAAACAATTACAGATTGATTTCAGAATTAGTTTTAACTGAGGTAACAAACAGGAGGCAAAATTGCGGCGTACATTTATAAAGAATGCACAGAATTGTTATTAAAGTTAAAATAAATGCTTAATTGTAATTAACTAGTAAAATCAGAGTTTAAAATGAATCAAAGTTGTATTGTCCCTTAAAGTCTTTCTAAAAAGAATCCACATATTTTATATAATCTACATTTTTTTTTAATGTAGATTTAAAATGTACAAAAATGATGGATGGATGGATTGATAGAATGATGGGTGAGTGGGAATAGAAAAGGATAGAAAACATGGACAGAGCAATGGATAGATAGATCATCATTCTTGTTTTATACAACATTGTATGCAGTTTTAATCATGTTTTAACAGGTGAAAACCAAGTGATCTGAGTAAGTTGGCAAAACTGGCTATTCTGCATTTGCAGGAGTGAGCGTTTCTAGCTCTGAAACAGCTTTTTCAGGCCAAAAACAACATAGGCAACATTTAAAGTGGATCAAAACATTTAATCCATGTTGTCCAAAAACTATTCAGCAACACCCATTCTTGTCTTCGAAAAATGTAGATTTATTTATTTTTTGATCTACTTCAAATGTTGACTACTGTAGATAGATTTGGATAGAAGCACTGATGAATAGAATAATGGATAGAATTATGGCCTGATCAATAAATAGATAAAGAGAGATAAAAATGATTTCTAGGGTAGATAGTTTGATGGATATGAAACATGAATGCAAGTCAATTTGGATCTACTAAATGCATGGAAATGGAAATGTTCAAGCATTGATAAAAAGAAGAGGCTGAGAAAGAAATGCAAAACGAGTGAATGAGAGAGAGAGCAATGCAAGAAAAAGCAGAGAGAGAGTGAGAGACCAATAGGGAAGATGAAGCCATTGATAACATCAACAGCAGTAATTGATTGAGCACATTGCTGACAAGGTGATTGTTTGAACTTGCAGTGGTGCATTTTACTTAAGCAGCAAGATGACTCAAATAACAAAGCACACCAAGCACTTTAAGAAACTTTTAAGACTTAGTGGCTTCATGTGTTTTTCCTAATAGCTATGTAATTACAAAAACACCAAGTGCCCTCCAAGATGCATTTGAGACAGACGTGAGAGGTGGAGGCGGTTGGAGATGCATACACAATGTGGTCAAGTGTAAATGCTTCTGTTTGTTAATTAATCCCAAATTCCCAAATAGTTTAGGTTCAGTCCATAAGAGTCCACACATGAGCGAGCAATTGTAGATGAGACGCATGGATCAAGCAAATGTGGATCTTAAACATCATTTACCATATGGGACCGAGAGAGTGTTCATCAGATCATTTCACTGCCCACCATTAGCATTATTACTGAACTGAGCTCTGTTGCATTTGTATATAGTTGCATAAAGAATGATTATATAAATGTATTTATTTATATGAATCATTTCATAATGTGCTGCTTAATATTATTGTGAAGTATGTGATACATTTTTCAGGACTGATTATATTTGTATATAAGTAATAATTATAAGAAAATAAGTCAATATGAACTTATAACTTATAAAAAATAGTCCAAAATTATTGATACCCTGGCAAATTCTGACTTTTTTGTTCAAATGTAAATAAAAGCTGAGAAATGTTTTTCTTCCACAATGATGGGAGAAGCCGGTGTCATTCCTGGTCAAAAAAATCTTTTTGGTTTTTATTCTGGTTAAATTGGATAACGAAGTCAGAGTTTGCCAGAGGAATGAATAATTTTGGGTTAATATATGTGAATGAAGTCAGAATTATTAGCCCTCCTGAATTATCAGCCCCCCTGTATATTTATTTCCCCAAATTTTTGTTAAACGGAAAGAAGATTTTTTTCAAGACATTTCTAAACATAATAGTTTCAATAACTAATTTCCAATAACTGATTTCTTTTATCTTTGCCATAAAGTGCAATTTAAAGGCTTTACTAGGTTAATTAGGCAAGTTAGAATAATTAGGCAAATTATTGTATAATGATGGTTTGTTCTGTAGACAATCTAAAAAATAATTGCTTAAGGGGGCTAATAATATTGACCTTAAAATGGTTAAAAAAAATTAAAACTGCTTTTATTCAAGCTGAAATAAAGCAAATAAGACAAAATATTATAGGAAATACTGTAAACAATATATATACAATATGTATATATATATAACTTACAAATTATCATTGAACTAAATGCTTGAGTTTTTGTCACACAAAGAGAAGCTTGATTGATTGACTGACCTGTACAAGTATTTTCGGGATATTGAAATTCAAGTATCAGCAAAAACTCAAACCCTTACTTTTTTAAATACCTTTTTTTAAAAACATTGAACATGGTTATATGCTATTATCTCAAATATTTAATATTAAAGAGCAAATTCAGTCTTCTAATGAACTGCTTATTTGATCTTCAAATAGACAAAAAGCTGTTGTTGTCTGCACAGAAATAGGATACATAATGACCAGGTGTGCAGTAATGGGATGCATTGCTGATTCTTACAGTCACACAGAGATCCCAGCAGGCATGTGCTGAAACAGCTCCTCCACCGTGTCTAACCCGTATACTTCGCTTAGTGTAGTATATGGCAGTAAGAATATGAATGCTTCCGGTCTTCACTTCCTACTTGAGCCCAGCAGGCAGCAGCCCAAACATAGTGACAATAAGCCATCTGTCATACAAGCGTAGACTGCTGCACTGTTTCCAGAGCCTCCAGAGCTCCTTACTGGGGGACATTAGCAGGGTTAAACAGTCGCTGGGATAGAAACACAGCCATATGCTTCTTCTCCTCAACTGCACAGTGATAGAAAACTGAAATCATTCTCCATAAAGATGTTATGCTTATAGATGGAATGATGGATAAACAGATGGATGTATGGATATAAATGTAGAGCGATGGATGGATGGATGGATGGATGGATGAATAAATGACTGACAGACTGGATTGATTTATATATTGATTAATTGATTGAATGTTGGATATGTGTTGATTGAAATACAGATGGATGGATGGAATTACATAGTGGATTGATTGATTGAATGGATGATAGTTAGATGGAATGATGGATAAACAGATGGATGTATAGATATAGATGTGGATGGATGGATAGATTGATGAATAAATGACTGACAGACTGGATTGGATTGATTGAATGTTGGATATGTATTGATTTAAATACAGATGGACGATTGGATAGATGGATGGATGGATGGATGGATTGACATACTGGTTTGATTGATTGATTGATTGAATGGATGATAGTTGGATGGATGGATGATTGGGTGAATAAATGACTGACAGGCTGGATTTGATTGATTGACTGATTGATTGATTGATTGATTGATTGATTGATTGATTGATTGATTGATTGATTGATTGATTGAATGAATGTTGGATATGCATTGATTGAAATACAGATTGACTGATTGAATGGATGATAGGTAGGTAGGTAGGTAGGTGAGTGGATGGATGGATGAATGGATGGATAGATAGATGGATGATTTGATTGATTAATTGATGTTGGATAGATATGGATGGATGGATTGACGGACAGATATGGATAGACATGAATGGATTGATGAATGTGATGGATGGATGGACTAGATTGATTGATTGAGGATGGATGGGTGGACAGACTTGTGTATGGATATATGTGGATTGATAAATGTTGTCTCCATTAAGATGTTATGCTTTGTTATCTAGGCCTGAGAACGACTTTTCAGGCTAATCATCAGATGTTGATTTTCAGAAACATCCAGTTCAATCAGAGCGTATGTTATGGTAATTGTTTTATAGATACCCTCATCAAGTTTGTGAGGCTTCTCATCTGCATGACAGTCATCAGCCTTTTTTCCCTCCATTTAATGTCACCAATCACCTTTAGCGGGAGCGTATTTAAAAAGCCATTGATCTTTATAATGCAGTGCTTTAATATGACAGTAACAGTTGTACGTGATGCAGGAAGTCAAATTGTGGAGATTGATGAGGGCTTGCAGGTGAATTATAATCCATCTACCTGAGTGATGCCTGTGCTGTGTTCCATACCAGCAGGCCGACAAATAAATAAAACCCACAAAGGTGACACTAGGAATTGATACTTAACAATCCCTCTGAGCAACAAGCACTAGCTGCTGCTGTGACTGAGAGGAAAACTCCCCCGGAGAGACAGAGAGCGAGAGAGAAATGGCAAAGCTGGGAAGGTTAATGGAAAAGAATGGACTGGATTTGCCAAAGGTCACACATACAGAGTCAGCACCTTGTTTATGATTAGAAGAGGTCTGAGCACAGCTTGTGTTTGACTCACTTAATAAAATGCTTTAAATGACTATTGATTCATGCTTGGGAAGGAAAACTATGAATCTACTACACGGTGATTACCTAGGTAAGCATAAGGTCCAGCGTTTTAATCCTTAATGAGAGTCGCTGCGGTAAAGTGTGTTCGCAGCGGTTGATCTTCTCTTTTTTTAATTGCTACCAAGACCTATATTTCATTATAATAAATAATGTTGTATCTTCCAATTTCTAAAATTGTAGGCGGCCTGTGAGATGTTTGAAGACAAATTGTGAATTTTAATGACCGGTGGACCATCTCTTATGCAAAATGACTGTAGAATTAATTGATTCGATCCAATTTCCAGATCCTTAACTAGATTGTGGGATTACTAACTAAATCTGGAATGTGATGTATGTATGGTGTCCTGTGGGCCGCGCGGTGTGGGGCTTTAACTGGGCCCTTCTGACAATTTTTTTTTTCCAGGATGAACTTATTTGGTGTATAGCGTAATCTCATTCCCGGGATGTGAATATGATGAGCGGCTGATGAGAGTCTGCTAGTGCACTCCGTCTAGGTTAGTGCTCTGGATCAATGTTTGACCCTATTGGGGGAAAAATGGGAAAAACTGACCTTTTAGATGAAAAGAAATGGAATGAGATAAGAATGAAAAGAAAGCAATATCCAGTTAAACTAAAATTCCAAGGAGAAGATGTCAATACTGAGGTTGCATAGTTGTAATGATGATTTCCTCATGGGGATATTGATGCTGATAGGCTGTGCATCTGTGTTTATGTGTGGATAAGTGTGACTTGTGTTTGTGCACTCATTCATAAAGTTATAGAATTTATAAAAATACAACACCTTTTGCATTTTCTTATGCAGTGCACAGCGCAAATGAGTGACACTCCCGTTTGAAAACGAATATTTTCATCCATTTCTCAGTTGAATATAGACAATATATGTTGGTGCATTTAAACAAAACTGTTTTATTGAACGGTTATGTTTATTAAAATAAGACTGTGGTCACCTAACATCTTTAGGAATAGAAGGATATTACATTTAAATTCAAAAGAGGTATTGCAAAAAAAATTAATAAATAAATAAAATATGGTTCTCTTGAATTTGAATTTACCTTAATTTTATGTAATATTTTTCCCTAACATATTAATTTGTGTTTACTCATTTTTGCTTAAGTTACTTTGTTGATTTTTCCAGTTTCGGCTTTGCTACTGACTAATCTAGTATATATACAAAAATATATTATTGTATAGCATCCTATGAAAAATGTTTATTGAAAATCGATCTGTATGGGGTGTTTTCATTCATGCTGGGCACTGTACTTCCCATTAAATGCCAGATTTATGCTCCATTATGCATTGAAACAGAAATGCATTTTCCTTATAGTAATGGGAACTATTTACACTAATTATAAAAAAATAAAATTTTAGTGGTTTTAATTGGTTATGCGCCATTATATACAAAATGATATGAGTTAAGAATTGACCAATATTTACCTATTTTTGCATCTGAATTACTTTTTTATCTTCAAATGTAATCTTTAATAAAACTGGTTAATTTAGATAAGAGGTGTTCAAATTAATATAGGTCTTTCATTTTTATGATTCTTAAAATCATTTGTAGCATGTACCAAATATTTATTTTCTAGTTTTATTAATATTTTACTCCCAATGATGTACCATTTAAGTATTTATTAGAATCAGACAAATCAGTGTTGTTTTAGTATGGTTTAGATATTGTTGTAATTTGTATTTTCTGTTTTCATTTATATTAATTTTTTTATTATTTTATACTTTTATTTTATTTTGTTGAGTGTTTTATATAACATGTCTGTATAGTTTTATTTTATTTTATTTTTTTATTTATCAAGTTAAATAAAAAGAAATACATTTAATTGGCAGCAAGTTGAAATTACTTTTTTATTTTTATTTTTATTACTACCATTATTTAACATCAAGTAACAGAAACAGTTTTACGTTTATAATTTTTAAAAACAACCCTCGTACGGTGAGCAAGATCTTTGTAAGGAACAGATGACATGTACTCATCGCTTTGTTTTTTATTTCTCTCTCTCTATCTCTCTCTAAATGTTGTATAGCAATGCATTAGCAATAGACATCTGTCATTGTTAGCCCATATCTATCATGTTAAAGAGGAACTTGAATCATATCAAAGACAGCTTTGGATCAATCCACTCGTGTAGTGTGGAGAGTTTGCGCTGTTCGCCCTGTGTGGTTTTAAATGCCTAAAAATAGGTCTTTTTATATTGTGAGTGGCCGCTCTCTCTCATCCGCTGTGATCTTTCGCCAGAGGTCGTGTAATGCGCCTTAATGTGCTCGTAAATCATGGCTGGTCAGTTCAAGCACACAAGAATGTAAAGAATCCAGCGCAGCCTCCATCTTTCTCTCTCTTCTACTCTCTTCAAGTCAGTCCAGTAAATCTTTTCCTCCTGAACACTCGAAGAGGAATTTCTCTGCAGCTGATTTTCTGCAAATTAATTACATATTGAGCTCAATGATGGATTTAGGAATGGAGTGGAGCTGTTGTGCTGTTCTCTTTACTGTGAACTAAAGCCTATACAGTTCTGTGTCTGAATTAGATCTTAAGCCTTCTTTGGTTTACTGGCAGATTTTCTATTTGTGGTGTGGTTTCCTTTACACTGCAGTGCAAATAGAACAATTGTTTCATGATTATTGTTTTTTTATTTTTTTATATAACATGTAATAAATTACATTTATTCATTTTCTTTTTTTCGGCTTAGTCCCTTTATTAATCTGGGGTCGCCACAGCCGAATAAACCACCAACTTATCCAGCATATGTTTTACACAGCGGATGCCCTT
>CAIGQW010000298.1:6030622-6043941 GCA_903798125.1 Danio choprae | reverse complement strand
TGGTGGCATTTCTGTGAGGAGTTTGCATGTTCTCCCCCCTGTTCATGTGGGTTTTCTCTGGATGTTCCGGTTTCCCCCACAGTCCAAAGACATCCGGGTCAGGGGATTTGGATAAACTAAATTACCCATAGTGTGAGTGTGTTTGATTGAGAGAGTGTATGGATATTTCCCAGTGCTGGGTTGCAGCTGGAAGGACATCTGACGCATAAAACATATACCAAAGTAACAGTCAGCTCATTACTCTGTGGTGACCCCTAATTGCATGCTTGTCATACTTTAATGCTTCAGATCATCAAGCAAATTGAAATATTAGTCAAAGATAAAACAAGTAAACACATCATGCGGTATTTAAATTAAGGTTTTTACTATTGAGGGAAAACAAAATCCAAATCTACATAGCCCTTTGTGAAAAGTGTTTCCCCCCTGTTGTAACTTAAATGTAACTTTAGTCTGGTTTATCACACCTGAGTTCGATTTCTCTAGCTACACCCAGGCCTGATTACTTCCACACCTGTTCTCAATCAAGAAATCCATTACATAAAACCTTCCTGACAAAGTGAAGTAGACCAAAAGATCCTCAAAACTATACATCATGCCGAGATCCAAAAAAAAATCCAAAACAAATGAGAGAAGAAAATTGAGATCTATAAGTTCAGAAAAGGTAATAAAGCAATTTCTAAAACATTGGGACTGCTGCGACCTTCATTGAGAGCCAATGTTTACAAATGGCAAAAACATGAATCTTCCCAGGAGTGGCTGACCCACCAAAATGATCTCAAAATCACAGAAAAGACCCCACAAAACATCCAAAGTACTGCAGGCCTCACTTGCCCCAGTTAAGGTTAGTGTTCATGACTTCACCATAAGAAAGAGACCAAGGTTATTATAGTTAACGAAAATTAACGAAAAATCGAAAACTAACTAAAATTATAGCAAAAACATCCTTCGTTTTCGTCTTTGTAAATGTATTTAATACATTAGCCTACTGTAAGTCTTTTAGAAGTAAATCTATTTACTTCACGCTGCTAGGTGTTTGACCCGTACGGCACCTCACTCAAAGTCTGTGATGCCATTGGCTAGATCAAGCCGGTTCTCCTCCAGTCAGTCCTCGCTGTTGCTCCCGCGACAAAAACAACGACTGGACATGACAGCAGCACAGTGACAGCATTAAATGCAGAGACTTAAATTCATTAATTTAACACATTTGTGCCCAATAATGGGTTTTATTTCTGTATTGGTGATCGTGATCGCGAACGAATCGTTCTTTTTAACCGGATTTTGTAAGTGAACCAGTTGAACTAGTTCACCAAATCGAACTGAATCATTTGAAATGATTTGCGTCTCCAGTAAGCACTCTTATCCACAAACTACTTACTTTTTACTTTTTTGCCCGATACCCCCCCCCCCCCCCCTTGACTTGAAATAAACCAATATATACTAAGTATTCAGTTAATTAGGACAGTACACTGAAATCAGATTTGAAAAGCGGTGAATCTATAATACTGCGCATGAGTGATTCAGTGAACCAAACACAAACAGTACATGACAGCCTGCTGTGACTGAACTAAACTTGAACAACTGCAGCGCGGGTAAACCGAGGGCTTAAATGAGAAGTTCTGGCAAAAAACGTAAGTTTATTTCATAACAGAAAATCGTAATGGAATTTAAATAAGTGAATCATGCTTCAGTTGGGTTGCAAAACCTAACTGTAAGAAGCTTTTCAGATCATGATTATGTTTTAACTGACTGAAATTATGATTGCTGACTACTGATTTTTGGTATGTTTAGTCCTAACATGGGAGGATTGTCACAAAAGATCCGGTTCGTGTTAAAGATCCAAACTTCCCATCCCTACTGTGTGTCTAACCTCAGAAGCAGCCTTGCACACATATTGTAGGCTACTTAGGGCTGCTACCTTGTGGGCTGTTGTATTTGAATTTGAGGATGGGTAGATGGTAGTGTTCATGTGTCCTCTGAATACAAAATGCATCTTTGTTTGAGTGTTTATTATACAATATTTATTCTGATGATTTTGAATCTTGCACCTAACAAATATCCTTATTTAGAAAAAAACTAAAACTGATACTAAAACTATATATATATAAATATTAATATAAAATTAATGTAAATATCTATTAATATAAAAACTAAACTAAAAAGCTATTTCAAAATATAAAAACTAATAAAAAAAACTAGTAAATTTGCCTTTAAAACTAACTGAATTTGAAAACAAAAAGTCAAAGCAAATTAAAACTAAAACTAATGTAAAAATCTGAAACTATTATAACCTTGAAAGAGACTGGGCAAAATTGGTTTGCATTGGTTTCCAAGACAAAAAACATTACTGAGTAAAAAGAACAAAGGCTCGTCTCAGTTTTGCCAGAAAACATCATGACGATCCCCAAGATTTTTGGAAAAATACTGGGGACTGACTGGATGAGTTGAACTTTTTGGAAGGTGTGTTTCCCATTATGTTTGGTGTAAAATGTGGTGGTGGCAGTGTGATAGTGTAGGGCTGTTTTGCTGCTTCAGGGCCTGGTAGACTTACTGTCACACATGAAACCATGAATTCTGCTGTGTACCAAAATATCCTGAAGGAGAATGTCGGGCCATCTGTTAGTGACCTCAAGATGAAGCGAATTTGGCTTCTGCAGTAGGACAATGATACAAAGCACACCAGCGAGTAGCCTAATCAAAGTCCTGACCTGAATCCAATTGAGATGCTATGGCATGACCTTAAAAAGGTGATTGATGCTCAAACTCTCCAATGTAGCTGAATTACAACAGTTCTGCAAAGAGTGCTGTAACAAACTCATTGCAAGTTATCAAAAATGCTTGATTGCAGTTGTTTCTGCTAAGGGTGGCACGACCAGTTATTAGGTTTAGTAGCAAACACTTTTTTACACAGGGCTATGTAGTTTTGTATTTTGTTTTCCCTTAATAATAAAAACCTTAATTTCAAAACTGCATGATGTATTCACGTTATTTTTCACTGATTAAATTTGTTTGATGGAAACATTAAAACAACAAACATGGAAAAAAAAAAAGAAATCAGTAAGGGGTAAACACTTTTTCACACCATTGTATGTATGTGTATATATAAACAGACATATTCTTATATATAAATGTCCAAATATATTTACAATAATTTGTCAAAATACAAACACACAAATTTAACAAAATTAGACATTTTATTAAGCGTATTGTTTTATAATTATTATAGATTATATATAATTGTATATGAAACAAAGTAATATACATATTATTTTGGTCTGTTTCAAAGTGTTATATGTATATATACATACAGTATATACAGTTGAATCAAAATTTTTAGCTCTCCTGTGAATCTTTTTTTCTTTTTCAAATATTTCCCAAATGATTTTTAACAGAGCAAGGAATTTTTAACAATATTTTCTATAAAAAAAAATTCTGAAGAAAAACTTTTTTCCGGCTAGAATAAAAGCAGTTTTTAGCTTTTTAAAAATAATTTTAAGGTCAATATTATTAGCCCCCTTAAGCAATATATTTTCAATTGGCTACAGAACAAACCATTGTTATACAATGATTTGCCTAAATATCCTGACTTGCCTAATTAACCTAGTTAAGCCTTTAAATTACACTAAGCAGAATACTAGTATCTTGAAAAATATCTAGTAAAATATTATGTACTGTCATCATGACAAAGATAAAAGGAGTGGCCGGCCGATTAAAATTATCTCAAGAGCTCACAGAAAACCCCACAACAACATCCAAAGTACTGCTGGCCTCACTATACATTTAAGGAATTTTTTTTAATGTTTTTTTTTCTCTTTTAATTAAAATATGGGACAATTTCATTAAAATTAGGAACATTCAGTTGATATTTTCTGTTTACATGGAGGTTTTTGATTCCATGTAACCAAGCAGGCCGACTAGGTTTGATACAGTTTAAGTACAGCAGAGTGCTCAGCTTTCCGTTTAGTTGCACTAAAGGGGCCACCGGGAGGCCAACTCCTACTTTGCATATGGAGCACTGCTGCATGATGATGAATGTTAAGTTCAGCAGTGCAGCACAGACACGGCTCCATCCTCTCGCGGCCACTCGTATAAAGATATGTTTGCACGCTTATCTGCAAATTACACTATCAGATTATTTATTTAGCTCTGTGGTTTAGCCTCAACGATTCATTACAGGATCGTTTGTTCCTTTAATCAGAATGAATGGAATAAAGGCCTATTTCCATCCTCTTGATTACACGTGCTGCATTGTAATCTATAAACGGAAACAAGGTTGAGAATATAGTTAAACCTATGATTAATCGCGCAATGCTGCCAAGAGTATTGAAATTGGTTAAGCCAGTGGTTTCTAACCCTCTAGGAATGAAGTTGAGAAGCACTTAAGGCTACTAAGTTAGGCTACTAATTATATCGCGTCTAGATTGATTTACGCAAGAATGACTGAATAGAATTGCTCAATTAGTTCAAATTTCAGCCGAAGTTAATATTTTTGAAAAGGTAGATTTTGCTGTTCCGTGCTTAGCTTATAAAATGACACACGGCGACATCCTAATTAAACATAATTAATCAAAATGAGTTATTGCCTGCCTTGCCAGGGGCGGTGCCCACAAGCCTTGGCGTCTTCACCCGTAATGTTACTGTATAGTCCAAATTTGCTAGGATGCAATAATAGACTGTTTTTTTGGGGGGGGGAGGCAGATCTTGTTTCTCTGGATGTATTTCAGCTCCCGTACTAGAGAAGAGTGTGTTGGAAGAGAAGCGCACAGCCTGTCATTTGGCCCAGCGGGTTGAGCACTTGTGAAGCTGAGAGAGAGAGAGCCTTGTCTAAATGATTAATGTTGCGAGGTTGGTAGGCGGAGGCGGAGGAAGGCATATATGTAAGGTTATGTTTTAAGAATACAAAGTACAGTATTGCCTAATTTAAAAAGTATCAAATAGGATTCACAGAAGCACCTTTTAGCTAAATTATGACTCACTATTAGCTGTTTTTACTAAACAAAGAGAACAGTGACAACATCATTGTCAGTTACATGTATTAAAATCACCTTTATTGATTCTCCAGAGGGATTAAATCAGTTTGAAACAACCACATTTCAGTTTCAAAATGCATGCTTTTTAATCAAATATGGCCAGGTTACAATTAAAGTGGTATAAATTACAAATATGCACATATTTTACATTGCAGCTGCCATGTTGACACTTTCGTGTGAGTGGGTAAAATAAAAACACTATAAACGCATTGATATAGCATTGTGACAGTTCTGTTTTGCTCTTTTATTCATTTTGTCAGTCAAAATACTATAAATTCAGACTTAAACGTACCTACTTTCAGTAAAAAGCTGAAAAAGTCAAATTCATTATTAATAGTAGAGCAGGTCAATAGGCTTTAACATGGAACAATTCTGGCCATCATAATGAACAACGCTGCAAGTTGTACGTTTTAGCTCATGCCTTGGGAAAAGTAGCATATCATTTTGAGAGTAATAAAAAATATGTTGTGCACTTAAAAAGTTGAGCGGATGTTAATGACCATTCAAAGTCTTGAATGCCCTTTTAAAATTGTATTTTCTGTGCCCAAGAGATAAACTTGCACAAGTGGGCTTGCAATAAATCTTAGTGCTTTGCAAAGATATTACTACAGCAGTTTATGCACAATAGAGACTAACTCTGATATGTACTAGCTGATAACATGTAATCTGGTTCAGAGCGAGCTTGCCTATTGAACTCTTCCAAGTTAACTTTGCACATAAATCATCATCCAGGGGCAATAAATCATGAATGTTTTAAATATAAATCATGTCAGAGAGAGTTACAAATTGAGAAATAGCTGACCAGTGACATCATGTACATGTTTTGTAGAAATTTCTTTTGTTCATTCATTCATTCGTTCTCGGTCTTGATGGTTGATGCAGGTCACTACCAATTTATAAGTTCTGGAAGCAAAAGTCACCGGTTGTCAGACTTTCTGTAGGTTCACCAGTTCATTGATGGTGTTTCATAGTTATTCTGGAATTTCAGTGGCACTGGAGAATCCGTTGTGCTGCCGCTAATTATTAATGGTTGGTTTTCTGTTTCCAGGTAGGTGTAAGAGGACTTTGCCGTTGACTTTTCCTTGTGATCCTTCTTATACTTCATACGACGGTTTTGGAACCAGATTTTAATCTGCCGGTCGGTGAGCTTCAGCAGCTCAGCCATTTCAAGTCTTCGGTTGCGGCATAGGTAAGCGCTGTAGTGAAACTCCTTCTCCAACTCCAGCAGCTGAGAGGAGGTGAACGCCACGCGAACTCGTTTACTCCTGTTATCCAGTACAACTGCGTCACCAATGCTGTATTTAGAATCACCTAGAAAACATGCATATATACAGAAGTGTTTAGACATACCAGATCTGTCAAACACAGACTGCTGCACAGGTTTAGACAGTGAACAGGACTCTCATCCCAGATTATTTATTTACTGTGTTGCATAACATAATACCAGAGCAAATCTCTGTGATGCCTAAACTGTGCTGATGAAAATGAAGCATGACATTCTTGAATATGCTCGGCTGCATATTTAAACCCCCAGTGATAAATCAGTGTACTGAGAATCCAACACACTGTCTGTGGGCAGACCACTGTTGGTAGACTAATCACTAAGTTAATTATCCATTTCACATAATTTCTACTGTGGTTAGATTCTTAATGATTTGTGTGCGTGTGCGTGTGTGTGTGTGTGTCTATTGTCCTTCTTAGCAATAGTTGATTAAAGTAATAGTTCACCCAAACATTTACATTACACTTACATGTAAGAGGTTCTAAAATTTTAGGAATTTCTTTGTTCTGTTGAACACAAAACAAGATATTAATCCATTGACATCCATAGTAGGAAAAATCTTACTATAGTTTATGGGTGAACTAACCCTTTTTGACTTAAAGGTTCCTGGCATTGTTCCACAATGAGCTTTTAACATTCATATAACCTCTTCATTCTACAATAGATTATTTATAGTGGAAAAAATAAAATTAAGTATTGAACAATTGAAAGATTCTTTGGGAAACTAAAAATGCCCTTCACCACATTATGTTTACAGTATAACCTCAATACTCTCTTAAAAATAAAGGTTCTTAAAATATTTACTTTTTGAAACCTTTAAGAGTATCATTCTTGAATATGTTGTAGAGAAGCTATTCTATTGTGAATGTAGGAATCTAACTTTGGGCTTAAACAAGTGAAACAGTTTTATCTGTGTGACCCAGAAAAGCATAGCCTCAGACAATATACAATTTTCACTGAAGATGTTTTTTTTATTATTCTGCTGCTTAGTAAAAGTTTAAATTTAATCAAATTCACAGAACAACTGGCTGTGTCTAGAAATTATTACTTTCCCTAGAAGTTCTCTTCTTTCCCTCCTTTTTATGCAGCATATACAGTAGCTACATTTGTCTTTTTACAAGAACATATTTTTACTTGGTGAATCATTATTATAACAAATGTTAGACTCCAAAATCCATATACCTAAAATATATATGATAAAATGTTTTTTTTTCAGTGCTCAATAAGTATGTATATATGCCACAGTCTTTTATTTTACAAATGCATCCACATTGGACTTCTTAGTTTTTGTTTTTTATTTCCAGCTAATTATAATATGTTAATTTCCCAGAGATGGGTTGCAGCTGGAAGGGCATCCGCTGCGTAAAACATATGCTGGATAAGTTGGCGGTTCATTCCGCTGTGGCGACCCCAGATTAATAAAGGGACTAAGCTGAAATGAAAATGAATGAATGAATAATATGTTAATCATCTTAACTGATCACAATGAAACTTTAGATTTAAATGCATTTAGTGTTATAATTCTTAAATGTATTTACTGGGAAACCACATATTTTAATAGTCAAGATTAAAATGTTTCCTGTAAGTGTGTTCGTTTTGTGTTTTAGAAGAAATTAAAAAACTAATAATTGGTCAATAACAAGTTCTCAATGGTGTTAGTCATTGACATCAATGTTTAAGTGACAAATCACATTGACATCGAGCCAAATTCGACACTGCTGTTATTCATTATCGACTAAAATATGACTGACTGATTAGATTAAGTAGGTATTTCTAAGCAATACAAATCAATATGCATAATTTACTTCAAAGTAGTGTTCTCTCACCTGATTCCATGGCGTTAATGGAGCTGAAGTGCATAGGTGCATGTGTCTCTCTCATCCAAGGGTACTTCATGGTTGATAAGCAGGAAGTTGACAGCTCGCAGCCCTTGTCTCTTTCCGATGCATTCGCCGGGTCCAAAGAGCGGTTGCCATCATCAGATGAATAGGGATGCTGGACATTCGAAAGGTTTTGAAAGTTCCACACGTGGCCTTCATCATTTTCTGATGAACTTTCTTCGGCATGTCGTCTCCACGCAGAACTGTTCTCCTGTAGAGCACAGGGGTAGATATGTTGCCCCATATAACAAACATAAGATTTATTGCAACATACTTTGTTCAAGTATTCACTGTTAAAATTATATTCGTGAAACGAGTTATTGTTCATCTCTAATCGTCCTAATCACCCGGAATATATAATTGTTCATTCGAGGTGTAGGAAAGCCAAAAAGTACACTCACTCGCGTCTTTAATTGTTTGCCAACAAGAGTAAACAATGTAGTCACGTGGTGGCCTCCTCCAATAGCCTTGCGCACTCGGTGTTTGAGTAGTAAACTGCTTGTAAGCAGCCAAACGGTGATTCCGTTTTCATCCGCATTCTTCGACTATTTTGCCATTTCGAGTGATTTTCCTGTGGACAGACGAAAAGCCATGAGCAGGGTGCATACATTACCCTGTCACCGTGCTAACACGAGTTCAGAGAGCGTGATTTGGGAGGTGGGAGGGAGAAAGATACCCATTTTGGACCGAGAAAAGACATGTCTGGGATCGCGTCTTCTTAGTTTTGCTACAATGGATTGAAGAATACAGACTTTATTTCTGTGATAATGTTTTATAAAACAATGTTTGAATCCTTGACTTACTTTTCAGTCCTCTTGTGGTAGGTATTTAAACATGATCGACTTGTTTAGCTTTATGGTTAAATAACTATTCATTTTACGCTTTACTGTTCTAACAACAGTTCCATACGCTTGTTAATGTTTTTCAATTGCCTATATTTAAACTGGTTTTAATCTTTCGTAAACAGTGATGTACGTCTTTAAACGATGCTTTATTATGAATAAAATACTTTAGTAATAATAGCATATTGGCTACATTGTTTATCTTTGTCACCATGCTTTGTAAAAATGAAAAACCACGTTTCTTTAATGTGAAGGAAATTGCAACACAAGTAAAAGGATCTAATATTATTAATGACGTATTTATATTTCCGACGTGATTTGAGATTTTTGTTTGTTTTTACCTGGTGAAAAAGACATCAAGAGGATGTGTGATCAAACACTGGGTGTGGTCAAACAAAGGGATTTTTGACTGTCATTGCCGTCTGACAATGCATATATCAAAGATGAATCTTCGTGCAATGAAAGAGTATAGTTTTCCATTTTGCTGACATAGAAGAGAGTCGTTAAGATGGCTGATTGCTAGTCTCTGGTAACCAAAGAAATATTGTTAAATTCATCGTCTGAAGAATGAGTCGCATTGACTAATATTTAAAACAATGTCTTGATGAACAAAGAGCTGGAACAGCTCAGTTTGGCGTAAAACCACATTTTAATACCAGCGGTTAAGTCTTCTGAAACTTGTTGGAGTCGGGAAACTTCTTGTTTTTGAAGTCGTTTAAATAATTACAAATGTATCATGAAATCTTTGTAACTACTATGCTAATTGCCTTTGTCATCTGACGTCTAATCTTGAAGGAAGAGGGTCATTATTGCAGTTGAAAATGTAGCACTCAACCTACCCTGATCGCTTTTTTTCAAACAGCTATCGACATACTAAAGATTAGTTTTGGGCCAATTGCTAATTAAAATGACTGCTTGTAGATAAGATTATACATAACGTAGCAAACCCAGTCTGAAATTATCATAAAAGACTTCACCCTTCCTTTGCATAAGCTACGGACGGCGGCTGACTTGCACTAGTGATTAATTGTGCGCAGGCACTGAAAACCAAAGGACTGGTCTCTTTTCATTTACTCTCCACAGTGTCTTGTTTGAGTATTTACTCAGACACTCAGTACTGTCAATAACACGTCTAACGTATTTTCGAAGACAAAGACTGATGGCCTCAACAACTTACTCCTTCTCCTTTAGGGGTATTTTTCATGGATTGTTTATAATAACTGCTCCTAAATCGGCCAGAAAGGCCTGGTATGCGTTTGAATAATGGTCATCACAGTCCTTGCACATAGGCTATGCAAGGTTACTTTAGAGTGCATTGAAACAATAACGTGTAAAATGGCAATATAATGACAGCAACTTAAGTCTTTCAACTAGTTCAATCATAACCATTCATGTACTGTTTATTTAGAAGAATACCAAAAAAAAACAAAAAACCACAGGACTCGGTTGTAAGGCTAAAATCAATCTTTTTTAAGAACGATTTGTTATTTTGAGTTCAGTGAATTGCTGTCACAATCCTTGTCAAATAGAAGCATTCACTGTGCATATTGCAAGTCCGGCTTCTGCCGAGCTGCAGCGCTATTAACATGAAATATTACTGCGCCCGAGTGTGCAGGGAATGCAAGTGTACCATAACCACATTTGAATTAAATATTCAATAAACGTTATTTAAACAATTTCGATCCATTTTATATTTTATTAATATTTTTGGAAGTGGTGTTGGTGGTGGAGGCTAGGGGAGTTTTTATTATTCGGTTGGTTTTTATGGTCCCCCGTGTACCTTTCATATAATTCATACTCTTCCCTTTTTGTTTGAAAGTCGCCTGTGATCTTGGGAATTTTCTAATTAAAGTAAGTTTGTTCCCTTGTCTCATGCCGCTGGGTCCATTCACTAAATCTGAAAAGGAATCTTTGATGTAGTGGCTCAGCAAGACCATAACTCAGCGCCTCCGCCGGTACACTACAATTCTCAGTGAACTCTGTTTGAACCACGTTGCTGGTAATAAATCATTTTTCTTTCTCTCACAAAAGCGCGCCGGTCGCTCTGGGTGTCAACCCTTTTATAATTCCTCCCTACCTTCTGCGCTCTTGTGGTTGCTGACACAAACAGCTGCATAAAACATCGATAATAACATCGCTTTAACCGTTTCATGCAAAGATGGCTAAAACGGGAATGAGGCAAATGTTGAAAATACCAAGAGGAATTGATGGAATGCATCGCAGGCCTGAGCATACAGCGGTCTATAGCTTTCTTAAACATAACTCCTGTAGCTCAGAGTGTAACCTAAAATTTTGGAGAAAATTATAATTGAAACCCTAATATTTGGGGATGAAACATAAGAAATACTACTGATCTTTCTTTCTTTCTTTCTTTCTGTCCATTAAATGAAATCTAAGTAGATATTTTGCATATCATTAAAGCCTTTTTTTTTGTTTATGCGCAGAGCAACAGATTAATTTCTTCTTCTAGGCATATACTGATAAGAGAGTAAATCCAACAAAGGCTTTTAATGAGCTGAGGATGTTGTCGCTTATAACGATGCATACAAATGGGGCTGTCTCTGAAAAGCAAAGACTAGATTTATATATTTGACTATAGGCTGCGTTGCTGTAAACAATTTGAATTGAAATTAAAGAATTAGAGATTTATTACTGAGGTCTCTCAGTTGACCCTGAAACTTGATACGGTCCATTGCTCTGTTAGTTCTGTACTATTCACAATTGTTTCACTTCACTGTTCTACTAGTGATATGACAGGTGATTTTCTGTACTATGATATTTATTTAGTGGTTTCAGGTTGACAGCACAACTTTACTGCACCTGTACAATATTTTTGTATAATTTTGCTTTCCTGTTGATACGAACTCGCAAATTGATTTTTTTTAACTTTGATTCATCTTGTTTAAAAGTCATTGAAATGTCCTATTCAACATGTAATGACTTTCAATAATTTTATAGCCAGTCTTTCTGTTTAGTCTACTTTATATACAGTGCTCAGCATATATGAGTACACCCCCCACAAATTCATTCATTCATTCATTTTCATTTCGGCTTAGTCCCTTTATTAATCTGGGGTCGCCACAGCGGAATGAACCGCCAACTTATCCAGCATATGTTTTACGCAGCGGATGGCCTTCCAGCTGCAACCCATCTCTGGGAAACATCCATACACACCCATTCACACTCATACACTGCGGACAATTTAGCTTACCCAATTCACCTATAGCGCATGTCTTTGGACTTGTGGGGGAAACCGGAGCTCCCGGAGGAAACCCACGCCAACACGGGGAGAACATGCAAACTCCACACAGAAACGCCAACTGACCCAGCCGAGCCACCGTGCACCACCATCTCATTTAAATTAATATTTTCTATTGGAAGCTTTACAATATTATATTATATTATATTATATTATATTATATTATATTATATTATATTATATTATATTATATTATAATATATTATATAGATTAGTCAGTACTGAAGCCAAATCTGGAGCTAAAATAACTTACAATAATGGTTCAACAATTATATGTTATAATTATAAATTTATATGTTAGGGAAAAAGATTAAATAAAACGTTTAAAAATAGCAAAAATCAAGAGAAACAAAAAAGATATATAAGATTTTGTTGAAATGTTGTAGTTTGTAACTTTTTTGCAATATTTTGCATGAATTTAAATCATTTTTAAAATGTAAATTAAATCATCAAATTTAAATGATTATATTTCCATTAAAAATATATAATTTTAATAAATATCTGTTTAGTAAATCTGTTTTGTTCAAATATATTACTCACTGAGAAATGGATAAAAATATTAATTTTCAAAATAGGGTGTACTCATATATGCTGAGCACTGTAGCAGGATTTTGCATTCTAGAAATTATATTCCATGCAAGTAGAACACGCCTTTTTAACCACTCACCGTGTCGTACAGAAAACGTTAATCTACGCCATGCCATCTCTCTATAGAAAAGATGACATTAATCATTACGGCGCAGCAGCACGTCTAGTGACCTCCTCATGACCGCATATGTTTAGACACATTGCAGACACCCCGGAGAACTGGACAAAAGCCTCAATGCACAATTCTACATCTATACCGTGACACTGGGAACTTCTCAGATGCAACAAGGGAATCTTTCTTTTAGGTTATGTCAGCCAATGTGACTAAAATTAATATAACACACTTCTCGTGTGTTTTGCTTATTTGTTTGTTAAAGTTAATAATAGCTAAATAATTTTCCACATGTTTGTATCGGCACTTATCTGTATGTGTGTGTGGAA
>CAIGQW010000298.1:5995215-6015622 GCA_903798125.1 Danio choprae | reverse complement strand
TAAATGTGTTTTGACGTATTATGCCTTTTTATATTTCCATAGTACCACTCTCAACATTTCAATGGATTGAGGAAATGAAAATGAGAATATTAAAGTAGCTAATAAGTGGGCACAAGAAGAAGAAACGAGAAATAATCTTACTATCAAATGATATTAAACCTCGAAAACACAGGGGGCACCCACTTGAATATTCCGTCTCAAATACGTTGTGCACAAAGCGGACACGTGACAGCACTGATGAAAAATAAGTTTCTTTTGTTCCTTGGGGTTTATTGTGCACACTATTACCATATGACCGCCCAGTAACCTGCAAGACCGTGCACTGCATTTCTCTCCCCAGTTTAGCAACAGATATGAAATAAAATAAACGAAAGTAGAAAAAAAATCTGTAAAATAAAACGCAGAAGCTTAAAGTTTTCTTTTTAAGAAATCACGCTATAAAAAAAGTCAATTTCATCAAATGCAATTTTCAAGCCAACAGAGAAGAAAAAGATTTTTTTCTAAATATTAATGTTCCTTATTAACAAAACCAAACAAATTATTTAACAAACCAAACCAAAACTCTTTAACAAATGCTATAGGAAACAGCCGTTTTGCCTTATCTCAAGCCTTTTTTTTTTACTTCGAGACCCTACAGATGTGATAGGGATTTTTTGTCCACCCCCACCAGCCTGAAAACGCCTCCATCCACCCACTCGGCACGGCTCTAGTGTTGCGGACGCATTTTAATATTAGTTAGACAGCCTGACCCGCATTTCACCCCTCGCGTTCGACTCGTTCCAATAGTTCACTGCCAAGGAGTTATTGATGAGCGAAAAGCGATGAATTCCCTCTGCACATAAATGGCCTCAGATCCTGCACCAGCTCAATAACTAGTTATAATGTAGAGACTTCCAAAAAGCTATAACCGCCGGCGAATTTGCTTGATGATTCATTTGTATATAGGTGATTCCCTTAAGACATAGATAGATAGATAGATAGATAGATAGATAGATAGATAGATAGATAGATAGATAGATAGATAGATAGATAGATAGATAGACAGACAGACAAAAGAGTTGAGGAAAAAATCTAAATATAAAGGTGTGATTTTTGGATGGAAGTATATGTCAACTGTCCATAACCAAGATCTATTGTGTGTACGCTTGAACGAATGACATTTTACGCCTATATGATATTTAATGTATGCCCTTTGCAGTCATTTTGAATGATTTCATTTTTGAGCGCATATTTCTTTGCTTAAATATCGAGTGAATCTTAGTTCAAGTGACCTAAGCTATATTGAAATATAATTAACATAAACATTTCAAATAAATTAAGTTTGTTTATTATTATTATAAGTTTTGTTTGTTCAAAAAAAAAACCCGCATGTAATTTTCCAACGTTGATTTATTATTTAAAGTGGGACCAAGTCACAAGTTTATCAATCTATTTGACACAAAATACAGCTTTTATTGTGTCCTTTTTAAAGATTATTTCTATATTGTGTGTACAATAATTTACGTTCATTAAATAGATTGTTTTTGTTTTTACCCAAATTATGTTTTGTATTTAATATTTGTCTTATTATATTTTTTATTTTATATAATAAAATTAATTCATTTTAAAAGGCAAGTGGTTGGAGTGCTGTATTTATATTTTAGTTATTAATAGTTCATTTAGGTTTATTTTAATCTACTAAAAGACGCAGTAAAGATTACAGCTTACACTTTATTCATGCAAATAAATAACAAATCTACATAAAAATAAACATACACGTTTTTATTTCGTGTATTTATGCGTTTGCTTTTTACATTTTCGCTTGCATTAATATATATATATAGAACTTATTGGCTTACTAGCACAACAAACAGCTTAAAGTACACCTCCTTGACACCAACACATTGACATGTGCTGCAGTTGTTTCCCGCTATTATCAGGGAACACTGCCCTCTGTGTTTATACGCAGCGAAACAAGATGGGACAAGAATATATACTACAACAAGGAAATAACGGTGAGACTTACCAGTGCAACGATGAGGTTGTCCTTTCACTCACGTTCACAATTTCCTCATGAGCTAAAAAGAAAGAAAGTAATTTAGAAAACCAAAATAAATAACTTGCATGGACTTATCTACTCTGGCATGTAAGGGTCTATTTAACAATAAAGGGTTTGATATTGATCTAAATTAATCAGATTGCGGTGATGGAAATCAATCACTCTTTTTAATATCCTGGTAAATATTAAAATTAATATCTTTTGTTTATGTGATTTAAAAAAAGACATTCAATCATGCATTTTTCAGTAACAAAACTGGAACCCTGTGCAAAGTTGTCTGTGGTTTGTCTGACATTTGCATTTGGATTATATTATAATGTTTTTAGTTCAACATCTCTTTGCCTCATTGAGGGTGAACTGTCCAAAGGCATGATCCTTTAAAGTAGGACAAGGCTATGTATTTAGCACAGGTTATTTTCAGAACTATTTCCTTGATGAATGTAGTTATTTTTGCAACAATAGAGGACCTAAAATGATTTTCCACTTGGTCAGGTTAACATGGCATTTCAGAATTGTTTTGAAAAAGCATGTGGTTTGTTTGCTGCGGGTTTACACCCTCAGAGTTTCATTTAACCAAATAGTATGTAAATATGTGCATGTTGTGAATCCACATACATCGAGCCACGCTTTGTCATATAATAATTCACCTGAATATTAACATTTATATTACAGACAGGAACAAAAATATAGAAGTAATTTGATTAAATAATGTATGGTAAAACTAAATACACTAAAAGAGAAACTATTTTTAATGAACAGTATATATCTGTGCTACAATTATACATGTTCAAGACTGAAATAATTTATGTAAGAGAGTTTCAATGTTATTTTCAATGTTATTTTTAGTATTACATACTGTTTGTTGTAAACAATGCAGCCCATGTTGTCATAACCTAATATTTTGTTGATAAATCATAATCTTCACTTATTAAATCTGAACAGCTACCTTTTGTTTAACTTTTTTCATTCACTTTTTTAGTTCTCTTAGTGTTTACCCACTTATTACTGTTATACTAACAGTTTCTGTTTCAGATGTTTAAGTTTAACATTTCTGTTTTAATGTGGACCGTGTATAGAGGCTATTCCAGCATTGAACACATTGCTTTTAGTTATTCAGCATGCGATGGCATAATTTATAATGTTCTGACTTTTAGTTATCTATAGTGAAGGAAAATGCTGTCATGTTGCTTGTATGACCAGTTAATTTTCTTTTCTCCAAAATGACGAAAAAAATACACTGAACTCAGTCTGCACTGACAGAAGAAACAGAGGAATATAAATCTATTGCCCCCTATTGGCAGTTAATGTTTTGACAATATTCAAAGGTTTTTAATTTTAAAATAAAAATATGCATATAGGGGCTCAGTAAAATAAAAGTTTAAAAATCCATTTATTCATAATTATTAATGCCAACAAGAAATTAATTTGAATTTATAAAGGGTTTTGCATCACTCAGAGATAACAAATGTTATAAAATCAAGTTTGTATCCCTCACATAAATACACATACTGAAAGTGTTTCAATGTTAGATGTATTGTAGTACAAACCACGTGACCCATTTATTCAGTGTAACCATTTTTTAAAAACCCACAAAAAGTGTTACAATGTAAAAGTGCATATATTTAACATTGATTAATATTCCTGCAAATTCTAGCCAATGTAATGTTATTATCAGCGTTTCTTGTATCTGAACCAAACAATAGCACAGCATAAATTGAGGAAACCGGCTGAAATAAAAGGCAAAAACGTTTAAAAAAAAAAAAAGTTTAATGTTCTGAGTCAATGAATGCACATTAAGAATGTTTTATTGTATTGCATAATTGCATGAAAATTAATTGTGTGATGTATGACTAATGTTATTGCATTACTAACTGTAGTAGATCAAGTGTTGTGTAACATTCTTAAAAATATTATGAGCAGTCATGTGTGCATGGTTTGGGAAACTAATCATTATTTATGTTTGTTAGAATATAACATAAGATACACAGACCTGCACTTTTTTGTATTAGCCAACTTGCCAACACTGCTAACTTAATTCTAACAAAATTGATGCTAATTAAAGCTCTGTCATTATTGTTCTGTTTTAATATCAGCTAACACTCCTCCCACTGTTCTTCATATAATAAATAAATAAACAAATAAAAGACACGACTTTAACAGTAGGCCTGGAGGCGGGAAAAAAGTTGGCAAGCCATGGAATTTACAACTCAGCAGTACTTAGAACCAGACAGTCTTACAAGACAGAATTACACAGTGATATCGGTCTTTACTCTACAAGCCTTTGTTTTTAAAAGTGCTTGAACACCACAAACTGCTATAAGTGACTTATAGGGAAACGGTGAAACTCTAAACTGTTTGCAAATTTGGCATCATATCATTTTCCAATTAGTCTACTTTTTGCAGAAATATTGTGTTTACCCCTCTTTATGGGTAACAAAACAATGCAGAGGCATCTGAATGTCATTGAGGGTGTTTGGAAGCCAAACTGAATTTATGAAAAGTCTTAATTGACAGCCAATATGTTTCAATATAGTTTTCATTATTATAATTCCTTCCCTCATAAATATGCTGTTGTTTCAACTGAAATATGGGTTAAATATGGACTCAATGTCTGGTTTAAAATGTTAAATTAATTTGAACCCAGTGGTTGGCTTTGTTCATATTTTACCCAAATTTAGATTGATTTAATAACCAATCAATTTTTTTTGAGATGAGAATAAAAAAGTTAAATGCCATAAATACTACATTTTGGACCTTCATTAAAAATCCTAAACTATTCCTGTTTCTTTTTCATTCATAGTTTTATTTAAACATATGTACAACCTTTGCAAAAGGGCCTGAATTTGGTCAATACAAAAAGCATGGGCTCTTTTTTTATAAATAAAATACATCACTGAACTCCACAGATCTGAAACACAGCATATGACGATGGCAGTGCACAGATTAAAGAGAACTTGTGGATGAACACACTTATTCTGTTTCCAAGCACAACATCATAAAGTAAGATATGGCTTAAACTTTTCATACCATGATTATAATGGTCAAGTGGAGCCTCATCTGTCATATAAAGACCACTGAATATCCAGTGTTGATAACCGACAAATAACAGTGGTCAAAAATCTCATATGCTTTGTATAAAATATACTTTCTTATGTGCCTTTGAACCATTCAGAATCATTTAAGTTATGCTTTTTGTTTGGTTCATCATGTGACTCTACCTCATCATCCACACTGCCCTGTACATGACCCCACCACAACACCACATCTTCTTTGCCCTGTACATGACCCCACATTATGTCCGATCTAAAGATCTATGTTCTGCGCTCTCATCTACAAACCAATACAAGATCACTTAGCTTCTCACACTCAGTCACCTTCACTTTTTCCACAACATACACATCCTAAGCACAAAATAAGCACTTTTCAGGGTATTCTGTGATACGAGAACGCAAACATTTCAGTGCATATAAAAAAAAACCCCATCACAATGCTTTTAACTTTTTTGCAGTACTTAAGAATCATGATATAGAGAATTCGATTTGTATCTACCGCCAGAACAATAATTCCACATGAGTGCCAAATTAACAGTTATATACAAATGCACAAGCGTACATTCTGGACCTTAGAAATTGATCAAAACTGAATAGATGAGAACAGATTTGCGCACCACTTGACACAATTTCTTCATGAACTATTGAATTACATCTTTGATTAATTCCCGAGGGTGTTTCGGAGAAAGTACATATTTAATTAAAAAGAGGAAAACAAGATTATTAACTTACGGCAGCCGCCTGGGATCCATTTGGGAGAGTCGAACTTCTACAGACCCTGACGCGAGTAACCCGCACTAACAGGCTCTAAGCCGTTCTCTCAGAGATAAGAGTAGCCAACAGCTGCGATTACGGACAGTTAACATTATATATGATGTAAATATATTGAGGGTTTGTCAGGTCTTGCAGGCCATAAAACCCACTTTAATGACCCCACGTGCTCTTCCTGCACCACTCACTGGTCCTGCTTTGGGCAATTGGCATAAATAACCCTCTAAACTTCAAAATACGTAGCAAGAGGGCTAAAAAAAGAGGGCTTTGTGTAAAAAGCAACATACTAACCACAGTAACTCGCAATGTGACCCTTTCGGTCAAGATTGCGAGTGTAGAAATTGAAAGAAGCATGGAAATTTACATTGAACCTTCGATATAGGTGAGTGAGACGATTCTAAAATGAAAGCACTTTTGAATCAGTAGTATAAATTGACTAGCTGACTGTTTTTTATTTTAAGCTTAATGTGTGTATAATTGTAGCATTCATAATATTAAGAAATGTGGGTTTTTAAAATATTCGTTAGCATTTCAAATACACCGAGAGCGCCACGAAAGCGTGTTGTAAGAAAAATTATAATATGTGGTAAATCAGTAAACAGTAAAGCGGAAAAGAGTCTGAATGTCGAACAAGCTGTAGAAGGAAATTAGCATTTTGTACACGCATGCAGCTCTCCTATGCCCTTTGTTTGACATGGGCCTGGATTACGTGATTTCTGCACACAGGGTGGCTAACATCACGTCTCATTATCTTAATGACAAATTTCTACGATAACGTAGTAGTACGACCAATTCATTGTTATAAGATCTTTAATTATAAGCTTACACACAAGGAAGATTAATAACGTTTTAGAATCATAATGCATATGCATTTTAAGGACGTAATATAGTGCGCATATTCGTAATTAGTGCCACAAACTATTTAATTAAACGTGCAAACTATCTTGTTGTTTTTAAAGGGTTTGTATACCAAAACGTCACTTTGAAATGTTTGTGTAAACTTCCGCAGATTTGTTAAAAAGGGAAACAGTTGTCAGTGTCTGATGGGTGAGAGGAAGTGCTGTAAAAGTTTATTGGGGTCATAAAGTTTTATGTGCCTCCGTTTAAGGGCTACTGTAAATAAGTGACCAGAGCGTTAAAGTTCAATCATGTCTCATCACTGGAAGTATACACATGCAGGTTAAGATTGGTGTATTAACGAATATTTATCATAATCATATTAACTCGGGCAAAGCTTTTTTTTTTCTTTCTCTTAACCCTCCACGTGGCAAATAGGCCTTGAAATGCATGTTGCAGCGACACTCGTTGCTTCTTAACAGAGGAAAAATACCTTAACAAAAGGGTGTTCTTCATACGTTTAATCGTTTATTAACAATGATATCACTTTTATTGGAGACAGATAACGTTTAACCCACAGCTGACAAAACGTTCTGAAACGTTGCCATTATTGGAAGTTTAATCTTGTTAAATACATCATTATTAATAGGAAAATTATCGATGTGGCTTATCTACGAAATCTTGAAACAACCGGTTAAAATAATGGAAATATGGATCGTAGAACAAATGCGTTTCGTACAAAAGTAGGTCGTGTATGTTTGGTATGGGAAGTATCAATAAGCCACTCCTTACAGTTCTTACAGGATGCCCTAAATATAGGCTACTCAAGAGTGGAGTGTGTAAAAACAAGAGCCCGCTTAAAAAAACGAAACTATTTTTTAAAAGATCAAAATGTTCTGATTGCACAGTAACTCAATAAACACAATCCTGTTGACAAAATTATAACATTGGCTGCTGGCTGAGAGACAACATAATACACAACGTTTAATATGACACTACAGTTTTTGCATTTATGTCATGGATTAGGATTTATCATTCTTGTGTAGGTATTATAGATGTATTTAGGCAGAAAGTACAATGAAAAATAAAGACAAGTAGCATCAAAATGCAAATGGACAAATTGATGAATGATCAAGCAAAGCACTTACATTTATGTCAACTTAACTGGATTCAGGCCTTGGTATATATTATGTAAGATGATACAAGTGAGTTTAGTAAAGCATATTCAAATAAAGTTTAAGCTCATACATTATTCAAATAAGCATCTCCCGCACTGGGGACAAAGCACTATCAATAAATACTGAAAATATGAACATATTCACATAACATAATACTGTGAACAAATGAAAGACATCAACAGTTGTTAACAACAAAATCTATTTTAAATCATTTGTTGTTTTAGTACAAGGTTAACACTGCCTTTATTTTCAGGCTGTTGTAATTGAAGTCGTGCAACACATTATTTAAAGTCCTCCTTTTACTTTCAACTTTGAGTCCTTCTTCCACTTCATGCGACGGTTCTGGAACCATATTTTAATTTGTCGCTCGTTCAAGCAGAGGTTATTGGCAATCTCGATACGTCTGCGACGTGTGAGGTATCGGTTGAAATGGAACTCTTTCTCCAACTCCAGAGTCTGGTACCGGGTGTAACTGGTTCGTGACCTTTTACCGTCAGATTCTGAGGTGGCATCAGAAAGATACTGGGTTACCTATATGTAAAAATGTATCGACTGTCGTCCTCATGCATATTGCTATACAATTAATTTTCGTAATAAATGATGAAGTTGCCACCAAACACAATCCTTAAAATGCAATATGGAAACATCAAGCATTATGAAATCCAAAATGAAAACAGTGGACAGGTGGTAGGCGCTAATATTTTTTATTCTGAAATTAGAAAGTGTCATGCACAAAATAAACGTGATGGAACATGATAATCCTAAATGTGACAAGGCCATGAGCTTCTTAACTTGTCCAGACCCAAAATAATGTAAGACCTGAACAAATAAAAGAAACTGCTATTGCAGTTCTTCACTTCTTAGGATGATCCAAACTGACAATGTAGTTGTGCTGTACTTTGCTTTACTACTCTAGCGGTGCAGAGTGCAACTAACCGGAAACATAAATCCTGCCAGATTATGCATGTATGCAAAGATTCGCTTAAAATTCCACTTTACCTGAATAACATGTAAACTCCCCTTTATTCGTAAAAGCAACAAATAATTCGCAAATTTACGTTTCCATTTTTTGCTTTTCTTAACCAATTATTTCTCCATAAATTTGACCGGAGATCACCTCTTCACAGTAACAGGACAGGTTTACGAGCAATAGATGCCTTTGTCATAAAATTTACGGCCGCTAGTTTTATTATTTCCTGCGTTTGGCCTATAAAACTCAAGAGGAAAAATATGGAGCGACAAAACACAATATAAAGGAGATGCAATGACGAGGATGAGATGCGTGCAGGTTTTCTCTTTTCTAAAACAAACTTGAAACGTAACTTTACCGTGGCTCATGTGTAGCTTTGTCATCCACGGATATATCTGCGGCTGCGACTGGTTCTGACGCTGAGTCGAATTAGTTTGTTGCTTTATCGCTGAAGTAGTCTCCATTTTGATATCGTCTGTGCGGCTCTTGCCGCTGGGCTTCTCCATAACTTCCATATTCCCCTCGGCTTTTTGGCTCAACAGTCCGTGACTGAGGGGGTTGTACCCGTGAGTGCTTACAAAGCTACGAGAGCCCAGAGCTGAACAGGACTGTGTTCGCTGAACTGCTGCACTGCTCCTTGCACGGTCGGTTGTGTTTATCGCCTCCCGTCTCAAAGAGTTGGAGGGGATTTGAGAACTGAAGGATCCGCCGAGATCAAGCCCTTCGTATGCGTAATTGGACTCGTGGAACTCAGAGTGAGCTCCATAGTTGTCAAAAGTGTGCATTCTACAAGAGGAGGCGTCTTGCGTCTGCTTAGAAAAAGACTTTCCAACGTATGAGCTCATTCTATTTCCCAAACAATATCCCCCTAAAGACACTCACAAAAAACACTCGGTCACTGCAGAAACGCAATTAGCTAATAAAGTATACATAAGTTGTTTAGAAGTTGCATTTGTTTATTGGGCTTTATTTGTATTTCTAGAGGACGTTAGGCTTGTCCTAAAAAAGAGCAGGATTTATAGGTGGAGGAAATCATTTTCTTTTTTTCTTGATACGACGTGTAATGCCCAAATATGGAATGTTTAAATAGAATCACGTGCAGCTCCTGGCCAGTCATAAATTGGCTTGATCCCCAGGAGGTTATTGATAGACAGGGAAACGTGTCCGATAACTTCTCGGTATGGAAATCATGCAAGGGTCTTGGCTAAAAAGGGCGAGACCGTTAGACAAGAGCGTCATCTGGCGTCTAATACTGGACAAAGCGGACTCTCTCACATACACAGACATGTGCAAACAAGATGATGGACAAGAAACAATGCGATAAGATGTTATGACAAATCAAATGACAAGGCAATATGAATAATGTGGGTTATACAATTATCACATTAGTTACATATGACAAATATGTCTTTCCCGTTTTACAGTAATGTCTTGGATTACTGTTGGGTGTGTGTGCGCGAATCTTACTTTTTTCTTCAGATTATAAGAATTTATGCACATTTTGATGATAAGAGTACTTTTAATTGCGTCCATTCATGTGCATTGTTGCAGCAACCTTACAAAACAATATATTTGTTGCGGAAGAGCGTTATGCCACTATAGGCAAAGCAAATGTACTTAAATACTTTGTCAATTAAGCATTGTCGTTGTCATTACATGAAATATGCAATGCTTTATTCTGCATTTTAGTCGCCACATACTTTCATCGTTAAATATATATTAACGAATAGGTTGGATTATTTCATTCAAATAAGTGGACTTTGGGCAGATTCAATTAAAGTTAAATTGAGTTCAGCTAAAGAAAACATCAAACTACGTGTAAAAGTGGATTTAATTTGTTGTTTGGATTGAATTGGTCATAAATGTGTAGGCCTGAATAAAAGCTCGTAAATAAAATATTCTTCAATACGAACAAATGTGTGAAGCCTTATAATTTTTAACCCAGCTGTGAACCCCTTTTTGAAGCGCGAAAAGCGCAAAGTCGTATTAAGACAATACAGTTTTTTGTTTTCAAGAATTTTATTAAATAATACACAGTTTACACAAACAATATAATTGCGTACCAAGGTATATGTTTGTTTTCATATGGGTGTGATTCTCACTTTAAGACAAGTTTATATGCATACAACTACAAGTATGATGAAATGTATTTTTTAAGTCTCTCAATGCTTAATTTGCCAGTACAGCGGCATGTCGAACAATAGAACACTGACGGGGCAAAGTCAATATTAAGGGGGGGACAATTAAAATAAAATGATTTAGGTAGTATAGTTCATCCCGTCAGTGCTTGTTTTATTGTACAAATATGCATCCACAAAAAACTGAATGTGCATATAAGAAGTTTCCTTCACTTCTGGAATGCTTAGGGAACATTTTAGAGGCTTAATAGTTGGGAGACATAGCCTACTTATCAAATTGTAATACATTTTTATCTAATGTAATTTTCTACTAGCCTATAGCAACATGATAATAATAAAACCACACAAATAGTTCATCTGTGGCATTGTCACCACGCAGCCAATAAAAGAGCTTTTTCAACAAAGAGAAGTGAATTCCATTATGGTGGATAACATGTGCGTCTTCCTCTCTCTTCATCTCTCCATTTGTTTCTACGTGTGTATATGTTAGTGGCGTACTGGTGGTAGTAGAGCTTGTATATGGTGTTCAGGTCAGAGGAGGAGGGGGGCAGTCAAAGTAATAGCAGAGTATACAGTCCATGCATTAATATTTGCAAATTCTCAGAGTTTAGGTAGTTACGTTGCAGTTAACAGGCGTTCGAGAACGAGATATTGATTTCCTAATCTTTTTTTTTGGGTTCCTCCTCGGTCTCCTTCTCGGTCTCTTGAGGAGTACCAGCAGATTCGTTCCCCGGAACAGTAGAAGTTAGATTGGTCTCTTTCTTCCATTTCATGCGCCGATTCTGGAACCAGATTTTGATTTGACGCTCGGTTAGACACAGAGCATTGGCGATCTCGATGCGTCTGCGTCTGGTTAAATAGCGATTGAAGTGAAATTCTTTTTCCAGTTCCAAGGTTTGGTATCTGGAGTAAATCTGGCGACCTCTTCTTCTGTCTGACCCGTACCCAACTCCTGTTGTGGGGGAAAAGTGAAAATGAATTAAAAAAAAAGTTTATACAGCATTTTATTAAATCAAATAAACAAATAAACCACACATTTGAAATCCTGGTGGAATAATTCACTTTATGCAAATTTAGTTAGTTTATTTTTTAGGTAATTAATTTAACAATTTGATAAAATAATGTTTACATGCAAAATTTTACCCATTTTTCAGCCACAAAGCAACGCGAAACTTTAAACTTTGGTTTTCAGTGGTTGTAATAAATTTACTTCAGCTAACTTTGTCATCGTGTGTTTTCAAACAGTGCATCGGAAGAGTTAAACTGCATTGTTAATACAGTAGTGCATGATCCTGAAAAAGTTCAAAATGTCCTTTTTGTTGTATATTTTTCTAACGCGTTCACACTTATTGCACAACTTTTTAAAAATAATTTTGGCACTCGAGTTTTAAAGGAGGTAGCCAAATGGGATTCCCCTCTCTGGAAAAGGGGGCTTTTATAATCTGATGATTTAGTAGTGGTTTACGAGGCCATAAAATGTAGCTACTCTGTTGATAGGACGTATCGTAAAACAGACCAATTCCACCAGGGTATGTCCCAAGTCGCAGTAAAAACTCACCGCTGTGCGAGTTCATGCGCTGCATCCACGGGTAGATCTGAATGTTGTTCCCTTTCTGGTCCTGTGTTCCTGCACGAGCTTGTTCCAGGTTGTACTCCTGGGCAACGTGGCTCTGCGCATTGAGTCCCATACTAGTTTGCCTGCAACTGGGAAGCACATCCTTATCTTGAAGAAACACGTTAGATCCATACTCGTACGGTCCTCGACTTGATCCAAACACAACGTTATCTTGAGGTGAATAGAAAGGGGACGCGTAAATCCGGTTTTGGGTCACTGTAGTGCCATAAGACGAAAAATGTCTGACTGAATCATATGTGGTCGAGTTCAGTGGCATGTTGGGCAAAACCTCTTGCCCACCAGATAAATGGCACGAGAGCGACGGGTTCGCGAAATACGAATTCATACCTTTCCTATCGCCCTCTCATCAACTCACCCTCCTATCTTATTTCCCCTCTCTTAATCTCACACTTTCTTTCTTTGTGCTTGGGGTCTGCTTCCTTCTGTCACATACACACGTCTCCCGCCTGCTTTCCTAACTCTCTTTCAAATGAACTTCAGAAGGATTTCAATAATATTAATTTCCAGTCTCCGGTTAAGACGCGCAAAGCAAGTGTTATAGCCAAGGCTTGGCTCATGGAAGGACAATATGACAGCGTCACCTGACCACTTTCAGCCAATTGAATGCGCTGTGTACGGAGGAATATCGAGCTTGTAGCTTCTTATCCTTGTGGCTTCAGTTGATAATGTTAAAGTAAACACACGCAAAAATACAGAATACGCAGTCAAGAAAACAATGAATTACGTCTTTTGTGCATTAATCGTCGAGTTAATGCCAGTATTAAGCTTCTCCGTGTATCTTGGGAAGGTAAATACAGACTTTTCTTGGTCAATCATGTATTTTAGAGTGAGCTAATTTTCGTCTAATTTAATTACTTGAAGGATCGTTTATTACAGTTGCTTATTGTCGCGTACATATGACAAACTATACATATATAATTTAGTATGGCAAAACTGATTATAACTTCATTTACAACTTCTTTGCTTAAAAACCTTATTTTTTGTTCTTTGTGGATGACAATACTAGAGCAACACTTTAGCCACTAAATTGATTTCTAAATTGATTAAATTGTTTTTAATAATAAAAATGATCCAAGGCTAACTGTTAAACAGCTCCTCGCGCGTTATCGACACGTATTTTGTTTAACACAACTTTTAAGATGAATTAAAAGATATTAATTCAAAGACTGTAAATAAATCTGCTGATCCACATGTTATATCACATCAATAGGCATAATCACTGCTTTGTCGTCAGTCACTGAGGGAAATGGCCACACTATTGTTTTTGTTATTCAGTTGATATGTCCCTGCTACGTTTGTTTCTGTCTCTCCCTAATTTCCTCGGGCTTTCTTTGCGCTGAAGGGGAAACGTCTGTTCTTTTCCTTTCCCCATTTGTAATGTATTGATAATTTCAATGGTAAAAAGAACCTGAGTAAGGAGGGGGGAAGGGGCATCTTACTAAAGAATGCGTCAAACGCGCCTTGGTGCCATAAAAGTCACAAAACCAACTGAGGACTTCCAGCTCAGAGGCAATTACCCCTTTGAATGTATGGGGGCTGTGCAACGACTCTCTTATCTTCTGGACAGAAAGCTGATCATTTTTTAGCATTTAACTCATATACAATAATAACGTATAGACAATAATTATGAATTAAAAAAATAAGGCCTCTTAAATGTAAGTTCTTCTAAACTGTATTATTTTAATATTTTTCTATTACTTTACATTGATCATATATGCCAACGATATGTTGAACAATACAAACGTAACACTTTGACTTTTGTTTTGTTTTTTAGCTTGCAGCCATATTAATTGAACGGTCAATTTATATATTATGTATATCATGTTGAAATAATCAGTAATGGGAAAGGGCTAGTTAAACCGAATGGTTACGGTATGCACCATGACCTTAATGCAGGCCACATGACGGAACGTGTGAGGCCAAAAACAGTGGTTTAAAAAGAGGTGCGCAAAACACGAGATTGACAGAACAGTAAAATTTACTTCCAGCCCGACAGTGAGAAAAGGTATTTAACAGCTATAAAACAGGCTAATCTGCTTAACGATTGATTAAATACATACAATATTTCTTTATATTGCAAAGAACCTAAAACCGGAATGAATTAATATCAGGGATTAATGTTTTGATGTGTTGTCATATTTTGGACAAAGCTCTTTTAGGCATATCTCTACTAGGAGAACATTTAAACGCCAATATGGTAAGTGCTGTTTGATCGGTTTTTACAACTGCTAATAAACATGATTAATTAATATTCGAACTTAATGGATTGACGTTTATAACAATACTAATAATAGTAATTAATAATATTATTATTGTTGTTATTATTATTATTATTATTATTAATTTTTACACGGTCTGCAATAAACATTTTAAGCATAGCCGCTAAATTAATGTAATATATAGCAGTCTATACGGTAGTGTGGACCTTAAAGCACAATTATTTAATTTCTACAATATTACACCATGTATATTGTGGAAAGAAACCAATAAAAGTAAATTATATCTGTAATGAAAAATATTTTTTACATGAAAAGTGTGCGCACACGTTTTACAATATTTCATTCATAGTCTGTTTTAGTTTGCGGAAGTTGAGCAGTTGCCAATTTAAATATCTGAAATGTAATACTTTTTTTTTTTAATAAACCAATAATTATAATTCAGTTAAATGTAAAGCGTTGTTATACAACTACCAGGATATGACTTTGGATGAGCTAAAATATCTAGAAAAAAAAAGAAAGCGTATGCTTAAAAAAAACAGATGCATTATCAAAATAATTTGATAAATAATTTCATAAGTCCATGGACCTGTAATTTGGCGGAATTTAGATCAGATACTAAATGTATGTTTTATTTTATTTATACATAGATAGATAGATAGATAGATAGATAGATAGATAGATAGATAGATAGATAGATAGATAGATAGATAGATAGATAGATAAATAAAAACTCTTTGATGTTCAATTTTGTTCTAACTACTTTGAACTAAAAGCCTTTGATGGGGAGATTTTTAATATTGTGATCTATTTTACAACATGAGTCTTGTGAATGAAGTAGCGAGTAAAACACACCACACTCAGTCTGCAGTTGGTATGTTGATGTGACTGGAGAGAAAGAGCTTTAAGTGTTTTATTGCAGCCCTTAAGACAAATCGCACGGTTGTGTTTTAGCGTTTGAAGAGGCAATAAATAGACATCCCGTTTGGCCTGTATTCTCTTTACACTCGACGAAACTGCGCACTAACGTGCGCCAAAATCGTACTTAACTTCCAATGCGTAATTTACGTGATACGATGATCTGGAAAAAAGCAAGCAATGCACATCCTAACTGTGCTCGGTAATGGCCTAGTCTGCACATTCTCGAGAGTTAAATGAATGTTATCATTGGCCTATTTACTTCTAACGGATGTTCACAATTGCAAATTCCAGCGATGAGTCTTTCTAGCTTTCTTATTTCCAAGCCCAACTTTCCTACCCTGTCATCTATGTCGATGTATCTATGCAAAAACAAAATCTGTAATAGTAACGTGACAGCTGTAACAGAGCTCTCATGTGCAGCTAAGCACTTATAACAACACACGACCCGAAGGGGCATTATAGTTTTTAACTTGCACAAGATAATTCTGTGAAATTATGTGGCCGCATAATGACCTCCATGAATAAGATGTTTTGAAGTTGAGCGAACTCGCATTGCCCTGCGGTTCTTGTGAGGAAATGTTTGGAATTGAAAGTTCGCCTGGAATTTGTTTTAATTTTCGTGGCAACTCTGAATTATGCCTACTATGATTCAAATTCAATAGCGGTGGCAGACACGAGACTGGCTGAGAGTTTACACAAATGATAGTCAGATGGCAATAAATGTGTCAATTTTTACAAACCTGTTTAGAACTTTGCTATTAGCGTTAAGAATGACTGTAATAAACAAATGAGTAAATCTTATACACCTTATATACGTACAGGCATAAGGATTAGTTAAAAAGATTCCATGTTTAATGGCAAACAAAAGACAGTCATTATCCTGAGGCAAAGAGGAGATTCAGTACAACAACCCCGCCCTTTACTCGCTTTCGGTCTCTCACTTGCACACATATACACACATGCACATCGACGAACCATATGCGAGCCCACACACAAGCATTCCACCTTAATACAATACCATTTTAAAAATAAAAACAGACAAAATGTATGCATACAAAGCTAGCACTGTGTGTATCTATTTCTTTACAATTAATTATTTAAAACGAAAAGTACTTGGGCTATATGGTGTTTATTTGGAAATTATAAGTGAAACTTATTTTGAACAATTTAGCAATTTAGTTGCTACAAAGTGTTTGCCTTTAGCACCAGAAGCTGCATGTTTATAACAACTGGTTTTATTTTTTACCTTTTTCCCCTATTCCAGCCTCACTTGTGGATTTCCAGAGGCTCATGACGGAAGGTCGCAGCTCTAGTTTTTGATCAGCGGAGGACCAGCGGAAATTATTAACATCTCATAATAACAAATCACATAACATTACATTAAAAAATGTTTTTCAGTATTGTCTCAATGTCGTAACATAATATGACAATAAATGGAATTAAAAAAACTTGATGAACTGTTTCTGTATTTGTGTTTTGCAGTGACTATTATTTTTTTTTAACAATGAATCATTAATATTAATTAGTAAAAGCCACCATACATAGTAAAATATCATGAATATATTCTGGAATACTTTTCATAATTAGTAGGCCTATATTCATTTTAAACTTTGCCATGATGGCAATAAATAAGCCATTAAAGAACCGTTTTTTACATATATGTATGATGTAATTAATATCAAATGAGCTTTTTACCTATACAGCAACACCAGGAAATGCCAGACACGTTCCCACATGAAAATTAAGATCTGAATTTTATGTGGGTTATTGCTCTTCCTGACTTTAGGCTTATTATAATGCCTTGCATATGGAGCAGGCACAAGGTGGCAGTGTTGTTTGATTTAGTCCTAGCGGAATGACAGCGTTGGATGATTGAACACGTGTGCGAGAGAGAGAGAGAGAGAGAGAGAGAGAGAGAGAGAGAGAGAGAGAATATTGTTGATCCTGATTCCTAACAAAAAATAGTAAACGTTTAAGAGTTTAATGAATAATTTGCCATGTAAACAAGTCATTTACACTAAAGTTATGCGATTAGATGAGCAAGTGTAAATCATTGTGTGAACGTTTTCAACACTCTTTGGTCATTACAAGACAGACACAACCAGAATAGCCCCCATAAGTGTGGATACAAGTTAATAAGTCAAGGAACATTTTGGCTCAATCAATGAAAAAAACAACAACATTTCACTCCAAATAATTCACAACTTCCAGTGTAAATAATATCATAATTATTAATATGTAATCTAGAAAGAATATATAATAAAATAGCAACTCATAACCCGATGAGTGCCTGCCATACTCACAAATTGGTCTTGATAAATATATTTATTTCTGTAAAAGGCCTTACATTCGTCAGTTTTCCTCAAATTGCAACGCTGCATTAAGGCATTTACAGCAAACAAAGGCAAAGAATACAGCAAGCTCCAGTATCCATTATACCCGTATCAAATAACCACAATCAAACACATCACCTGGCAAAGCGCGTATTAAACTATTTGAAAGTAAGCTCATTAGTCTCAAACCACACCCGTTTGGACAACTTAAATATATACGGAGAATATAGTCATTGTTGCACACACAAATAATTATGCACAATCGGACAAGAAAGAAACAACATAAGCAAGCCACTTGTCAAGGAGGCAGTGCGTTCCCAATCTATAATATTAAAGGAAATGCCAAAATAAAAGTACGTTTTCACACGCTGCATGCCACAATTGCACATCCCGTTTAAATGAAATACTGCCAAATCACCGTGTTGCGAAGCTACACATCTGTAAAAAGCCAATAAGGAGCGTAGAATCAATTACTTACCAGCGCTCGCTGTTGTCTGTGACGCACGTTCGGTGGCGGATAGCAGCATATCTTACTAGGCAACGGCACTAGGATCTAGATCCCACTCTCCTGTGCTCTGGAAAAATGTAGTCTTTCGAGAACAAATAACCATATTTAGACACTCTTAAGCCCTCGAGCTCCAGCTATCAGTACTGTTTTCCCCTCTAGGGGACCAGATAGGTAGAAATGAGACTGGGGAGGCGGCGACGTCTGAGGACAGTCAGTCATTACTAGCGATGAAGCAGACGAGACAAGATGGAGTTTTAAAGCGTTTTAAAATCCGCCTGAGCTAGTGGGCGAACAGAAAACGGAAAAAATGTCTGGTGCTAAGATCATTTCAACACCACCGCGAGCTCGCAAGTCGATAGATGGGGAGATCCAGGGGAAGACAACAGCACAAAGTTCATGTTCATAGAGTGAACACCACGTGGTCTGACGCAACCAATGACCGCGTGTATTCAGTCGTAAACTTTTATTACTTAGCTGTAAATTCCCCCTCTAAACAACTAGGAATGTGTTACGTTTCACCCTCTCTCAAAGATCGCATTTCCCATTTTCTTCTTCCCCTTTCCTTCTTTTTGTGTGTGTTTTGCTGAGTTGGTGACACTGATGATACAGTTTTAAAATTGTCACTTATTGTGAACAAACATATTACTTCAATGCTGCAAAAAAAGCTTAATGACGTTAACATTTTGCGATACTGGGAAGTTGGTATTATGACAATTGTGAAATAGTAGGCGTATAATTGGAAACGGTGTATAAAGTTTTTATAATTATGCTAACTTGTGCAGTCCTATTATTTCATTAGCCTAGACTATATTATAATATGTGTAGAATATGAAATAGAAATCCATATTTCTGAATAGCCACAACCACAGCTTTCTTTAAAATTATATTCATATTTATAAATATAAGATTATAAAAATGTAATGCAGCAAATACATTTTTAAAAACAACTGGGTCGTTCCTCATATTAACCCCATTTGACCTCTTTTGTTTTTGTGTCATAAGCTAGTTGAATTTATTTCTGAAGCAGTTCGGAGCACATTATATCATAACTCAGACTCACTGGAATACAGATAGTTTTCATATCACTTAATTTAAAAGGATCACATGATAATTGATGATTTTAATAGCACTTCTAAGATCAAATCAGTTTTTAAAAATCTCAGAGAGACGAAGATCATGCGTTTAATCTGTCAAAACCTTACTTAATAATTATGATTGTGTTTGGAAGAATATGCTGTAGAGGCACTTGCAAAAGAGAAAACATAGAGTTAATAAAAGTCGCTTTTGTAAATAAAAGTACCTACTCTTCTACTGCAATTCTTTTTAATTATATATGCAAAAATAATACAAACTTGGCCTTATAAAAACAGCAGAAAAAAGTTTGACTGCTCGTGTGCTGTCAGATATCACTTATACAGTGTTGAGACTGAAACTGTTAACATGAGGTTTAGATAACATAAATAGATCAACTATATTTAAATATGGTAATATGGATGTCCATATCACAGATACGGTGTCAGGCCGGATCAGTGTTAATATTTTAGGGTTTAAGTAACATAAATAGATAAAATATATTTAAATATAGTAGTATAGATGGAAATCACATATACAGTGTCGGGCTTGGTCAATGTTAATAATCTGAGTTAAGTTTAAAGAACATAACTGAGTCTAATGTATATAAATATAAATATAATAAAAGTTATGTCACATATACGGTGTCAAGCTTGATCAGTGTTAAAAATTTGAGGTTAAAGTAATATAACTGAATCGACTACAAATAAAATAATATTTATGCAAATCTGAAAGACATA
>CAIGQW010000298.1:5977085-5994815 GCA_903798125.1 Danio choprae | reverse complement strand
AATAGTTTCAGTTTTGTTACTTAAAGCTCAAATGATTAACGATAATCAGGTTAAAAAACTTGTAATGGTCCTGCAACTGACATGTCTGAAATTGTAAAAGTTCAGAAATGTATAGGTCAGTGTTTTAGTATGCAAAAGATAAGCAAAACACACTGATTTGCGTGTTTGTCTTATTCTTCAACACTATTTATTAACGTAGCTCCTGGACATTTGCTTTCTTTAAAACGGAATTCGTTATTATGTTACTAATTGGTTAATTAAGTTGTGTCAGAATTGCATGTTGACAGCATTAAAATATCTTTGCACGAAAGATTCTTAAAATACTAATTTGCAACGTGTCACATTGAGACTGTTTTTATTTTTGCTCAAAGAAAGATGACGGAACGCCAAGGTTATTTTGTGACATTAATACATATTAACTGAACGATTTCCCAGCTAAAGCAATCGAAATGTTGATCAACTATACAGTTCATGTACGTTTTCTGTTAAATACTTCAGTCTAACACCACTACCATAAACATAATGCAAATTAATTAACAAATTTTGAGTATTTCAGTCTAATCAAATAATAATAATAATAATAATTAAATAAATGCATGCGCAATTACTTACAGTACAAAACATTGCCAAACGCCGGGTACGTTTTTTTCCTACATTAATCCATTTTCCCTGCTTTTTACTACTTTGAAAGCACATTCATAAGCTATACATAAATATATACAAATATTACAACTTTCCCTCTTAATAATAAAGTTTTAGTAAGTAAATAATTTTTTTTTTAATTCACACAAACATGCACTTTTTGCTTACATACACTTAAAGCTGTCCCACGTCCACGTTGCTTGCCTTGTGTCTTGTTCTAGCCTGTCTGTACTGAACAGAAATCAAAAGGCAAAAACGTCTGCCCGGATGCGACACTGTCGGGTTTACACCACCAATAAAGTTTACTGCAGGTATAGTAAAGCCCTAATTTGGAATGTAACAGCAGTGCAATACAAAGGCAAGGCGGATGGACAATGACCACCACAATTGTCACTACCACAGGAACTTCCTGAAAAGGTCTATGCCCTCGCCGAAAATATCTTTTTTTATAACAGGGATTCAACTAACACCACAGCAACAAAAGGATAGTGAAATAACAATTACGTAAATTATTATCGATACTAGGATATAACGTATGTGTAACTGCAAGAAAATGTACGTGAAAATTAGTTGAAAGAGTTTTGCATTTTGTTAAAAGAATAATAATGAAATAAAAACAATCATATCTGTACATTAGAATAACTGTACACACATCTTGCATCTTAAGTTTCTAGGTATACTAATAATTGGTATTAATTTCAGTTTTAATTATAATTTATTATTCGTTTTTTGACAGTATAGACAACAAGAAACCTCACATCTATAATACCCTACTTGCCTCTGCTTTCGCACATTAGAAACTTTTAATACCAATCTATTGGTATTAAAATAGGTATTAAATAATTCTTTATATTCTGCTATAACATCAATTTTCTGTTTGTATTAGTCTAGTCTTTGAGATGTAATCGACTCTAATTGCGGCTGCTTTATTGGGCACTAGACTACTGTTATGACCTGCCATTACAAGTTGTAAAAGAGACAACACTTTTGAACACGCACATACGGTACGCCACGCCAAGATTTTCAAGAGTATAGTACCATTTTAATACATTTAAAGTCATATTAAATGTAAAAGATGATCATAAACATACATTAAAGGCATATTTGTAGCTACTAATTGGATTCCTCCCGGCCCCACGTTACATTTTCATACTTTTGTTGTATTAATGCAATGTAAATATTGCAAGTATCTTCCCGTCTTTGAATATGAGGCAGTGGCATTGACAATATACTAGGTCAAGCAGAAGCCGTTTTTAATGGACATCAAAAGCTTAAATTCAAAGGACCCACTAAATATTTTGGACCAAAAAAAAACAATATTTCTTCGCATAGAACATAAGGCTCACGTTTGGACAATTGTGCCTGTTTGCTGGACAATAATATTGTAAAGTACATATCAGTATAAACATATAAAATGAATGAAAGGAAAAACTGATAAAAAGCAATAATGCATTATTTGTGAGAATATATTAATACAATTCATTAATACACGTACAGGATTTCAATAACCTTCATCAGCTATCTGTTATAGAAGGCCAGCACAGGTGTTAAACTACCAGATCTTCTCAGTGTCTCCCAGCAAGGCCGAGACCTGCGACCTGCCCGCTAATTTCCCAGTGCTTGGTATATAAATCAACAAAATGTTATATATTCTTGAAAATGCTGATTTACTTTTGACAAAGGTTTAACACCTTCAGTGTTCCAGTCACTTTGCCATCATTACACAATTACTTGTATTATTACTTCTATTTATGTAAACATTTGATTATTTAATTGATTGATTAACATTTGATATGTATCTGACATCAGCTGCATGATGAAAGCATGATATTTATTCGTTAAATTCATAATTCGACCTGCATCAAATATGGCTTTGTTTGACTGTAGCTGATCATGCCATTTTGCTTGAACAAGGTTTCTCATTCAGCGAGGAATTAAACAGTGCTACAGACATCGAAAGTAATTGTATTTGGTGGTATGGAGATTTTCTTTATAAAGCAGAAGATAAATTCGTACATATGTATTTCCAACATTGTTTTTAGTTGTAAAAAATATCCCAATGCTGAGTTATTGTTGTCTGTACTTACAAATTTCATACAATGACATGAAATATATGCTATAAAGCGAATTTAACTTATACACACACACAAAGAAGCAGTTTGGAGTATTTACTTTCTTAAGTGTCTTGTCAAAAAAAAGAGAGAGAGAGACGTGATAGAATGAGCCATCTTGTTTATTCTTGTTGATTTCAACAACAATGGCGTGGACACACACGAATTTGTCTATATTCACACGAGGAACACAAGTAAAACGAGCATATTGATAACAGCAAGATATAACAAGACGTACATGAAGATTATACTCAGTGCAATTCAAAATCTACGCTATAACACCAGCACGATAAATTGACTCTCTTTCTTTAAGTAAGGTAGGGTAATCAGCGTGTTTGTTCAACTACACATAAATGTGCATTTTCTATAGGCAGTTTAAGTTGTTGGGGGAAATGTGTAAATATGTTTAACAAAGCAGCATGTAGAATAAATTAATTCATTCTTGCTAGCAAAACTTTGTTTTAGGTAGTGCCGTGATACAATCTTTTAAAATAGTTAAGATTGGCTTCGAGCTATTCGTGTCTTCCGAAGACGTCAAAATGCTCGATAATCATAAGTGTTTAAAGGGTAAATTACATAACTTAGGTTTAATACACTACAAAACAAGAGTCTATGAAATCTCTAGGTAGAAATGTATATTGCAAATTTCCCATGATTAGGTAGCTTCAAACGAGATTTTCAAACGATTGCAATCTCTTGTGAGTCCAATAAGATATCGAAAAAATACAAACTGTATCCTCGCCCACTCACATAGAAGAACAACAAAGAACAGTTAAGTAATCTATAATGTGTGTAATACAGAATGAGTTTTCTACACTTGCCATCGCATTGCTCTGTATATGGCACTAATACACCATTGCCATATTCGGATTGTAGAAATAACGTTACACCGAATACATAATATATTCTTCTGTCAATTTGATTCGTAATGCATGTTGTAACAGCATGATGTGGCTTGATTTTATGTACAAGACCAATAGTTTTAAAGGTGATAAGCTGATGCAATGATTTCAGTATTTCAGTTGGTTGCATCTCATCCATTTTAACCCCCAGACATATTCATCAAGTATGAAATGAATGTCAAATTCCGTAATATGTTTTTCATGCTGCTAACATTTCCTATATAAAACGATGGGTTATTGTATTCCTGTAAGTCTGTCTTTTGAGTAATTTGTCAAATACACAGATCCACTTTTCGCTAATGGTAAAAGTCCTCGTGGGTTGGTAAAAAAAAGAAGCCTTTTTTCTTTGGGCAGGTTTCAATGTACATTTGTATGGAGGGGGTTTTCTCACTTTTTGACCCAACTGTTTGTAATAAAATTGGCGCGTCTTCTCTTTCATTGCCCGTTCGCGAGACCTCTTCAATATCTGCCATATAACCATAAAAAAGACCATAAAATCACTCCTTGCTTTCCTCTTTCTCTTCCGTTTCCTTGTCTTCTCCTTCCTCCGCTTCACCGTCTTCATTGCCCTCTTCTTCGGCCTCTGCTTCAGCCTCTCCTCTCTGCCCCGGAAATTTGTCTTTGTTATTTTCTTTTTTCCACTTCATTCGGCGATTCTGAAACCAGATCTTCACCTGCCGTTCCGTTAAGCTTAGCGCGTGGGACACTTCAATACGGCGCTTGCGTGTGAGGTATGGGTTGAAGAGGAACTCTTTCTCCAGCTCCAATGTCTGGTAACGGCTGTATGTCTGCCTTCCATTGCGTCTCCCAGGAGCTTAGGAGTGAAACAAAAATATCTGTCAATTACATGTCTTCATTGTTTCGCTCGCTTTCCATTTCCATTCTGATATACAGTAATAAAACCGTGAAAGAAGCAAAAGTTGCTGGCAACGCTATTTGTAAACAAAATTGAATAAACATTTAGAATGGCTTACAATTTTTTTATTATAATATAAACACAGTCTCTCTCTCACAAAGCATCGCACCTAAGACCATCACTGACACAAACATAGTGAATTATGTGTGTGTATGTGTTAGATCTGCCTTTTAGTCTAATATCCTCTTTGTTAAGAATTTTCTCTTGGCATATTTAAGTATTCCAATTCTGGGCAGTTATAGGGAGAATATATTATTATAGATGGAATTCCCATTAATATGAATTTCATTTCTCCGATTAATGCATTGTTTCTGTGTTTAAGATAAAGATAAAGACAACAGCTTTAATCAGGTCAGCAACGCACAGAATTACACACAACTTGGTGTGTGTGTGTGCGCGTGCACGCACACACACACACAAACACATACACAGACAGGCAGCCAGACAGACAGACAAACACAACCACTCACAGGTTTTTACAGTATCTATCACTCAAACCAAATAAATTGATGAGAAACCTTTATGTCCTCGTTCATGTTTATTACGATTAATTTTGAAAATAAAATGATACATATTTCCAGTAAGACTCAGCATATTTGGCTTTAGTAAGTTTTATTATTTTAGAAAACGTTTGAATTGGTCAGAAATATGCCGAAACAAATTTAGACTATATACAGACAGATATATCTATTTTAGATTTTCACTTTTCGCCCTTAAATGAAAAGGGACGCAGATCAATGGACACAACGTCAATTGGAATCAAAAGAATTATATGACACTAACATTACAGTTTACCACCACACATTACAAGCTTTTTTCCCTTTTAGTCATCCCAAAAGTGTTAAGTGACCATTTATAACTAGAATAATCTGGGTTCGGCTTATGTCGACATAGCTCTGTCTATACAATCTACTCAACAATCAAAACCACTACATCGTTTTCACAAATAAACCGTGATGGTCCTTAGAGTTGAACAAATACGACACTTTGCAGTACCTATTATTAGTTTCTTAACCTGAAAAGCATAGGCTACCCCACCTGTGTTTTAATTTCTGTTTATGAACACCCCAAGCTACACAGTAATGAGGATCTTGACACACTGACGCAGTCACACAGACAAACGTACACACAGTAACTGAACATAATGTGAAATAGTAAGTGCTCTAACCGTGAGGCCGCATCCATGGGAACATGAGGCTCGGAGAGGAGTTTTGACTTAAGTGGCCTTGTCCTTCTCCAGGGTTAGTGCTATTGGACGATTTACAGTCTGGGTATTGCGCTAAGGTGGCCTCTTGCTGGGTACCATAAAGCGGTTGCCTCGGAAGGGCTTCATATCCATAAAATTTCGTAGCGTCTCCGTGACATGCCAATGCACAGGGGTTCTGTTGATAACCAGGGTTGGAGATACCTGTGGTTCCGTGATGGAAAAAGTCCTGTACGTGATGCGACGGGTGTTGAAACCCCGGCGCAGCTGCTCCATGTCCGTACACAAGCGTGTGGCTTCGGGCAACGCTCTGTGGAAACCTGCAGTCGTAGTAAGTTGGCTCTAATGTTTCGCCGCCTTTGTACTTGGAAAAAAGAGGGTTAACAAAATAAGAGCTCATGTTTATCTAGCATTAAAAAGAGTCAGTCTGTTTGGAAAAATATATATATTCTCCTCTCTTAATGGTGGCAACCTATTGTTGCAGTTCCAAATGGCATGCAACGCAGACACAGCAACCGGAACTAGATGGAGAAATGCTGCCCCTTCGGACAATCTGAGGCAGCTCCCACTTCAGCTCCTTTCGCTTAGTCTCTCTCTCTCTCGTCCTATCGCCAGCCTTTCCTTTTGCAGCCTCAAATCATGGCGTGCACGGTGGATGTGTGTTAAGGTTAAAGCTGGCTAGCTCCGACGGCTCAGTCACAAGCTCATACTTTTTTTTGCCTCCCACCAGCCACCCCCACTACAATGAGACTCACCACCCCCCCACCCCTTGTCCCCTACACCCCACCCTTTGGCTCCTCATCTTCCAGAGCGTCCACAGGCGTCTACCTTGAAGGGGAAACGCAGTTGTCAGTCTTTTTATTGAATAAAAACGGCTGCACGCATAAAATGAATGAAGCATTGAAGTTTTTTAATGGCCGCTTTAGAACATAACCGCAGGTTACGGCCGCTTCATACTGACTGTACTGGTCATTTCAGTCCTGCGGTCACGCTGAAACAATTTATCTGGTATTTCATTTATGATATAGCCTAACTCGGTATCATTTTCTTTCAAAAAGTCCAGTACGGTCCAACCATTATACATTTAATCTGATAGGTTTATAAGTTTGTGTATCGAGCCATAACCCACAATGACTACATTATTATAAGTTTACAAACATTGGGCTACGAAAAACGATTAAAAGATTGACACCGTATACAAAGTAAAACACAAATTACAATTGTAATGTCAATGAAAATTATTTAAAGTGCCGTTATTTATTATGCATTTATTATCATTATTATTATTATTATTATTATTATTATTATTATTATTATTATTATTATTATTATTAGCCTGTTATTATTGCTGCATTAAATATAGTGTAATCGTGACACCTACTTTGATTATTTGTGTTAGACCGCTAACACACACACAGAGAAAGGCTGGATACGCAAGCCTCTCTTGGCCCTCCTAAACCATACTAAAAAGTTGTAAATCTGCCGTACTGACACAATAAAATTGCGCAATAGATGCCTCGTTATTTTACTAGACACATTAATGGCTTGTTGTTTATTTCGGGTTTGCTCATTTAAAGTCCGTCCCAAAATATGAGCATGTGGTTTTGTGTCGTTACTTGACAATTTTTACACTTCGCTGTTAAACGGGGAAGGCACACACAGGAAATTTATAGACATCTCACAGTCTATAAAGATGCAGATTCTGGGTCATTGTCTCTGTTACAGGAACACTGTTACCATTGAGTATTTATTTTTATGTAACGAAAATAAAATCAATACTTAAAATAAATACTAGATCAAGGACACGGTTTAATTAAATTTAAAACGAATCATTAGGCATTATACATGTATCCATATTGTTAATATTATTTAGCATTTCACTTGTATAATATTTAGTATTATAATTTAATAATAACAATAATAATAGTAGTAAAACATTTACATTAATTAAAATATATTACAATGTCTTAAATGCTCTGAATATAAAAACAATGCCATTTTAATGTGTCATTCATCTGAAAGTGTCGTACGTCAAACAAGATAACAAGAAAAACCTTTCCTTCAATAAATTGAAATAAAGACATCTAAAATAAATAGATTAGAGGAACTCATAGCCGACGATATTTGCAAATAAGATCTCGCAGGAGAGAAGGCTAAATGCTGTTACAATTTCCCTGTGCCTTCAATAAATTATGTCAGCTATACACGGAAGCATTAAAACCGACAATGTGCTTTTTAAACCCATCAGTGATATACGGATTTTGACAAAACAAAAGACGCGGGGAGGAGTGTGAAAAAGCATCGTAGCATGAGCGCTCGACAGACAAAAAAACTACATTAAAAAATAATAAAATAATAATAAAACAAACAGTTTGTTTTAGGTAAATGATAAAGACGGTGTGAATGTAACGTTTATTACTTTAGCGTGTTGACATTTGTTTTTAAAGCCACAAATGTGATTAATAACAGGGAAGGCCATTCTTTCAGCACTTTTCCTTTAGTACACTCCCAGGCTTTAGCGGTCCAAAATGCTTTAACTGTGAGCCAATAGCGCCATCTAGTGTACTTGGGGGTAACTTCTACAAATTACCACTGACTGGAGGCCAAGGCCACACAATCCGTGCAGCAAAACATACAGTAATCCAAATAAATTAGGACAATGACAGAACGCCTATTTGAATGTACCTTTATGGGAAACTGCAGACTGTAAAAACATAACACCCCTTGCAGTACCAAATACATGATTTAAGGGCTTACAGCGCCAGCATGGACACTGTAAATTAGCTTTACAACTGTGTTAAGTGAAACTAAGCTTTTTCGTCGTTTAAACGCTTGGAGTGACTTCTGACTGTGATGTTGGAGGATTGTCGTTGCCTCAAGTTAGCCCAAACGACTAAATGGCTTTGCAGAACACTTTAAGAGGGTCCACCACCAACGTCCATTAAACCATAAAGTAATTTAGCCCAGACGTCTAGCCAGTTAGCCAGGTTGGCTTTGTTCGTCTGCATCTGAGACAAACAACACCAAGCTTCAACAGGGCTGTAAAACTGGCATTTTTGTTCTAGGGCGGAAACGTGGTCGATCAGGCTTTGAAATCACCGCATCCTGTTCGTATTGTTAAGGTCCACAAAAAGGCAATTTCAAAACAGCGAAGGACGCTAGCGCTAAACATATTAACTTTAATTAAACATGTACGCACTGCTAATATTAAAATCGGATGATTTTGCTTTTACTTTATTATCGGTAATATGGTGTCAATATTTAATCATAAGTAAAAAACTATCAAATTTAAGGGCAGGTCACTTTAAAAGATTTTAATTTAAGTTCATACCCCAATAACGCTAGTCTACATTCCATTCAAAGTGAACCCCCCTATTTTCTTTACTGGGCCCATCGGTCTAATAAAAAATGCAATGATTGTTAATTAAATTATTATTATTTTTTAAGTGCAATTTACTTGATCAAATTTATTTTAATTTCCAAAAACTTTCATGCATTTTATTCCTTTAAAATCTGATTTCTACCACTGATCGAAGCAACTGTTTTCTCGCAATTCTTTCCCATTAAACGTTGTATTAGTAGGCTAATAATAAACCGTAATACTTCTAAGCTACCACATAGCGAATAATTATAACAAAACATTGCAGTTTATAATTTAGGAAACTCTTTATTAACTGGCTTTTTAAAGTCATGAAATCAAATAACAGTAAAAATGAGTGGGAGAAATGAGTTTTGTCAGTGCTTTGAAACAAGCTACCGATAAAAGAACTAAATATGATGATAAATAAGGCACGGGAGTGAATGAGGCCTACCACAGGCGTTTCAGTATTTGTTCTTTGAGGGATGTGCAAATGTAATATTTTGGCATTCACACAAACACTTTATAGTGGCCTTACAACTGTGCACATATACTCCAGCTTAGATGCTTTCCACACGACAACATTGTCGGTGTAGGCCAAACTCTATGCTAAAACTGGATAGCACACACTTAACGCCTTCGTGCATAAGTTTTCACTGCGAAATTGTAATCTTTGTGCGCTTAAATGAATGGAATAAGACACAAAAATCATATTAACATGGTTGTATATATTTGGATATATCTACAATCTATGATGAAACTCATTTACAGTTTAAAGAATGTAAAATACACAAACAGGTACATCAGAAACAAACTAAGCACATCGACGCAAACACGTATTTTTAACTACAGAATTGTTATTCTTTATAAAATACTTGGCTTTCAAACCTGGTACAAATAAATGGAAGCATAGAAAAGAAACAACCACGAAGATAGCATAAATTAGGAATTTCAAAATAAAGTAGTTCAAGTATTTTTTTTCTCTGAAACTTCGGGGTAGCCTCTCTTCAGAGTCCACGTTTGTGTTTGTGAGTAAAGAAACGTTATGTAAATCTACGTATAATAATACTATGACTCAATCCAGGATGGTAAAAATTACATTTATATTAAACCATACTAATAACACCACGCTTTAAAGATATCCATATAGGATATTCGTTTTCTCTGTTGCTTTTATGGGCCGAAGGTGCAAATGTTAAGACTCATGACTGTACTAAATGATGATTTTCCTTCAGTCTGTGTCCGATTAATGACGTTTGGTCTATTGTTCTTTACTGTCGTTTTTTTCCTTGTTCATTTTCTTCATCTTCATCCGTCGGTTCTGGAACCAGATTTTGACTTGTCGCTCCGTTAGGTTCAGCACCCTTGCTACCTCATATCGCCGGTCTCTTGTGAGGTACATATTGAATAAAAATTCCTTTTCGAGTTCGAGTGTTTGATACTTGGTGTATGGACAACGTTTCTTTCGAGTTGAGCGCGCATGGATCCAGTTTGCCACAGGATTATCTGAAAAACAACGTACAAAAAGTGTGATTAGGTGCTGCTGCAAACAAACACGCTGTCCAAAACAGATGACAGTCGCATGTTAAGAATTAGAGATACAAGCTATCTTTCCTTATTAGAACAGCCATACTTGTGTATAATGCAATAATTGCAATTGCACCGTAGCACCTAAGGACACTTCTCATTTTAGCAAGATTAATTTGGTTAAATGCTGTTTCCTATCACTAGTAAATACCAGGTAATTTTATTGGAGGTCATCCTATGTCTAACTATTTGAAATAGCTTTGCAAACTCTTACAGAGAAATGGCGCTGTAAACTGGTGAATGTACCTATTTGCTTTATAGGCCCATAAAAAAGAAAAGGCTTGTGACTCAAGCCTTCACAAGTCTACGCTCAAAGTTCTGCTATGCAGTGAATGCACTTCGAACATTCCACGTGCTGTTCCTTGCTATAAATGCTATTTTTATGTGTAAATAATATTTAATTAAATAGTTTAAAACGCCAGTACCCGTTTTTATTTGACACTTCAGTCATTATGTTGTAATACACTCCACGAATATAATTTAAAACAAGTAATATTAGTATTTATATGTTATAATAAAACATACCACACTTGAAACAAAATTGGCTTTTAAAAAAAATCTTCGTTTGCAAGTTTAATACGCATCCTTGTTCCTCAAAAGCCTGTATTGTTATTGAGTCAACGGCAGGCTAAAATGTTATATATCCACATTTAACAACGCACAGTAACATATACATCGTCTTAAAACTATAATGATAATAGGACAGATCTTTGTAAACGTCACATGCTACGTTCTTTGCCAGACTTGGCTTTTTAGGAGACTATTTTTAGAGCTCACAACCCGTTTTACAACCCAATCCTATGGCGTTTGTCATCAATGGATAGCCCTAAAGCAGACTTGAGTCGGGATGAAAGAGTATAGAACTTGGTTTTACGACGGACAACAGCCAACCACCAAGCGAACGCAATAAACTGAGAAGCATCCCATACCCGGTTGTAAACAAGAATTGCTCTAACTTACTTGGGTCTAATTCAGCCTTGTCGTCTTTGTGCTTCCCGGAAGACAGGCTTTCCGTCTCTGGCGATGGTGTATTCTGTTGCTTTTCTCTAATGTCGACGGCTGAACAGTAGAGATAATCCGTGTAAGTGCGTCCGTTCGAGCCCAAACAGTCTCCGGCGCGGGGATCCTGGAAGGTGTCGGGCTTCAACCCGTAGTGCCTGCTATTCCCTGCATATCCTGGAAAAGACACGGTACCGGGGATAGGCTCCAGCCAAGAGCGAACGTACCTTGAGTCTGTGCCTAGGTGAGGTTGGTGAGTGTATGGATGGTAAACTACTGACGACTGGGAGTGAACAGGGGCCCACGAGGTAGTAAAGACTGGTGGTTTCGGGGCAAAGCTGCAGGACGGGTAATCCGCGCATTCCGGTACCAGGGGCGTCGGGCGTGAGCTGGAGGATATCGGACCAGTGGCTGTAAAACGACTCGCCAGAACATCCTCGCTCTCATGGTTGATCAAGGAATCCACATAATAATTACTTATGGGACCCGTAGCCGACATGGCGATGTTTCCCTTCTCTTTTACATGCATCCGATTATTATATGGAGTGTATGTGTACTTTTTTATCTGACCGTAGAACAATCAAGACAGGTAATTATTTCAGAAAGCTTCCCCAGCTGGGATTGGACGCCTGTGGAACACGTGATTGAATTTACCCCCAGAAAAAACTGCACAGCAGATCAATGCGCGCGTTCTCCTGGAACAGCAATGCACTTCGAGCTTGCAGTAAGGTTGCTTAATACTAATGTTGTCTTTTTACATAGAGCGTAAACGTATTAAAATGCTGCGTTTCTAATGTATTATGAGGCAATTTATTAACGTAGATAGTTATTTGAACTTTTACTGAACAGCAAAATGTGTGTTAACGGTACTAAAAAAGGCACTATTTGTTGGTGTAATCAATCTCTGTCGAGCCAATGCTACTGTGCTGTGGCTAGCCTTGTGCGCATCTCACACTTCACAATGTTATTTATTAAATGCAATTAGACAAAAGAAACGGTTATACATTTCTTTCTCAGGTTCAGTATTAATTTTATACAATTGGAAAGGACCCAATGGAATAATTGTGACAAATATATGGTGCTTGTGTTGTCTAAAGGGTTGCTTTTACGCACTGAAGTCCTATTTTGCACTAGTTTCAAATAAATACAATTGGGATATCCCTCATAAAATGGAGTTTTAAACAAATCGGGGCGGTGGGAATAGTAAGACGCCTGAAAACGCACCACAACTGCGGCTATATTCGTCAAGTGGTCGTACATGCTTTTATGTCCTTCAATAAATTTTTACGAGGACCATTTGATTGTTCATAAACGTGTCGTTAATAAAACTGCAGTTGAGTTCCTAGTATAACATAAAACCAACACTACGCTTGTGAAAGAAGTCTCATCAAACCTTTTTCGAGTAGAAGAGTGACTGTTCACTACCTCTGTTAGCTCTTAAAATTGCATCTGAGATAAAGATTTTGTAAAGATTTTCTACGTTTATCGATTTCACTGCGATATTTTTGGACAAAACATCCGCATAACACAATCTACTTAAATTAGTAAGGTATTGACTTCTTTCATTAATAATTTTACTCTGTCATTTGCAATTTTTGTAAAGACTTTCTACGTTTATCGATTTTACTGCGATATCTTTGGACAAAGCATCTGCATAACACAATCTACATAAGTTAGTTAGGTATTTGTTTATCTCTTTCATTATTAATTTTACATTATGTAATTTGCCATTTTTGCGATTTTGCCAACTAAGTTGTTATACTACAGGGCAAATAGCATTTTAAATGAAAAATATAAATATACCTATATTTTATGCTAAAAGCTTTGTAAAATAGTTATGCTTAAAGCGTTGTAAAATATTTGTGAATAAAAATTACGTTTTTATTTTGTTTTCAATTTAGAGTTATTAATACTGGCTCATAAATAAACAAAACTAATTTAACCCTAAAAATGTTTTTCAAATAGCTTAACGCCATACCCTTGTCATGCAGAAAATGAATCTGTCTTGAACATTTTACGGTTAACATGCAGATTATTTGATTGCTGATTTAAGATTTCTACTGAGCGTATATTGCGACACTTGGAAATATGTGAATTTTGGTCTGCAGTCATTGTCAGTGTTAGGCCCAGTATGAAACCGGCCACATGAGGTCGGGCTTTTTTTCCACCCTGTTTTTTGTGGGAACATCAGACAAATTAAAATATAGACACGTCAAAAATACTCGAGGAAAAAAAAGTTAACATTACTTTTGTAATACAAACAGTTATTACAACATATTACTGTTTAATTAGTTAAATAGTTTAGAGTGATTCGACCCAGAGTAATGTGTAATTGTGCTCCTCCTTTTAGCTGTAAAAGAACCCATTAAAGTTCTTAATTTAACAAAACAATTAAAATAAGATTAGGTACACGCAAGCATACTATATTTAAGCTGTAGCATTTCATCAACTCATTTTGTGGTTTATAAGTAGGTGTGTCAGCTTGTTAAATATGGCGTGGATCTAATTTTTTTCTTGCAATACACTGCTAGGCAATATAATATAGAAACTCTAAACAAAAGGGAAAGCGAAATCTTATGGCAGAGAATAAATCAGATAAAGCCTTGGCGAGTGGCTGTGGCGTATTGTGTTTGATAATGCATCCTATCAAACTAATAAATTAATTACAGTGTGACACGTACAGAACAAACATAACCTTTAATAGAAAACGTTCAACAACGGGATCGTGTCTCTGTGTGTGTTTTATGTATATAAAAGTTTGTATAAAACATTGTCCTGCTTTTATCTGAGTTTTTCCGAGGGCGTGGTACTTCATGTTAAAGTCGCTTGTATCACCCTTGTTTTTCACTATACGTTTATTCATTTATTTTTCCTCTTAGAATTATCTCTTATAATTGGTTTGCTGTTAAATGATTGTATAAAGATGTTGTATAAACGCAAAATGTGTTGTAATGCTGTTTTTTCATATGAAAATAAATAAATAAAACCATTTTAATTGTCGACTGTTTTTGACGTCTAACAAAAATATATTTGTTTTTTTCATTCACAGTTTTATATGTCCTTTTAGTCATGTATCCATTTAGTCAGATATAAATACTAATTCGGCGACTATAACAGGAATGTTTTTCACACAAGATATCAATTTCATAGCACCATTTTTATTACGCTCTTTAAGAAACGCCTAAAATGGAGGCGTTCGCATTGTGATCGCATTCATTGATAACGAACTTGTGCTTTAAAACTGTACAAATCAATTGAATATAGTATTCACTGCAGTCTTGGCACTTCAGCTGTGCAGAGTGACTCAGGATAAAGCTGGGACTCTGCGGTGCACACGCGGAAGCGCTAGCACTGCCTTTATTGCAGCTTAATATTCAGCTTTTAGAAAAATCACAGTCTATCATCTAATATGATCTAATCATCTATAATTTTTACTTTTAAAATAAGTTGATATATATATATATATATATATATATATATATATATATATATATATATGCATTTCATATACTATTCAACAATGACCCTATTAATGCCTTTTATAGTCTCGTGTGACTGTAAACAACGTAGCTTCATAACATACACATACCTTGTATTAGTTAGCATAACTGAGTACATAATGGATTTTAAGATGACATTAAAAAGCATCAGAGTGCTTTCCTTTCTGATGCAACAACAACACGACAATATCGTTGCTAATGCATTTTGATTTACGGGAATATCCAACGCTATCTCATCTAATTTCTGTTATTAAAAAAATAGGCTCGATTGTACTTGTTTAATACTGCATAACAACATGGCCGAAAAAAGCACACACCTAAAAGTCAATATATATCAGTATATACATATTTCTTAATTGTTCTAACAACAAGTCTTTTTTACTTTGTAGTGGAGGATTGTTTAAATTGTGCAGTATACTTAGACCCATAGATTTTACTAGCGCCACAAAATCTAAAGATTTGTTGTTACGCCGCGGCTTACATGAAATATCAAGTATACTTTATATTTTCTTCAGAATTATTTTATATAACTTCTTTATAATGTAGTAAACATGTGAGGTCATTGACTTCTTTTTACACCTTATCTATATTATATTTTAGCTTTAAAACAACATTAAGCATGCCATGGTCAACGTGAACATCATAATCCAAAATACCGTGTAGTTCAGACTTATATATGCGTTACATTATTTATTTTAAATAATATATCCAAAATAAGATAAAAAATAATGCATGTGTTTGTGTGCGTATATATAAAAAACCTTTAATGTTCTTAGATGGTGTGTTTATTGAAACTAATATTTCAAATTACTTAAAATAATATATATGTATATTATAAATAAATAATTACATCTAATTATAGAGTAATACATTCTATTAATATTTATAAATCACTTCGGATTTTATTTACTTTTTATTTATTTATTTTTTAAAGAGGCTAAGTGTGCCAGTGTGCCATGGTCAACGTGAACACAGCGCACCACAGTTTCGGACTATATATATATATATAATTTTCCTGTTTTATATAGGCTAGATGTTTCTGTATTGATTACGGGAGAACACAAAGGAATGTAAAATGTAATGTTTATCATTTTATCATTACAGGACTGATAGACATCACAGTATCATATTACAATATCATATAATTGTAGCCGTGGGCGAAATAAACAGAGATGTCAACAGTACAAAGGTTTAAGGTTTCACTCAAACAAATTAGCTAAATTTATATAGCCTAACGTGTTGTGTTCTTGTAAAAGTTAATATAAAAAAAAAATTATTTTAGGGCTTTAAATTAAATGAATTCATTTTGAATAACACTTATGTTTAACACCTTTATTCAACAAAATAACTTACTTTGAATTAGAAACACTTTCGGTCAAGCTGAAATTGGTTCCAAACAAAAGCGTAAAGTAAATGCAGTAAATGAATAGCAAAATGTTATATTTGTGCAACATGTCAATGCAAAAACGTCAAATGTGCTAAAAACAATTAATTCGTTCAGAACTTCCGCAAGTGCGTATTAGCAGAAAGTACATCAAAACCAATGACGCAACACCTAAAATCAAAGAACAATCCAAAAAAGACCTGCCAGTCACAGTTGTCAAGTTATCCCAATTCAAGCTCACTGAAAACTAACCAGCAATCAAAAGCTGTGTTAAAATCTGTGTGAACATTTTTTTTATTCAAATACATAAGGCTTTTCACAAACCAGGTATAGGCCATTGCTAATGCTACTGAAGATAGCAGGCCTAAAGCGTCACACACCAAGCAATAACACATGCCTCTAAATGCGAACATTTCAGCAGAAATATAATTATATAAAATATATATTCAACGTGAGTAGGTGTTTTGCTGTCCACCAATCCTTAGGCTATTTGAGGATATTGCTGCTATATCCGCATGCTAGGCGGCAGTGTCCTGTGGGGCTATTACGCGTGCTGTAAACTCTTTGTTGGTGACGCATTCCAGAGGAGAACCCCATTCACCCAACTGAATGAAAATGACTTTGGATTCCAGACTGTCTCCTCCCGTCGCAAAACAGCTGAAGGGAGGGGAGGGGGTTAAGAAAACAAGCATATATGGTGAAATCCAAAGACTAGGCCTACTCTCTCAGGAAAAAAAGGACAAATCGCGGATGAGGCTGAAATTATACAACAAAAAACTCCAACAAACCATATCTAAATTAGCTTACCTCTTTTACATATTACGTAATTATTAAAGTAATTATTATTACAACTTTACAATGCCAACTTTCCCAGTTAATCACACATTTAGGCTGCTTCATCAAATAAACACGTCATTTGAAATAATCTGCAAATGTTCACCTTCACATCTTCCGAAGACACATCTTCCGCAAACCACAAACCAATTAAAAGACACCTTATAGCTCCCTAAAAATATTGTTTTCTTTACTGTACTTAAAGGAAAAGTGTGCAACACTTTTATACAAAAAATGTATTACTATTTAATAAATGTAATATGTAATTTGGATTGTAATTATGAATTTAGATT
>CAIGQW010000298.1:5964793-5976685 GCA_903798125.1 Danio choprae | reverse complement strand
CCTAAACCACGCACCAGCCGCGCGTAACGGCGTTTTCCACAGGAGAAGACAAGCAACAAACTCTGTACAGATAAGTAAGGATTTTATTCTATTCATCATATAGCCTCTAGCGTTCATTTAATAAAACCTCGTCTGTGTTCTAGTAGCATATGACTGAAAGGCCATGGCTTTGGCTAGCTTTGTGAATTAACACCAACATGCACTCTGACACCACAATCAACAATTGCTATTTCTAACAACACACAAAAAATTCTATATTTCAAATAGACACAATAACAAATTATTAGCACGCAAGTGATTATAGAGCTTAATCGAGGAGATTGTCCAAATACATTGCTGTAGCTTTTTGCACACATAAACGCAACAGTGGACTAATCACTATTTTAAAAAAAACAAGTAAATAAAACAGTACAACTAGTTAAACTGTCTTGCAGATGCACTGTGAGTATAGCTGATAATAATTTATAAAATATATCTTTCGTATAACTAGATCTCCATAACTTAAACTTGTGTCTGGAAGATGAGGCGCAGTATCCACAACTGCACTCTCTTATCAACAACTGTCAGAAACAGTGAGACCAAAGTCCACATCTCAAGAAATTCATTCAAATCAAAGCTGTTATCCATGTCAGTGCTTGAGGGTGTTTAGAACAGCCTCCCTCGAGCTCAAGCTTGGGGGAAAATAAGGAAAACGTTATCCTACCTTGAACCTTCTGCACATGGTCTGATTAACGTCGCTCATAGGATCCTCTCATTCATTCGCCACGGCTGTAGCTCTTTGATTCTTCCGTGTTCAGTCCATCGTATCGTAGCGTCCCATTACTCCATAATGAAAGGATCCTGGTTCCAAAACAGCCAGGCAGACTGCAGAGCGCGTCAGTGAGGCCAGCACATTGCAGTCCCGAGTATGTGAATTAGCCCTCCTCCACTCACCTTTTAATGCATCTTTACTGCAGCAGCACATTATATTTGCAGATCATAAAATCCACCCCCAGCGCTTTCCAGGACCGTCATGACATTACAATTTTATGACCTTGACTTACTGTGGTCACCTGGATAATATTTAAATCAACGTTATGGGTCTCCCACTCATACTGAAAGTGCTATGTACTTTCTCCTTCTGCCTCTCTTCCCTGTCTTCACCCAAAATTTCTGTCAACAGAATACAGAAGAAAATATGCAAGGGGAAGGACATACCAGGACATTATATTTTCCCATCCCCTGTTTTATTTATCAGCCTCTCGAGTTAAACATCAAATTGACAAATACACGTCAACAACAAAGCATGCAAAATACAAAGCGCGCACTGTGTATGACAAGCGCACTGACAGCAAACAAACTAACCTAAGACATCGAATAGACATCTCGTTCATATATTCTGCGTAAAGGACTTTTAATATTACAAATCTTCCACGAATATGTGCACCAAGCATCATTTTCTTCCGCTATAGGCATATTTACAATTATTATTATTGTCTGTTTAACAGTGATAAATGAGGCCTGGATGTAAACTATTTGTAATATCGTTTGCAGGATGTACAAGTCCCTTTACAATGCAAGTCATGGGCCAGTGCTTAGCTATTTTATAAATTTGTAAGTCTGTATTGAAATGTATTTATTGTAAGTTAAATTGAAAAGATAATAATAATAAATGAGGGGGGCCGGATTAAAAATATATAGTGGCTGAACGTGAGGAGAGAGAGAGTGTGTAATTTCTTATTTCTTATTTTTTTGTCTGTTTTCAAGCTCTCAGTTGAAGCTATAGCCTGTTAGCTCTCGGACGCGACTTTCTCTGTTGAGCTTCTTTAGCTTCATCCTTCTGTTTTGGAACCAGATCTTGACCTGTCTGTCTGTGAGGTTGATACTCTTGCTGATCTCCAGACGGCGCTCTCGAGTCAAGTACATGTTGAACAAGAACTCCTTCTCCAGCTCAAGTGTCTGATGCTTTGTGTAAGGACACCTCTTCTTTCGACCACTTTTCGCTTTTAGCCAGTTCCCTGTTGCTTTTTCCAATTTAGACTCATCTGCAGAAGAAAAAGAGAGCAAAAAAAAAAAAAAGAAAAGAAAAAAAGAGAAAAGAGATAAACTGTTATGCCGGAGTATGACTGAAAATAATAAAAATGACTGACGGTATAGTTGTTCGTCTGACCATGCTTAATTGTTTTTCACAAAATGATCATGCTTATGTTTTTGTTTTGCAATCCGCTCAGTGCACCGTACTATGGTTTAATCTACTACAGCCTTGCTCTTATGCAGTGGTGCCGTTTCCCTAATTTTCTTTAATATCAATGATAATTTCTTTTATGCATTTCCAACAATTATCTGTATGTATATTGTTGTACATTTTTTGTTCTATTTGCGACCAATTTCACAGTTTAACTTTATAATTTCGGTCTCTAATCGACCTGCAATTATTTAAAAATGAGCCGTACCATGTTTTTAAAACAAAAAATGTTTTTAATGTATAATAACAGGTATATATGGCAATCTAAACGTTTTAATTGCATTTGCGATAATTAACTTGTTAAATTGTTAAAACAAATCAGCATAACAACTATTTCAGATATAACATATGTAGGTGTGCTAATGCAACAGATTACAGAACATTTAATATCTAATATGTTATTAACATTTAATATGCCTGTAAAATAAAAAACAGTATTAAGGTAAGGTTTAAAAAGACGGAAATTAATTGCAGGTGAGAGCGGGACAGAGCTTAGTAAAGTAAATAAAGATGTCAGAATTTTATTTTGTGTTTTCTTGTGTCTTACCAGTTATATCTGCTACACATATTGAATCACATCTATTTCATTCATTTAGTTTATTCACACAAAATGATTTCAATTATTATTTATAAGACTTGAATGGAACAGTTTGCTAACATTTTATATAGCCAAAATACAAAACAAGAACAAAAATTACGAAATTAGCGCACGAAATGCCCAGTTTCCTAAATGATTTAAATATTTTAAATAAATAAAATGTATATAAAATGTTTTTCCGTTAAATGTGTGTAAAATATTGTATGCAAACATTTATCAATGTCATCGAGTATTTATTTAGACATTTACGATTTTCAATTCAAACGTGTAGTTAAAAAAACTGCACTCATACTAGACTTTTACACTCACATACATAACGTTGCTATTGTGCGGGGGGGAAAGTATTTACTTCCCATCATTATGTACTATGTAACTATATACTGTGTAAATGTCTGTATACGAACAAAAAAAGTCTAATAAAAATAAAATATAATAAAAAGAGCCTATAGTTTAATACAATTCAATTCACGAGTGTATGTTATTTTGTTGCTTAAATAGGGTGTGTGCAAGGCACTGCGTGTTAATTCTAGTGTGATCCTGACGCGTTGTCGGATTTTTTGTAAAGGCGTTAAACGCTGTTCCAATCCTAAATATACGCGATACTGTTTAATTGTTGTTCTATAAATAAACAAATAAAACAGCAATAAAATGAACGAAAAGCCTATCTGGGCCTGTAACAAATATTTATGATGCACACAGGGCCCGACCAGTCGTCGAAGCAACAAGCTAAAAGGTTTTTTGTTTTTGTTTTATTTTGACGTGCAAGCGGAATGTCAGTTCACATGTTGTACACAGAAGGGAGCGCGCTGTTATTGTTTTTGAATGTGTGTTTGTGTGCAGCAGAGAAAGTGAGAGATAATTAATGAATCACCTTTTAATTCGCTTTCGGAATCATCAGTACAACTGTCTGTTTTTGACACACTCTCCTCTTTTCTAGTCTGTCTCTGATCCATGTCGTCTTCCTGCGTATTCCCTCCCTTGTCTTCTGGGTGCTGCCTTGCTTTGCTGGTTTTGACACATGAATCTGCCGCTAGTGCCTCAACAGGCGTGGATATTCTGGGTATTGGATTAAAGTCCGAACCGAACTCATCTCCGTGGTGGCCCCTTTCACTGGCGTACACCTGGCTCCGTCGGAAATAATCGGGGGTGGAGACGGCGCTTTGATTCGGGTGGCTGTTATTGTCTCCCAGACGGATGTAGGTGGATTTCTCGCCGGACTCCTTGGCGCTGTCGATATCAGGCTGATAAAGACAAGGGATCGCTTCCTCTTTTACATTGCTGGCTGGAAACGAGCATGGGTGCAAAGGTTGGGCAACAGGTTGTGAGCCTCTGTAAGTTTTAGAGCTTGCGATCCAAGTGTCCCGCTGCGACAGGTAATGTGACTGCTGGTAGCTGCCGAGATGCATCCCATTCGGTTGCAGGTCATCCCGTTTGGAGAGAGGGGTGCCAACAATGCCAAAACTACCCATCATGGAGCAACCATATTCTGCAGACGTTTGCATATACATTCCAGAGTTAGAGGAATAGCTCTCACCTCTGAAAGGAGATGTTCCTCCCACCAGCGAGTCCATCAGGAATGCGTTGGCTGCCACGTTGTTCGGGCATGACATTTTGCTACTTGTCTTGCTTTTCTTTTGATCCAAAACAATCTCCTTTATGCCGAAGAGGATAAGGACAGTAGGACGCTGACATCTTTTGGGGGGGCGAAAAATATCAGCAACATAATTATGGATTCAAGGCGCTTTGTCATGTGATTTTCAGACCAATAGGGTTTTGAAAGTGGCCTTGATGCGCCAGACCGTCTTTACGTCACTGGGGTCAAGTTGTTGAATTTATGTGGCGCAGCATGGAGCAATTGCGCCATCTAGCCGTACATTAAGGACAAGGAAGCCAACAGCAGAACAAAGAACAGTCGCATGTTTCAGATATACTGTTACGTGGCTTATGCGTCTGAAAAAGAAAAGAGAGGCAAGTAAACTAAACACTTCACGGAAGTTAAAAGCAATTTTTACAAGCTTAGTCAATATAAATTGTGGCTAATTTCACACGCTTTTGCGAGACAGTAAATGTAGCCTTTGTTTTTAAAAGTGCTCATGCAATTTTATTGAAGTAGGTATGTGTTTCTTTTCTTGTCTGTCACGACACACAATACTACTAATGCATTGTTTTTTGTCGCATGATTTGCAACTTAAATTATGTGGATTAAGTATATGTTAGATATGATAATTATTTTTTTAATGAATTGTTATTTTCATTCGTTTCGTAAAATGGCTGCTATTGTTTTTCCATTGTGAATTTCTGGCTTAAGAAATTGACATTTTGTATTTTAAAATTAAAATGAATATAAATTACACAAGATAAATCAATGTCTTATTTAGAGTCTCCAAGCTGAGACCGTAGCTTTAGTTTCCCTCCTCATTTTCAGTTTTTGGCTTAGGAAATTGACATTTTGTATTTTAAAATTAAAATTACCATAAATAACAAGATAAATTAATGTCTTATGTAGAGTCTCCAAATTGAAACAATAGCTTTCGTTTTATTATATATATATTATATAAGATTGTCTAGAAGAGCATTTACTTGTCCATTACCTGTTCGGCTTAAATGGCTTAAAATGACTTAAATGTCGACTCCAGAAAAACTAAAAACTATTCAGAGTGAATATAATGAAACTGTATATCACAACTAATCACAACTAATTCATTCCCATTGTCACTAGCGCGTATGTTTATTTTTTTCGTTATAACATATACATAACATATAAATTGTAACATATAAAGCACGATTTCTTCGTCAGACCGATTTTTTTACTGTTTATTTCTTTCATATTTCCTCTTACTCCTAGAAATATGATTTCCAACTTTTTGCATAATTCAGTACATTCAAAACAGTAAAAAAAAAAAAAAAGTAATATGGACCACTAGTCTAAAACAAATTCACTATGCTGTTTTACCTACACCGAATGTACAGGATATTTTTTTTAATCTGATCAAGCTGTATGTTTGAGTAATTTTTGAAATTGCATAATACAATTTCTATAATAAAAAAGAAAAGTGCAAGAAAACTTGGACTTGAATGGTCTTTTTCTGTGTTTGCTATCCAATACATTTCTCAACGAGGTCAGTGTCTGTGACCCAGCTTAAAACATGGGGGATGTGATTGGTCTGTTCACTTGCCTGTCACTCAGCCTTTTAAGACAAACAAATGCACTCTCTTGCCAGAATATAAATGTATATGTTATAGACATCTTTGAATTTCACCCACGTTTTTCTTATTCAGTACATTGCAAGCTCTAGTCTGTTTTGCACATCAGTTTTATTGTACGTTTTATTATTAAGTGCAATAGCTGACAAATTCTATGAAATGTACACACACACACACACACACACACACACACACACACACACACACACACATATATATATTTACACAAATACTCACATGTGTGTGTGTATGGTCCTTTGGTTTACCTTGAGATTTTTTTGTAACGAAATACTATATAATTGCATATAATTCATGTGCATAAGTTTGTCTCTTAATGATACAGGCAATGTTCCTCAACATTCGCAAATGAAACATTTTGATGAACACGCACTCTCAAAGATATATTTACATTTTTTAATTTTTGATCAGTATACCATGTTCTGCTAAAAATAAAATCTTCAATCAACGACGAAGAGTGGGTTAATGAATCAAACATGTCTACATTTTATGCATTATAAATGTATTCTTAAAATATTTTGTGTTTGTGTTGTAGTGAAAATATATTCTTGAACAAAGTGTGTTTTTTAAATAAAGTTGCATTTACTTAAATATTTAATTTATCGTCTCAATGTAATAAAAAACGTAGGATAAAGAGTTGTTTTGTTCCTTATTTCAGATCATCTTTATTAATGTGACGAAAACAACAACAACACCACATCAAAAATACAATAAATAAACAAATATGAACTGGCGTGATCGTCCTGTACGCTGTTCGAAATCGCCTAGTATGAAGCCTATTTCTTTCTTATTATTTTTTTGTCCGTATGCATGCCGAAAAGAAAGTGGGAATAGACTATTAGTCTATTTAACACCACATTTCTCAAACATACTATTCTATTTGAGTGACATTTGTGATGCTATTAAAAGTCGACAAGAGAAAAGGCTCACTTTAAACAGAAAAGGCTAATTAGCCTCCCTTTTTCGTCGGGGCCTGCACAACATTCGCGTTAACTACAGAAAACAAGTGTAAAGCCTGTAAAAGAAAATGAATACTTGTTTTAAATTTAAGAATATGCATTCATATTTCTATATTTTTATATAGCCTATATATTTGGTAGTATCGGTGGATGTGTTCCTCTGTTAAAATAAATATATTTTGAGCAGGTATTTATGCCTGATCCTTTTTAAGAATCATTACATGCATTGTGTTAAAATCGGCACAGAAAAAGAATACAAAGAAAGTCGTAAAAAAATGAAACCTCTCATCCAATTCCACAACTTAGGCCTCTACGTAAGTCAGTTTGCCTTGAAACGGATAAAAACGGAGCTGGACATTCGGTGGGTATTCCGTGTCTGTTTTGGAACTGAAACCACCATAAAACATATTTCCAATTTGAAGCGACCTGCTTTTTAACCGTTTCCCCTCACCAAACAGGCGTCCACCCACAGAGGTCTATGGAAATTTATGGTTGATGCATGTAACGTTTTAAAGACATTTATAAATCAGAGAGTGGTAAATCGCAAAGCACATCAGCATTATATTAAATTTTAATATCACGAAAGACCATACAAATGACTAGTGGGCACCAGTGGCGATTGTATTTACAGCTTTTCATCACATGCAGGAGTGCGGAAGTATAAGCGTACAGTCAGTGTTAATAGGCTCTATCCAAAGCCCACAACTGTACGGCCTGAAGCAGAATCAGCAAGAAACAACACAGAAGCTTTCAACGAGAAATGTATTCATCACTTCTAATATTCCAAAGTATTATGTCAAATCACGCGCCTGTTTACCCTCTTTATCGCATTGGAGTACTGAGAAACTATTATTATTATTAGTTTCTTTTAATGTTATTATTATTATATTGCGAAACGGGGCAACAGAATTATAGGCCTAATAGTAAATATTACATTTTCTCTTAGTGAGAATACCTTAGACTAATGTTGTAAAACTTTTTTTTTTTTATCTGTGTTTCTAAGAGGTTAAATTACATTTTGGAGACCTATGTAGAATAAAATCCAGGTAGTATTTACATCCAGTGGTTATTCAGTCCACAGTCCTTATGCTGATGCATCAGAAACCTCCGCCATTTTCGTTGTTGTCTAAGAAAGCATTCGGAAGTGTCCCATTGCGCTCTTACTTTCCATATTGCAGATATTGCAATAGTTTATTTTAAACTTCGATAGAAATCGCACAAAAGAAAACGTCTTATCACAAACAAACCATTTGATTTGGAAAGTCGCATTTATGAGTTAACTCAACCCACGGCAAAAATGCAAATATTATGGCCATTGTTCATTACTCTACGCGCTGATTGCTTTGGTTTGGAGGCGACAGTATCTCTGGCGTTTCATAGGTGGACGTTCCCAGTTCCTGCTCTTCACTGTGACCACGCAAGAGAAAGGAATTCAGCAAATTAACTACGTCACTGAGCCAGGGCCAAGGTTGGTGGGTGTGACAAAAAGACAAGCCTTCCAGCCTTGATCCTTCCAGCCTATGCCCCCCTTCGCCTCCCCACCCGCCATTTCTCTCCCACAGTTCCACAAGCAAAGATCAGTGGCAACGAATCCGCTGAACTAACATATCAGACATGCATAAAAACCTCTACAAAAAAGCCTCTACATTCGGTATTTACAAAAGAACTAATGTGTAGTGTTTTAACGCTTTCAAGAGTTTAAATCTCTGTAATAAATCAGTACATTTATTTACTGCGAAATGGACCCCTCCTCTCCATTTCTTTTCACGTTCAAGCATCTATGCATATATATATACTTTATATATATACACTCAAATCTCTGTTTTAAATCTCTGTCAGAAATCTACTTCCTGTTACCCGGCAAAAGTCACAACCAAGCAAGCTTAAATGGTCAAGAACATGCCAAAATGTCATAAAATATTCCATGCATGAAAATATTACATTTTACAGAGACAATAAAGTGTATTTAATGGGAGTGCTAAAACTGGAAAAGTTACCTGCTGCAGTTTAATGCGAGAGGTCAAAGTGTTGCTTCTTAGACATTCCTTGGTTCTTTCCCACTTGCGCTGATTGGATATGTTCTGTTCACCACGTTTCCTGACAAAAGGGGCTCCTTGATTCCGCTTTATTGCAATAGGTTAAAGGTGAAGGCCTTGACATTATTGAAGTTCAAAGACAACTTTTAATTATATCTTTTCTTCATACACATAAGTGCCAACAGCACACTTGCACGCATTATGAGCCCACATGTTGTGACAAAATTCATGTAGAGTGATCACATATAAAACTGCACATGGGGACAGCATGCGATACCCACACCCCTGTGAGCATGCACCACAAAATAAATATCTCACCTCTGTTCGGTTTGCCACTTAAAAGGCGAGATATGTGCAACTCGGCTTCTTCCTAAGAGATTATTTCATGCGATCGGACTACCGGGCGATATCATTTGATAGGTTTCTTGCACCTAAGCGTTCATTCTAAAACGTCTTGGTTTTTTGTGTAAGCAGCCGGACTTTCTTGTTTACTATTTACTGCGGAAGTGAACACCATTCCCCTCGAACAGACGGTGCAATTAAGTCAGAAAAAGGCAATTTAGGGCCCTAGCTTTATTGCAGTGTCTAGACTAGAAGAGTGGCGATTCCATTTAGAAGGTACTAAAAGACGTTACCGAAATGCTCTCTAAATTTTTGAAGTGTTCAAGACCAATTTCATGGATACCTTTCTTGGTCGCTTTTATTGGACAAATACCTATATTCCTTTACAAATCTGTTAAGACCGGTCTAAAAGTTACATATCCACGTATTGTCCCGTTTTCATAGCCAAACAACAAAAAAAAGAATACCCTTAAACGAATGTGTGAGATTGAGACGAAGAATAGAAATAAAAAAGCAAAAGAGAGAGAAATATATATATATATATATATATGTTTAATTTCTTTACTTGGTAGCGGTCAGTTTCTACCTTCTCTTGGGTCTCTGTTATGACTGGAGTGTTGTACACATCACTACATTCCTCACCATAGACTTCCTTATTGATTATTTTATTTCACTTATTATTTTAAAAATCAAGTCACAATGACATGTAACAGTTTACCTTTATTCGTGTTTGTTTTTGATTAATACGTAGTACACAGGCCAAATCGGACCGCTGAGCTTCCCCTTAAGAAAAAAAAAGATAGAGAACTTTGGGCGTACAGCAAATAATTTAAAGAATTGAACAACAAAGCTCACAAGGCTGCAAAGGCAATGTAAAGAAATATAGCAGCAGGGATAAGTTGAGGATACTCAAAATAACATTATATTTACATTCACGAATGCACAATGCATAATCTCTGTACAAGGAATACATTATTACAGATTGTACAAGTCACAGTTCTAAATGGTGAAAACATAAAAAAGTATGACATCTCCAGATTCAAACCAGAGTCGAGTGTGTGTTTTAATGTACATATATACAAGCATAAAATGATAAAGGGTACAATTTTATAATATATTATAGTAGGCTATTTTGTGGCCTTATTCAAAGTGAATATTTTAATTATTTTCACTTAAAAGACGGGTCACATACATATAAAAACCTAAACTTTGTGAAGTGAACGTTTTGGTTTGTGAACCACAAACTTGAAATGTCAGTTTGACATTAAGCAAATTTGTATTGTCTGTCCCCACCCTCAGCCATTACAATCCTGTTAGCCTTCAACTGTCTTAGGCTTCTTCAGTACTGTTGCTGGCCTAGACAAAAACATATCTAATTATTTAATTAGACTGAAGGGCATATTTATACATATTTATTAGAGTTTGTTTGCAAAAATATTAAATAATAGGCAACGCCATTTCAACAATTACAGCAACGGATTCCCAGAGAAATACTGCAGGCGATCTCTGCTTAATTTCTTTTCTTTCATTCTACGGTTTTGAAACCATATTTTGACTTGTCTGTCAGTAAGGTTTAACATTCTGGATAGCTGCAGCCTTTTCTCCTTGTTGATGTAAACGTTAAAGAAAAATTCTCGCTCCAGTTCACGAATCTGAAATTTGGAGTATGGACATCTCTTCTTTCTTGTGCGCGGGGTACCTTGGGATAAAAATAAAAAGACAATTACAATGATTAACATTTCAAAATGCACATTTTTAACCAACATTATTTTTACAGCAAAAACAAAATAAGATCTTCATAAATGTAAAACTTATTTTATTTTTATTTATTTATTGAAGATACATTTGTAATATCAAATTTCACTAAACGCCTCGTGGACTGCATCTATGGTTACCAACGTGAGGAAGCAAACAATTTATGTCACTAACGCAAAACTACACTTTCTACAAACCTAAGGAAATAAAAATATAAAATACAAAATAACTATTATAATAGTAGTAATAACAACAACGGCAGCAACAACAATATATAACTGTTAAACTCGGTAAATGAATTTCTTTTATTATTACTTTATTTGATCTTAGTCATTTTTCGGTCTATGCAAATTTTCCAATTTTATTAAAAATGTTTTGCATCATATTAATGTGTATTTGGCACATTATATGACCCATGGCCGTGTGCACGTGAAAATGTGTTTTCTTTGTTATCTTTAATGTTACAAAATTGCATCTTACAATAGGCCTGAAATGTCTAATGTGCATGACCGTGAACGTTAGCTTCTCTTTTGTTGTTCTGTACATAAATGTTAAAAAGCGCCGCAATAAGGAGATATCTACAAATAAGGACACATCTAAAAATATACAATAACTGGATGATTTGAAAGGTAATTCGTTTGCTGCGAATTTTACACAGCAACAAATCTCAAAAGAAAAAGGCCTCTTTAATTTGTATTTATTTTGTTTTTAGATAGATAGATAGATAGATAGATAGATAGATAGATAGATAGATAG
>CAIGQW010000298.1:5946916-5957783 GCA_903798125.1 Danio choprae | reverse complement strand
ATACATACATACATACATACATACATACATACATACATACATACATACATATAAATGCTTATCTGTTCTTACCAGTTAACTGTAAAAATGATAAAGATGCATTAGAAATTGTATTTGTATACATAACTTTATATAAAACTGGAATGAATGCTGCAAATGACAATAAAACGATGTTACACTGACAAATAAAATGCATTGAAACAAACAAAATCTCCATCATTACTCCCAGAACCGCATCGTTGCAAAAGAAAACTTAGTTAACAGATGTCATGCAGAAAGAAATGTATTAATGCCACTATTTAAGTAATTTTTAGGCAAGAAAACAACGTTCACTAAATTATGACAAATTACAATACAATGAATTTACTAAATTCGTTCTAATTTCTGCGATGTCACAATTATTTGTATAAAATGACTAAAATGTGCTAATGACAGTTTTTTTTTTCAGATAACATAATAATGCGTATAACGCTTTCCCTCGTGCGGTTGCATTATTCGTCTTCAGTTTAAGAGTATCCAAACCATTGAATAAGGTAAATAATAAAGTTGTGAGCACGTTAAGGCGTGCATATACACGTTTATAGAAATTCATACTTCTCGCCGCCAAAAAAATCTTAACCTAAAGTTAAACATAAAGCCCCGTCTCACAGATTCACGTGTGCCGTGCAAACTACGCCAAAATGTACTTTTCCACGATTCTACACGTCTGTGATAGGAACAGAAGAGATCTAGAGCACTTTGTAAACCACGACACCAAGTTTTGTGTGAAGGGCACTGAGGTGCTCAATGACCTCTGAGCCAGAGAGACGAGTCCTCATAAACAGATTTGGCCAGTCTCAAAGTCAAAAGCGCCGCAAGGGCATAAAATGCCATTGTTACGACTGCAGCGCATTTGCTTTTAAGGAAGCCAATAGACTTGACACTAACCTATGGCTAGAGCCATCTCTGTCCGCTTCATTTGCTTTCGCCTGAGTCATCAGTGACTCTCAATTAATTAAGATATTATAGTGAGCGTGCCTGTGCATGTTTGTATATAATGTCAACATTTGAAGTGGATCAAAACCTTTCGTCAAAGTTGCCCTGAAACTATTCAACACCCATTCTTGTCTTTTAAAAAACTTTTTTGATATATATATACACACATATACACACACACACACACACACACACACACACACAACACACACACACACACACACACAACACACACACACACACATATATACATGACATTAAATAATTTGGTTTAACTGTAACATAACTCATGATGACCAATATTATAACTTGTTCCTTAAAGTACAAAACCTTCTCATAGCTCTTCGTGAACGATTAATATGTAATTACTAATATTAATTTTTGTAATCTTTAGCAAAATAATAGCAATTAAAACCACAAGCAGTGAACAAAATGCTTAAGCAAGGTACAAAACGTATTTAGCTATCCACAGTTCCAAAATAGGCAAGCAAAGTATTACATGTCCTTGCAGTTAGTCCTCACGGGGCCCTGTTCCGGCGTCTGTTCCATTTATCCACTAGGTGGATGTCTTTACCATTTTGAACAACTGGATAAAGCATATCAATATTGTTGCACATGTGGCCATGTTGGCAAGCATTCAGGTTGCATTTTTGAGTTTTCTCTTGAGTGTTAGAAACAACAAAAACGTTTAATGTCGTAACCTTACACTAAAAAGCCAATATGGTCAAAATGAGGATAATGCCAAACCCTATAATGTATATACCTAATTCGCAATTAAATGTTTCAGACAACGGTAGTTCTCTTAGTCGGCTTTCCTGCTGTTAATTAAAACGTATACACATTTAGGGTTGAAAAAAAAGCTGATTTTAATACTAACATTTGTTTTTTCCAAATCATTAACATGAAATAAGTAAATAAAATTTAAATGTAAAGTTTAAAGGCTTTATTAATCAGAAACTTTAGGTTACACATATATGGATACATTCATGAACTCGTAACATTATTTACAAGACATTTTTTAATCGCAAGATACAAAGGAATGCGAGACACTGGAGCATTCACAAAATTACACAGAACACAACACAGAAAAATTATACATCGGAGACAATTTCACAAACAATCCAAAGAGGGGAAACGTGACGATCATTGCTATATAGTTGCTGATGTTGTCATTCATATAATTGTATTTTTATTTTCTATATTCACAAAAATAGGACTTAAACAAAATATCATTGGCCACACTTTAAGACCAATAGCAAGAAAATAACGTAGCACCGACTTCCGCCAATTTCCTAATAATAATAATAATAATAATAATAATAATAATAATAATAATAATAATAATAATAATAATAAATGTGTAAAAACTATATTTGGGTGAAACCACATTCTAGCCATTTCATTCTCCATTTGTTTAAAACATTCTATTCAATTTGGTATGGTGTTAAAAAATAAAACATGCGCCTTTATAACAAAAATAGTCGGGGGGAAAAAACTTTTTTTTTAACCTTCTAACTTCAGTCATTATAATCATGCAGCAAATATGAACTATCCCACTGGCATATAATCCATAATCTGAGTAAATAATGTTTCTAATGACACAATGGGTTCCGCTAATTAACAAAACTCGTAAATATTGGGATTTAAATCTGGTCTCTTCCGTATGATTGCTAGTTCCATAACACTAATAAATGACTTAATCTCTGTTTGAATTTATCATTGCGCGTCTTCATAATATTACTTGACCATGCATTTTTCTCCCAAAAGCATTGTTGTGACTAATTAATTAAGTAGACCTAAGCAGATTTGTTCAAATAACGCAGATCAAGGGACACGCAACAGTTAATGGAAATTTACGTTGTTAAAAATGCAAATATGATGGACATGAATATAACGTTTTTACTATATCAGGAATAAATATTTTATCAGCAGGAAGTCGCATTTAGGCGGCTTAGCTGCAGGCCTACCAATTTACACTTTGGCCAAAATAGTTACAGACAATCTAGTTGAAACATTTGTCAGAATGACATTTCACATGCTAGATCAAAGTCTATTCATAAAAGCTGTTCTGTAATTGCAGTTTGGTTCTCAAGGGCCCAAGATACGAGTTGGGTCACTAACTTTGTGCCCGTGACCGTGAACGTGCCATGGAACACGTGGCGATGACGGCGGAACGGAGATAAGACGCTCCTCACGCTTCTTATTGATGAGTATTGTTAAGTTTGAAAGATTCTTTCTTAGAGATAACTTGAAAAATAAAAACCTAGATGTGAGATTAAGAACAGTTTAGTTGTCTCAAAAGCAAGCATGGCGTTTCAGTCATTTTCTTTTTAGCTTAGAATACTGATAATGGCACGAGTGTGTTATAATTTTAAAAGATGTTTTAATGCTCCGAACAATAAATATTTAGCGATCATTTCAATATCATTAAGACTGATAAGAAAACATTTTACTTGCCCGAAATGCTACCTCACAGCTTATATATCTCTACAATTTTAACAAGCAGTTCATTATTTAATAAAGTGAAAGATGGCTTAGACAGCTCGGTACTTTTCAAAACGGACTTAAACATTCCCACCGTATACATGCCCAAAATTACTGGACACAAAACCACTTAAATAAACACTAGACCACATAGTATACGCAAACCTTTGGAGCCATCATTTGGTCGTGTACCCCTTATATTTGAACCCTTGTTCGCGTTTTCTGAATGCGTCAAGGGGCAAGACTTTCAGAGTAAAATGGGCCAATGGCAGATTACCATTAACTAAATACTGTTGTTGGGCTACCATTAAGCAATGTATATTTTGTGTTTTCCTAAAAGAAGGACAAAGCCTGCTCCCTCAGCAACAGTCTCTTTTTCTTCATCCGCCGATTTTGGAACCAAATTTTAACCTGTTGGTCGCTGAGATTGAGCCTGTCAGACAGCTCTCTACGTCGCTGCCTGGTGATGAACTCGTTCAGCATGAACTCTCCCTCAAGCTCGGCCAGCTGCAGTTTGGAATAGGGTTTTCGTTTCTTGCGGGTCCGGGTGTGCATCGGGTACCACGGGGCACCTGGAGAGGGCATAGCACGGGTTCATGAGAGTGCTTCAACACAACTAGGCCAACACATCAATTCATCTCCACATCTTGATGGCACGTAAAATACAAACTTCTAAGTGCATTTTGTGGTACTTTTAATCAGACAATTAGACACGATTTAGCGACAATCTGAAGTGTATAATGTAAGCTGAATATTTGGCGATTCTATCTTTATTTATAGCAAAAATGTCTTGGAATGCTTTGCTGTTTTAGTTCAAAGTAAATTAACACGATAATTGTCCTATTTGCAAGAACCCCACCTATTTAGCGGTTTCAAGGCATATTAAATTACTTCTTGCAGCACGAAAACAGATATTAATTCAGTTTACGAGTCACTAAAACAAACGTCCTCTTTTCTGTCAACAGAGCAATTGCTTTTTTGACATTTCTTCTTCTTACTAAAACAACGCTTTTGCAAAAACTACATTTATCAACAACAACTATATTTTTTTTAATACAAAAAGCGTCAAACATTTTGCAGCAGGATGGCTGATTTTTATGATGTTGTGTTTACTGGTTGTATAAATGACTGAGCGCTTAAACTGGTGAACGTGGAGCATTTTAGGGCAACCCCTAGTGGCCTTGAACAACCACGCAAGATCCATGCAGGAAAATCATAACAGTTGCTAGTGAATGCCTTAACGAACTGTCATGCAAATAAAATAGCTGGAGCAAGATACTAGTAATTATAGTACTGTGTGCTTCTGTTGTCTTTCAGCTGTGATTGAATGCGAGGGACAAACCTCCTCCACCGACGATATTGCTTGCGTGGTTTCCTTGCGATACCAGGGTTTGTGGGTCGCTTGCTGAAGTCTTTCCTCCTTCGTTTAGCAGCGAAGAACTGGAGTCGGACTCCAAAGACTGACAGGATGGCGGGTCTTGGGTCAGATGTTCGGTGCCATAATCATACTTTGAGAAGGTGCCACTGTTGCCCATCCCATTGTGCATCCCGTGATCAGACGATACTGATGTATCTCTTGCTCGCTCCTCTCGTTTGAGACTGTTGTTGTCTGAACACGAATCTCTGGTGCTGCTGGAATTGCCATAATAACACTTGCTTTCCTCCAGTCGGGTTATTTCACAAGATCGATTAAAAGAGGGGTTAATGGATACGGGACTGCTAAAGTAAGACTGAGGATATCCATTGCACGACTCCGATGGATTCCACGGGAGAGAGCAAACATTGTCCCTTCTAGGGTACGAGAGAGACGGTAGCCCCGCCAGCTGTCCCCCTGAGGCTCTAAAATTCGGGAAGTAAAACCTGTCTCCAGTGTGGATGTTTACCAAAGGTCCCACAAACCCAGGATTAAGAAGATTATGCTCGCCCATTTCCGCGGGCCAGACCAACAGCTTCTAGTTTATTGCAATCTGACATTTAACGTAGTTAAACCTGGAGGTGCACCTGATTGGTCATCTCCACGTCACGTGCCAGAGCTTACTCGAACACCAGAAGGTACCACCCACTTGGTGCTTTTCAGACAAAACAAAACATTAACTTCTGTATTACGGGTTTTATATGCTTTTTAAAAATTCTATAAAATATCTTATTAAAAATGTAAAATCTTGCTTTTCTTTTCCCCGAGCTCAAAGGTTCTAAACTGATCCTCTTTCGCCTTCCTGTTATACATAGAAGTGTCCCTAGCCTCGTTTAATCTTTACTGCAAAGCAAATAAATAAATAAATAAAATAAAAATTACAAAAATACATATATTTTCCCCACAAAGGAAACGTTATTTTTCCTTTGAGGAAAGGTTGCCTTCGACTTTGTTTTCAAACAAATTACGGTTGAATTCTGTGTCATATAAAAATGTGATGTTCATCTTTTACAGGCTTGTTTTAAAGAAATACTGATGCTCAGTGCTGAACTCCACTCATATTTACTGTAGTGGGGTCAGCAGGTTGAAACCATTGGCTCCGTAAAAGATGATGATATTCTATAAGAAATGTTTAAGAGCGTAGCCTATATTTTAGATAATATGCTCTAGTACACCTCACATGAACAACTTTAACAGATACATCCTATAAATACTCGCAGTCAAACTCAGAGGATTGTTACACATCTCGCAATTCTTTTATTTGAATTTTACAAGCTGGCAGAGGGCATTAAAATGATTGTACCGCTCCAAATATACCTTACTAGATCACATTAATTGATTTTTGATTGTAAATATATAAAGTAGGCGCAGATTTTCCTCATATCAACTGTAACGCCTTACCATTGTCAAATGTGCATTATCTGAGAGCGTAATGCAGGCAAAAATAAAGATTAAGATGACATAAGGCAAATAATAACCCTGCATTAAAGCCCCTCTCTCACACTGGTGTTTAGGTAACGCAAAGTGGATGTAATGGTAATTCAGTGGTAGTCTAAGCTTTTAGACCTTTATTTTAAATTTTACCGTGGTTTGCCTACTTTATTAATAATAAATAAATACAGTTATTTTCAATCGAAGTGGTTAATGTAGAAATCAACAACACTGTTTCACTTACAGCATTTCTAAATCTCCACCTTGAAAATACAATGGAACAAACATTAAAGAGTTTTCAGATGTGGATACAGCAGTCATATTTAAAATTCTAGATTAGAAATATATTATATAAACATATTTTATAATTTTAAATTTGGATTGATGCATGTCCTTTTGTAAACTTTTTAAACATTTGTTTACCCTTTTATGTAGACTACTCTTGCGCACATGCTTTTATGCTGCCACATATTTAGCCTACTATAACTTAGCAAATTATATTAGCTTTTTTCGATAATTTTAATACTTTAAGTTTTATATTTTTACATTGTTTATTGCACGAGTGTTTATGCAGCACAATAACTTTGCGTTTGCTGCCAATCTAAAGCTCGTGTCAGTGCATGTGTGGGGGCGTATTTATAATTTTGATTTAAGGCCATCTTATTTATCTTAGCTTCGATGACTTTCGAATAAAACTAAAGTAAAATAACCACATGAAACTTAATTTATGTCGAGGGCTATCCAGGCTATAAATGCAATGATACTGCCTAAGGAAATCCGGTGTTCAGCTTTTCATAAGCATTGACGTAACGGCAGTCTCAAAACAACCAAAAGATTACAAATGCTGTCTTCTAAATTGCCCAAGGATTATTACATCCAAATCTGAGGCACACATGTGCATGCTTTACGGCTACAGTACTCCATACCAGATTCATGTAACTAATTAACATGCTATGCAACACTACGTGCTTATAAATTTAAACGCTTTCGGGTATTTCCTAAAAATGCCAGTACTTTCGTGTGCTAAATATAAATATAATCACAATATCCAAAGCTACAGAGACGTGACATTTAGTTACCAAGTTAAGAAATGCTAATGCTAATTAATACACTTGTTATTATTGGTATTTAAGTGTAGTTAGCAACTCTTTAGTTCTGAGCAGTTTTAATAAGGATATTTCATTATTTACCCCCAAGAGTAAAACAGAGTAAAACAAGTTGTTCAGAATGTTACTACTTCCTGGGAATTAATGACATTTCAACAGCTTAATTCAGTCACAAAAATATTCGACTCAAACAACCTGACTGTCTAAAATTATACAGCTTAAAAGTCCAAATAAAATATTATATTTGCTTACCGTAAGGCTGGTCAGTGGAGATCTCAAAAATCTCTGGAAAATGGCAAAAATAGTTGTTAGTTCAAGGTCAGTGTCTAGTGCACTGTCTGCGCCGCTGTGAGATTGCTGTCTTGGAATCCTTTCCCGTCCAGACAGGGCCATAGCGTAAACAAAGGCCTTTTTATTGTCTTTGATTTTGGAAGACAGGTTGGCTCACTGAAAGCCTTGCAGTGAATGTCCTACGAGGCCAATTTCTTGAGAAACAAAAACGTGCATTAAATGTGAATTAAATGCTAAATACTAGCTCTCGGATAGTTTAACTCCATTTGAAGAACTGAAAGTTTGATAATTATATTCAAACATAGTATGATATGGTATGGTATTCAAACATACTTAAAAGTCTAATGATACCAATGTACCTACAGCAATGGTAAATAAAAATAAGTTACAATTAATCTTAATTGTTTTAATAAAACTTTAGAATTAAACGTATAATTAAATATGCGACTAATACACCTCTCAAAAAGGGGGAAAAGTGTATGACAAGACCGCACAAATGTAAATCACGTGTTAAATACACTTCTGCATATTTATCAATTAAAAATACTAAAACAAGATGAAAGGTTATATTAATATAAACTGAGCTTAAATAAAAAAAAAAAACTAATGTAAAGTGATTAATAAAACGCATAAACACACAGGCGTTTGAAAATTGCAAACCTGAAGCTTTCTGATTTAATTTTTTTTATATTTATTTATATTAATTCAGGGACTATTCTAATTACATTTTTCGAGCTTAGGAAATTTTAGGTTTACAAAATACTAACAGAAAAACATTTAGAGACACAAATCTAAGTAACATTTTAAGAGATGCAATCCACTTATAATATATAGCAAATGTGAAAAATAACAGATGCATATCATGAACAGCTTAGAATTAAAACGGAAATATTAAAATAATTATTCAATTCAGGGTGTGTCCGGTTTTTCTTATGGCTTTTTGCAAAAAACCGGCAGATCAAATACGCAAATAAAATATGTAGCCTACTTTTAAAAACTATTTATAAATAGTTTATTACCTATCAAATCTTAAATTAAACACGCAAATGCAGCATGATGTCCTACGCGAAACACAACGTGTTTATGTAAAGACCGGTGCAAAGCATATGTCTTCGTGTTGAATCTGCACTGTTCACTTCCTGATATTTCCACCATACGCCACCAGAGGTTATCAGCCCCCTTTCTCCTCAATCCTCTGATCTCTCCCTTCACATTCCAGCTGGTCTGTTTAGAACCGGCGAAAAAAATAAACCCTAAAGTGAGCGCGTGCGTTTGATTGAACCGGTCGTTTGCATTATGAAAATATCAATTATGTTACTAACATGTCTTAATATATAAACATATATTTGGAAAAACACTTTTTTTTGCTCTAAAATACGGAATAGGTTAGAAAAAATGCGCCAACAGAAACGGCAAAAATGCTTTAATGAGTAGCTATGTGCACGCTTTATTATAGTATTATTAATTGTATGTCTATTTATTTATCCTTATGCGTGTTTAAATAAATGTGAACAGTAATCGATCTTGATCTTTGTCAGGTTTTTTTTGTGCTATAACGTTAATTGTTGAGTTTATATTTAATTAACCAATGCATTCATGGTAGTGAGAACAACCTGAATCAACAATAACACAATTTCCATCAAATGATACGTTTTCTAAAAAGCACAAAGCGTCCTATAAGCAAATTTCTATCGTATTATAACTGTAAAAAAAAAAGAAAACATTGCCAAACAAAAAGCTACGCAAGTGTCAACATTAATTTGAAACAAACTTGCAGTTAATAAGATTTTTCTTACAGTTTTTCTAACTTTTTTATATTTTAATTGATTTAAAATATATTCTGAAAATCAGCAATTTAATAAATTCAATTTACTTTTCACAGAAAGCATAAAATCATAAAACATTTAAATATGCAATGAAAATGAACTAAAACAAATAGGAGCATTGAACATTTTTTAAAGCGAGTAGCCAAGCATACAAGTATAGGGGGGAAATGCGTATTGCGAAGACATTCTCTTTTTCGGACATTGTTCATAATGCATCTATACGTATGTCGAATAGGCCTAACCAGACACGGAAAATGGTGGCTTGGCAGAACAAGTGGATCATTTAAATACATAATGCATAAAATAAATTCATACAGTTCTGCATTTCCATTGTGCGTGTTCACACAAAACAAATAAACTAGCCGTACCTTTTTACTTGGCCTTGGAGAGGATGTATCTGTTGAAATTTGGTAAGAAGTACCCATCATTCCTCGGCGCGCCTATAGAAATAACACAAGATGACATCTCGTGAGCACTGTCTTTTGCAGACGTAAATGCACTACCTGCCTTCGTGGTCAATATAACCTACAGCTCATGATGAGAGAATACATCCATTGGTGGTTTAAAACTTATACGGGCAAGGGATCGCGGAAGAGAAAACTGTTCAATGGTGTGAGAAGTTAAAAAACGGGGTACTGAATATGTACACCGTATACATTTTCACAATGACAAGGATATTGGATAATCTGAGCATTTTCCCTTTTTATGCATTTATGGTATGTCATTAACTCTCGCCGTCTAGACAGGGAAATAACACCTTGTTTGCCTGAAAACAAACCACGGCAGTGGTGTCCAGCCCCTCTGTTTATTATTCACAAGACTCTGTGATGTCAAGGTCAAAGCGACTGCATAGTCATGGTCAAGGGTAAGGCGCAATCACGTGACTTTAAAACCTAAAGCTTAACTATTATGCAATTAGCATACAATTTCTCAAAAAAAGTAGCCAGTAACCGGGTGTGTCTCACTGGGGATATACAGAGATTAGATTTTGGTAAAAAATTATGTATCAAACTGCAGAGTTTATTACTTTTACATATCAAATAGTTTTGCTAATATACACCCTTCGCAATTATACATTATTTTAAAAGCAGTTGTTGTTCTCTACCATAAATACATTCAGGCAGCATTTCAGTTTCAAATCCTTTAATAGCTTCTGTGGTTTTCCCAGGCGAAAAAAAATACATGCAGGCATGTATATTTTTTGTGTAAGGCAATATCCAGTTTTCAACATTTGAAGTGGATCATTCATCAAAATTTATCAAAATTGAACATGAAAAAAAAAATCAGTAAGGGTAGTTTGGTTTAGGATGCGAGTGTGTGTGTGTGTGTGTGTGTGTGTG
>CAIGQW010000298.1:5905149-5938397 GCA_903798125.1 Danio choprae | reverse complement strand
GTGTGTGTGTGTGTGTGTGTGTGTGTGTGTGTGTGTGTACGTGTACAAGCTTCTGTGACTGGGAATGCGAGATAGCACATTTCTACCCTGCATTACTGGTTTATAAAACACTTAAACTTTATTTAAAATTAATGTCCTACGACTGATGAAAAATGTTACAGATTTAGTTGTTTTCTAGACACTGATAAATAAGACTACCAAATCAATTAATCAATCAATCAATCAATCAATCAACCAATCAATCAAATTAAGTTTTAAACACTGAAAATATAAGAAACCAAGCAAATACAAATCTAGTTTACAGGTTGCAGTATTCAACTGTTACAACAGAGTATCTGCTGGGCGTTTCTGTCACTGGTTGAAATCAACAATTTCAATATGGATCTTGATGTTTTCACTTATGTGCTGCAAAGTCACAAATGTACACTAAAATATTCCTCTACATGCCCGTCATTAAATCGATGTTGTAGAATGAACACACTTATTATCGATAGACAAATAAATAAAATTGTATTCAGAAATCTAAACATTTTGAATGATGATTTTTGTCCATTGCCATTCGTTTTAACCCTATAGGTTAAATACACACACACACACATACATACATATATATATACATACATACATACATACATACATACATATATATATATATATACACATACATACATACATACATTATATATACACACACATATATAAACACACACATACATATATACACACATACATACATATACATATACACACATACATATACATATACATACATACATACATACGGTCTCTCTATTCATTTCTCATCATTATTGTGCCCATTTAAATAAAGTAACAATGAATTTTAAATAAAGCATGCGCATAACAAAACAAATGAAGAATATCTTTTCCTCATACAAATAACATTGAGTGTACCAAAACTATTACTCTTCTACCATTTCCAACGTGTAAATCAGAACAATACACTTGACGTTCGATTGGACCACAGATTTAAGTTGGTTCATTTAACCATTCATTCACTTAAAATAACAGGAAAGCAGTTTTGCTTGTCTAAGGAAAAGTTTTTTTTTAAACGAGTCATTCAGTGATTCAATTTGGGAGCTGCATTGTTCTGACTGCGTGCATCTGACGTTATCGTATAGAAAAATCGATTGAAACGTCGGTTTAAACTCCCTAGCCTCGCTAAAAAGGTGCTTCTGCTCTGTTCCATGTGTACACAGACAACATACAAAATTAACAGTCTGTAGTTTAGTCAGACAAAAAATACACTATGATGGGTATGTTATACATTTAAACTGTTTCACTCGTTACATATTTTAAAAACAAAGTATTTATAGTGAATTAATATAAAATATCCAAACACGGTAAACTTTCCAGTATTAACATGTGCTGTTTTCGCTGAAAAATCAGGCCTATAGGTAAAACTGATGCAAGAAATAAAATGCCAACCTTATGGTTAAAAATGCATATCAGCTTAGTACGACTTTCCCGTCAGATTTTCTGTGTTTACATAACACAATATGTTGCGTTCAGATTTAAATATGTTATGCGCCTAAATAAGCGCTGCATCAACAAAAAAGTACAGTGCTCCAGGCACTTTGAAGCTACACCTTTGCCTCTGCATGTACATTCTTGGGGGTGCTGCAGGCCCTGTTCAGGAATTGATTCTGCTTTGCAAAAATGTACATCTTGCAGATTTATGAATATGTATTGATATGCCACTGCAGTGCCGTTATACCGAATCTCCATCTCTATTATAAATATATAACAGAAAAGTAGCTGCTATTAATAAACCGTCGTTCCAAACAAAACACCTCGATGTGTTGTAAACATTTTTCATACCAGAAAGAAACACCGTGCACTTTAGTGTAATACGAATTAAATGGTGCATAGTTGTCATCAGAATATGACTAGGCCTGCGTCGATTCAATCTCGGTGCAATGCGGTAAAATCTGTGGCAGATATGAGGAACAGCATGCGAGAGATAATTATTTAAATATGCGGTCAGACAGAATAGAGCAAGAAATGGAAAGCGTCTGCGCTCATACAGACGTTCAACATAGCATGCAAGATCTTCATTAATAGGCTACAGAAGACTGGCAGTATACTTGCTCAGACTTCTTTGTTAGTTTCATATCACTAGTTTTGCAGTTATGACAAAAAGTTCGAATTCAAGTAAGAAACAATATTATGTAGACTGCATCTGAACCCATGATATGTTTTCAGTTTTGTCAACCCAGACTTGTTTTAAGTCGGTGCCTTAAAATTAGATAACTTTAAAATTCAACAGCACAGTGACTCAATCAGACATTGGTAAATCGTTCATCTGATACTTCGGATTTTCTAGTTTGTTTGAGCAATTCAAACTATTTAGATTCTGGGCTGCATAACAATGACAACTAAAGGTCCGTTTGTCTATAAGCGTCACTACAGACAAAATGTCTCCCCCACTTTCAGACGCGTCTAGTCGGAAGTCCAAGTTCAAGTTAAAGGAGGCGGTCAGTTCCTCTGGAGACAGTTAATTGCGACAGCATGGCTTTAACTGCAACTCTCACGGTTTCTGACATGACAATAATATAAAATGCTTGTATTTCTTCCATATCTAACGGAATACCGTTGAGATCTCAGAATACATGTGCCAGAGAAGTGGGATATGAAAATGAACGATAATCAGTGTGTACCGGTGAGCTGCAATATTTTAGACCAACCTAATTATACACATCTACACATCATTTAGTGTTAATTTGTACCTTGAAGAAAAATGTTTCAAACCTCGCAGTTTAGGTGATTTCAAATTAGTTACACTTTTACGAAAAAAAGCTTAATACTTCAAGAGTCAGGCACTACATTACTTTCGAAAAATTCTACTTTTTACAAACACCCTGGCCCTGCTATACTGTACAGCATTAGCATCTGTATATGCATATACACATATCACATAATCTACTGATCTGGAATGAGACGCAAAAAATATAGGCCTCGTTGTTTTTCACCAGGAAAAAAAGAAACAAGATAGTTTGGGCTATAAAAAAGCTTTATGTTAATTAACGACCAAAACGTGCAAACTGTTGCGACTTAAACACGAAGGATGGATGCAATTGTCGTCTTTTCAACAAAATGCAGCAATTATATGATTAAAACAGCTGCGAGATATTTTGCGTTTGACTGTTCTTTCGTAGCAACAGCAACAAACAAAACTAAAACTTGTATACAGTTCAAAAGGCGTTCAGTAGTCATTGGAAAACGTCTTTATGAAACAAATATAACTAAACAACAATACGGAACCCTAGTGTAAAAATCTGATTTTAGCACTTTTGCTGTTGAACCACATTTAGTGCTATTTATCACCATTTTAGAGTGTATGGACATTTTGTACTTCCAAAAACCGTGTCATCTAATTGCATGCGATGATAGGAATCGAGTGCGTACGTTTTCATATAGCATTTCTCTACTGAGTATGTCCTTACATATTAAGTTTATGAAGAGTTCATAAAATATATATTTAACATTTTACTTCTTAAATAGCTACGGATAGGGTATTGCATGATTATTATAATGAACGGGTTTGATTAGGTATTTTGAAATGCTTCTAAAATCCTGTTATAAAAATAATATAAATTCTCATTAGGCACTTTTTGATTAAATTCAAATTCTATTGTCACATACAGAGTCATATACAGTATGATATGCAATCAAATGCTTACACAAGCCCCCCATTAGACGTCCTCCAAATTGTACAAAGGGTGAAAAGCTTGATCCATACATAGCCACTGTTAGAAAAGAGCATGCTAAGAAAATGCTGGAAAACGTAAAACAAAATGCAGCATGCAGCAGAGAATTTCAAGCATTGGAAAGCTTCACAACTCCCAGAGCATTCAAACAGTCACTAATAATCGAGAAAACTATATAGTATAGGAAACCAATGGGATCTGCGTAAGTTCACATTTTACCATAATATGTAGAGTATATGTGAATACATGCGTTAAAAACAACAACAATCAGTGCAGTTTCTGTAACGGGCATGCAAACTTTCACGTGCGTTTACAAACAAACATACGATCAAAAATATAAAGGCTAACACATACAAATCAACATTTGCAAATAAAAAAAATAAAATTCTGGGTATAAAAATGGACTGTACGGGGGAATGATTTTGTTAATTAATGCACAGAAATGCACGAATGAGAGCAAAAGTCCAGGAATGCGACGGCATATTCTGACAGTCTGAGGATTTCCCTAAAAACACCACAGTCAGCAATGAGTAATACTTTATTATTTCTTTTCATTTGAGTGTCCAGGACAATATATGTAAAACAGCGAAAAGTGGTAGTCATTCAGTCCTATGCCCACCTCAATTCATAACACTGGGAAAAGGGATACAGAAGTATATAAAAATAAACTTCCATTTTATAATTTTAGTTTTTTTATTTGCACGTGAACGCGCATAGGCAAATAACATTTGTTAGTTTGTTAGCTTATTTCAAATAACAGTTAATTCTGATCTTATAAGGACTAAAAATTGTAGAATACAAAGCAGAGCTTTTTACATCCAGAAACGCTGTGATACTGTTCACAAATCAATTTATATGAAGTTAAAAACTGCATCACTAATCCGTACAATATCTTAATTATTTTCACATCTACCTCTGACGTCAGTACAGATTATACATATATATTAAGTACATTTAAACTATTAAGTCCAAAACAAAAAATAATTGAATGTTTTGTTAGCTTATTTACCGCTGTAAGGGAGGCTGCACGAATTGTCATCCGAATAACGATTTCAAATATTGGTTTTAGGAAATACATGTCCAGCAAGAAATTACCACAAGATTAAGTTGTTTTAATCGTCTTACACTATGTAAGCTTAACCAAACCAGGAACTATTTCTCCCATTGTAATTTACATCGTTTAACAAAACAAGCCATGATGAAGGTCAAGGTTGCACAAGTATTGCCCTTGGAGACTTCAGTCACTATACAAAAGCATGAAAAGCTTCCTTGAGCATTTCCCTTTTATTTAAATCCATTTAGACACTCTTCGAAGCAAAGTAGGAAGCAAATTATTTAATTTTCACTTATTGGGAGCAAACAGATTCTCAGATATCAACAGTTTTCTCAAAGTACAAAAACGCAAACGATATTTGTACTGCAGCAAGTCTAGGTTAATTGCACGTTTGGGTATTTGTGCTGTTTTTGCAATCTAATGATGAATAATTATGGGCCTGATTATATTCCATCCACACAATTCCAGGTAATCAAATGTGCTAAGGAAAAAGTAAATAACAATCGATGCATTGTCACCAACACTTTCTGCCGTCAGTGATCACTAATAAATTTTAACTCGGTCTAAAATAAAGCTGTATATTAAAAGAGTTGAATTGAAACATTGAAATCAAGTTTTAAACGAAGACCGATAGAAATACGCATAAATCCGCATGCACTGCATTGCTATCATATGCGCATGTAAAGAAGAAATAAAAGATTTAAAAGCGCGTAATAAAAATTAATTATTCCAGTTGCCAAGTACTATGCTGAGGGATAGAATTGTCACCTTTTTTCCATATAAGATCGATAAGCACTTTCATATTCGGCTGTACAGGGACAACAAGTAAAGTTCAAGTTCAAAGTCTTGGACAGCAGACAGCCAAGGAGAACGCGCAAGGAGACCCCTTCACCTCCTACAAAATAAATCACAGTATGAATGCACAAGTTTTAAAACATGTTTGTGAAAATTGAATTCAAATAGTCCAATCGATGAATTTGGATCCTATTTTTAAACAGTTTAACGTTTACTTAAACGATTGCAATTTTAAAAAATGTATATTAATAAAAATGCAGATAACACAATAAACAGTAGGAGTGCAACATTCTCTCATTTGCCTATATATACTATTCCCTCTTCACGTTCAGTGTCGGATTAGACAAATTTCGTTCACTGGCCGTCACTTGTTCCAAACAACAACGCTGGACAATCTTTAGAGTGGTTGTGCCTCTGGTTAAACGCGTACAATTTGATGTGTTATTTTTGGCCAATGCTAACCAAAACTGCAGCTTCGCAAACTTAATATAGCGGACTGGTTAAACTTAAAACAGCAAGTGATACTCATCACCTCTCAAGTTTAATAACTTTTTATCATTCAAAATTCAGTGTTTAAGTGTTCCCCTTTTTCTCATTTACAACCAATATTTTTAAACATTATAGACCTGTAAAAAAATCTCAATAAAAAAAGTGTACTTATTCAATTTTGTTTCCTATACCATCAGATTCGATTTCAGCATAAAGAGACTAGAACAATATGTCAGTTTCATTATAAAACGTTATTATATTTCAGTGATAATCTGGGGAGTCGCGGACGCGGAACTATTCAAAATAATTTCTAAAAAGAACAAGTGCACTGGGATTAAAATAAATAAATGTAAACAAATATATATAAGACATCACAATCACATCATCTTGCTGAACAAAATAGTTCGTTCATCCATCCAATTGGATTGTTCCCACAAAAGCTCAAATAAACTTCGCGAAGCAGAAATTGCTAAAAATGTTTGACAAGTTTAACAATTTGCATACAAGAACACAACATTTAAATATCCCCACAAAACGAAAAATCGAATTCACAAATTAGAAGCTGTTCCAGGTAATGGAACCTAATCACATGGATGGATAATCCTATATCGTGTCTTTAGAGCTAGCCTACACAAATGCGTGGAACGGTCATCAGATAAAGCCATTCTACCCTGAGTTCCAAATAAACATTTTAACTATGCTAAATGTGTGTGCCTCCAGTCCTCCGATTGGTTTTATTGATTTAATTGGTATGTTTAAAGACCTATTCTTGTTTGGATAAAAGTTGTTTTTCTCAGTCAAGCTGTCCATAAATGCAAAGTAAATACAAACCAAATGTAATTTGAAATTAAAGCTTTTTTTATTAACATATACGGAGTGGTTATGGGGCACTGAAAAACCGCATTTTGCAACATTTCATCCTGCGTGGGATTTTATTAAGAGCCCTGCAGAAGTGAAGAGTTGTGATTTTGAATTCGCCTATATCAACAGAGCGCGCACTCAGGTCCTTAATTAATCCTATCCGTAATTAGATAATTAACGCATCCTGCTGCTGTAAAATAATGTGCATGAGTGAGATATTAAATGCTTGAAAGGACTTAACACGACTGTCGAAAGCAATAATGTAATACCTGAACGCTGGACAACATGTACGTGACATATTGTCATTGCATAAACACGGATGCTGGTCTCCAAGCACATGACTGTCTGCAAAGCATACGAGACTGAGGATGGATACAAATCAAACATTTTCTTCAAATGTTCCTGTTTGCTGGAAAAAAAAAACTGTATAACTCAATACAGCCTCATTATATTATAAGAAGGCTTGCAGATTATAGATTTCATGAAGAATGTTTTGGTACAGTCCCTATTCCTTATTTGCTTCAAGTCTGTGCCATACTGGATAATGTTCAGAGAAAATCTCAGCACTAAAACAATTTCCAAACATTTTTCCGCACTCTTTAGTGTTTTACCACTAAATACTGAGATGTCAGTGAATGTAAGTGGACACTTCATAAGAGATGGAGCTGCAAGGCTAAGAGAAGGTTCACTGTGGTCAGCAGTAAAATCAGAAAATCAGCTGGTGGGGTTTAGTTTAGTGTTGTTGGATGAAACTCCACAACACAGACGTCTTAAAGCAAACTTAGTTCACTATAGCTTAGTGTTTAAGATTCTGATAGAAATGACAATGAAAAACAGAAAAACTAACACTACAGATGGTTACAGCATTAATACTTATTTTTATTAAATTACAGTACCAGAAAAACATTAATTGTAGGATGAATGATAACCATGTTCAAAAAAAGTGCCAAAAATAATGGTAACATTACAATAAGTTTCTGGTGAGCTGAGCTATCAATGAAAAACACAGTTTTGCTTGTTTGCAAATAACAATAATAATAATAACAACAATAAATATATAAATAAAAGATTCATTTGAATTTAAACATCAATACTAATCAAATTCAGTTGTACATGTTCAGTTTATTTCATTTAATTAATCAGACCCTTCCCTACCAACATGGATAGCAAAATAATACACAATGATATTTTTAAACACCCATAAAAATAAATTAATATAATTGTGCAAGCCTTAATTTTAATGACATTCATTTCTAAAGACATTTGTGAGACATGACTTTGAACTATTCAGGCACTGTGCAATATCATTATAGCTCCTAGACATATCAACCTAGAAAATAGCAACTTTTAATTTTCCACCATCTTAATACAGGATGTAACTACAGAAGAGTCGAGATTTAAATAGGGCAATTCTCAAAACTCTTTAGTCATTTTTGAACAAGATGCTAATGGTCTAACTCAATTAAATGATCTATGCTAAGCTAAAGTAAAAGTGGTTAAAAAATTATAAAACTCAACTGTTTAACTTTCTAAGTCTTTCTCTATAACCACTGAAATCATTTACAATATTTTACAGAGTGAAATTGCACGCAGTTAAAATAATTGTGAAGAGAAGTTTTTAACATTTAAGTTTAGCTTGTATACAGCGCTCACTATAATGTTTATGCTCAACAACATCTCACTGTCCCTCCACAACTCATAATTATATTCACTGAGCATGTAAAATCAGTGTAGTGACTCCAGTCGGTGCAGAATTATGATGGATGTCAATGTAACGATCATCAAAGATTTATAAATCTTTAACAAACGTATTGTTATTGTAGGTTACTGTTAAAACATTAACAACTAATGAAACCGTATTATAAATTGTTGCAGAATTGAGAAAAACAAAAACAGTACAAAAATACATATAAAATCATGTTCCTGTATCATTTTAAAATAAAAAAGTGAGCAAAAAATTATCCTGAAAAAATAATGCTGAAATGCAAGAGATTTACAGAATCACTAACAAACCATCAGTTTAAGAATAAATCCTTATTTCAATAAAATACAAGTTTCGTTCCAGTGTTCAATGATGTGAAACTTTACTCTGTGTGTGATGTGTAATCATGTGAAGACAAGAATCTGCAACACCTCAAACAGAAAATTATTTTACGAATGAGTAATAAACTTAAACTACCCTACATAACCCCGTCAAACTGGAACGTTGCAGTGCTTCACTAAGTTTTTTTCCCCTTCCTTTTCCCTTTCTTCTTTTTAATAGCTTGCACTTGTATTACAGCACGGTCTTAATCTCCTGTTCATCATTTTGACTACAGTTAAAATACAAGCAAAACACTAGTATAACTAATACAACTTATTTAGTGTCAAAAGCATTTTCAAAACTGTTAAATACTCCCTACACTGCTTCCCGTTGTATCTTGTTATGGATGACTTTGACATTTAAATGTTCATGTGATTTTATATTGAAGGGACAATTCACCCAAAAACGAAAGTTCTGTCACCAATTACTCCCCCTTCAGAGGTACCTATTTTGAATTCTTGCTTTTGTTGAACACAAAAGAATATATTTTGAACAATGTTGGTAACTGGTAGTTACATTTGAGTACATTTTTATTTTCGAGTGAACTATGTCTTAATAAAAAATAGTTTAAATGCTTTGTAACATCACGTTTAATAACTGGTTGGCAGCAAGGCCTATAAAGAAAGTTTAGGTACTATAAAACAAGAATCTGTCAGTATTTCTATTAATTTCAGTGGCAGGACCTCCCAAAGTTGCAATATGAAATCTGTCATCTTTGCTCATTAGACTACAAAATGCTGATGGAGCTCTAAATGTTATATGACTAAACACTCTGATGCAAGAAAATTAAATATGTGATGACAACTTCAGATTGGCTGAAGTCATTATAAGAAGCACTTGGTCTCAAACATGAATGTGAAGGAAAACAGACCAAGAAAAAGTCAATTTCACACATTTAAGCAAGCTACAAAAACAATTGCAAAATAGTCATGGCAACCGTTCATTCATTGACCTTTAGTAATACCTTTAATAAATGTATAAAAAATATATATTCTAAAATAATAATAATAATAATAATAATAAAACAAGCAAAAAAATTAAAGTCATTCCTTGTTTCAAAACAACGACAATAAAAAAATCTGGAGGTAACTGAAGGTCAAGGAAGGAACAGATAACATGACTATTTTGGTATTTTTGTAGCTTGCTGAAATGTGTGAAATTGATTTTTTCCTTGGTTTGCATAACATTGTAGATAACTATACTAATGTGTGTAAATTCTGCAGCAAAGTGCCATCAAATAGAACTTAAAGAAAAAACAAAGATTGTTTTCAAGCATTGATCGGACAAACTTGCTGTTATTGTCACGAGTTAAATGAATGTTAAACTCCAATGTTTTGGCAGGGACAAAGCCACAAGTGTCTGTACTTCTAGGGGATATAGCCTATAATCTATGCTTCCAAAAAAATACCAATTGACAATCAGCAAACACAGAAACAAATAGCAAACAAACAAACAAATACACTTCTTGCAGTTTGCATAGGTGGACAGTAACACATTCACATGTTTCAATTATCTTACATTATCAGAGTATTTTTATTTTGGGAGACTTTTTCTTTACTAGATTCCAAAGTACTTAAAACATTTCATGGATGCAGTGAAATATTTAAAAGTGGAAAAATCATCTCCTATGCTATGAACATCTTCCCAAATTACCACTTATTTTTGAGGAGCAAGTCAGAAAGCGTTTTCTTCCAGCAGCATCATGTAGTGACCTGGCCACTATTCTACAAGAAGAATGGCTCAAAATCCCTCTGGCTAATGTGCAGACTTCAGTCACTATACAAAAGCATGAAAAGCTTCCTTGAGCATTTCCCTTTATTTAAATCCATTTAGACATTCTTCGAAGCAAAGTAGGAAGCAAATGATTTAATTTTCACTTATTTCACTTATAATAATTTTTGTTTTTTACTTGAGCACAGTAGTGTAATAAAAAGTTACTATGCACTGCTGATCTTGTCAGAGTGAGTCTTCAGTTAACAATTCACTAAATTCTCAAGTTTGACTAAAAATGATCTAAGAACGAGAGAAGGTATTGATGCTAAAATTTAGGATTTTTTTTGTGCGTCAATGAAAATTATATTAAGGTCATAAGTGGCAGTTGTTTGGGAACCAAATAAGATGTACAAGGAGCTGTTTAATCCTATGAACTCTTGGAAAGTGGACATGTCCACATACCATTTATTACTAAACAGTGTTGAAATAATACAAATTGATGCCAAATTGATGATCGTCCTTGCTGTAGCATATAACAGATAAAACTATTATGTTTGCATTTGTTTTTTTCCCATGAGACAAATGTTTTTATAATATATGTTTATATATTTAGTTTTTGCTCAATTTTACACAGCAGGATATATTAGTACATTTTGATATTTTCAGTTGTAAATACTTGACATTTTAATTATCAGTAGTATTTTTCAAGCAAAAAACTAATTAGTATTAACATTTTAATTTGTAATACTCAAGTACACAAACTTTTCTGTACTTTTGTACCTTGCCTCATCTAAGGGTAGAGTTTTAGGGCATCTCCACTGGCATTTAGCAATAAAAATAAGTAATTAATAAATATTAGTAATAATAATAATTAAGATTAATTAAGAATTAACAATTAAGATTTAATTGAATCTATCATTGCAAACAATGCCCCTTAATGAAGAAAATTACTCTTTTACATATTCTTTTGGTGTACAGAATGTGACAAACCCCTTTTTCTGTCAATAAACTGTAGCACAATCATTTGTAATGGCATTGTATTCATGCACCTTACTAGCTATTTTATAGGGTTTATATTTTTAATAGATTTTTATATCTATAAAAAGCAAGATAAATGACCAGGGAACACAATAAAAGTGCCTTTAAACAAAAAATGTGATAACCAAACAGCTCTGCAAACAGTGCTTTTACTGAGGTTCTTGGCACCACTGCACTGCATACAAATGTGTTACAAAGAAATGCAAAGTAATAATATACTTTTAACGTGCAGCTCAAAACAGTGACAAAGATACAAGCCTCCATCTGCCAAAAATCTGTCTTTCAAATCGCAATTTCTCTACTTGTATGTGTGTTTGAATGTTGTGAAGCCAGTTCTAACCCTAAAAAAATAATGCATTTGGGTAGGTGACAAATAGACAGTAAAACACCAATTTTTTAAAGAAAAAAAAAGACAAATTTACACAACCTGACAAAAGTTATGTTGTCAATCCCAGTTGTAAGAGCAACAAATAATAACTTGACTTCTAATTGATCATTTGGAAAAGTGGCAGAAGGTAGATTTTTCTGTTGCATCCCAATCAGAAGACCTATTGGAACCCGCATGGACGCAAGATTCTCACAGAAATTAGTCAAATTTGGTAAAGGAAAAGTCATGGATTGGGATTACATTCAGTATGGGGGCGTGTGAGAGATCTGCAGAGTGGATGGCAACATCAACAGCCTGAGGTGACAAGACATTTTTGCTGCCTATTACATTACAAACCACAGGAGAGGGCAAATTCTACAACAGGGTAGCGCTACTCCTCATACTTCAGCCTCCACATCAAAGTTCCTGAAAGCAAAAAAGGGCAAGATGCTCTGGGATTGGCCAGCCCAGTCACCAGACATGAACATTATTTAGCATGTCTGGGGTAAGATGAAGGAGGAGGCATTGAAGATGAATCCAAAGAATCTTGATGAACTTTGGGAGTCCTGCAAAAACGCTTTCTTTGCCATTCCAGTTGACTTTATTAATAAGTTATTTGAGTCATTGCAGAGATGTATGGATGCAGTCCTCCAAGCTCATGCGAGTCATACACAATAATAATAATTTTTCCACTGCACCATGACTTTATATTCTATACTGTACATTATACTGTACAATATTTCTGTTAAGTGACAAGACTTTTGTCTAAGCAAAGTCAGACCTTACTGTCCTAATTAAATAATTAAAAATCAAGGCATGATCATATTTTATTTTGTTAAAAATATGTGTAATCTAGAGACCTTCTGATACCAAATGATCAACTAGAAGTCAAGTTATTATTTGTTGTTCCTAAAACTGGGATAGGAAACAACACTTTTGTCTGGTAGTGTATGTAGTTTGAAGTCTGATGTTTGAGAAAATATAAGGGGTCACTAACTATCAATTCCTTCACTGTTTTTTGAAACATTTTTAATGAACTTTACCTTAAATATGTCATATGATATGACAGCAAAAAATCAAAAAACAAAAAAACAACTGATTCATGAAAAGGATTTATCTTCATATATCCTCATATAGAGCTATTTATTTTATCGGAAATTATGAATATCTTTTTTTTTTCTCCATGACTTTTTGGACAAATTATTCATGACAAAAAGACATCAAAATGTAACAATATTATAGTGGTTCCAAAAAGTTAAATGTGTAAATATTCATTCATTCATTCATTCATTTTCCTTTGGCTTAGTCCCTTTATTCATCAGGGGTCACCACAGTGGAATGAACCACCAACTTATCCAACATATGTTTTGCACAGCGGCTGCTGTGTAAATACACTCTCACACCCATACACTCTCATATTCACACACATACACTAGTTTATTCAACTAATTTATATATATTCTATATAAAAAGTTATTTCTGGTCTTCAATCATTTATTTAGCAAATTAAATGCAAAAGAGAAAATGATTAAAACCAAGTTTATAGTCCATCCGGACAGTATTCATAGCGCTTCACTTTTCCCAAATTTTTTATGTTACAGCCTTATTCCAAAATGGATTAAATTCATTTATTTCCTAAACATTCTACACACAATACCCCATAATGACAATGTGAAAAAAAGATTTTTTTGAAACTGTTGCAAATTTATTAAAAATAAAAAACCTGAAAAATCACATGTACATCAGTAATCACAGCCTTTGCTCAATACTTTGTTTATGCACCTTTGGCAGCAATTACAGCCTCAAGTCTTTTTAAATATGATGCCACAAGCTTGGCACACTGGTCTTTGGGAATATTTGCCTATTCCTCTGTGCAGTACCTCTCAAGATCTATCAGGTTGGATGGGACGTGACGGTGTACAGCCATTTTCAGATCTCCCCAGAGATGTTCAATAGGATTTAGGTCTGGGCCACTCAAGGACATTCACAGAGTTGTTGTGAAGCCACTCCATTGATATTTTGGCAGTGTGCTTTGGGTCATTGTCCTGCTGGAAGATGAACCGTCTCCCCAGTCTGAGGTCAAGAGCACTCTGAAGCAGGTTTTCATTCAGGATGTCTCTGTACATTGCTGCATTCATCTTTCCCTCTATTCTGACTACTGTAGTCTTCCAGTTCCTGCTGCTGAAAAACATCCCCACAGCATGATGCTGTCACCATCATGCTTTACTGTAGGGATGGTATTAGTCTGGTAATGAGCGGTGCCTGGCTTTCTCCAAACGTAACGCCTGGCATTCACTCCATTCAGACCAGAGACCTTTTGGCAAACAAAACTCCTTTGTCTTCATACTTGGTTTGTGCTTTAACATGCACTGTCAACCCTGGGACCTTATATAGACAGGTGTATGCCTTTTCAAATCATGTCCAATCAACTAAATTTACCACAGGTCAATTAAGCTGCTGAAACATCTCAAGAATGTTCAGTGGAAACAGAATGTACCTGAGCTCAATTTAGAGCTTCACGGCAAAAGCTGTGAATACTTATGTACATGTGATTTTTCAGGTTTTTTAATTTTTTAAATTGTCATTATGGGGTAATATGTGTAGAAGTTTGAGAAAACAAATGAATTTAATCCATTTTGGAATAAGGTTGTAACATAAAAAATGTGGAAAAAGTGAAGCGCTATGATTACTTTCCGGATGCACTGTACTTTATGTAAAATATGAGCCCTCCAGGACTTTGCATTCTTCAAGCAAAAGTCATTTTTGGTATACCCTCCCAAAGGGCCAGACAAATTAATGTTAAGAACTTTCACCTTTAACGTTCCATGCTGGTGGAATGACCAATTCTATGAAAGTCTGAAAGTCTTTAAGAAACAACTCAAGAAATGGTCTGTTTCGTCAACACTTGGTTTTCACTATAATTGCACAATACTAATCTTACTCCGGAGTGTCTAAAAGATTTATGTTAATCTCATGATGGCTCAAGGGACCATCCTGGGAAAATAAATTAATAAATAACTAAACTGATACTGATACTAATACTTGTCACCGCATTTGCATATTGTTGCTTATCTAATGATTTGAAGTGCTTCTATTATCCTTACTTGTAAATCACTTTGGATAAAAGCATCTGCTAAATGATTAAATGTAAATGTGAGATTGAAGTTAAAATCTAAAGAAAAAACAAAACAAAACTGCAGGTAAAAACAGCCTGATCTCACGAGGAAACATAACTATTTCATGTTTTGTCAGTTTAGTGGCTAATTGAATTCATAAGTTCAATCGTACAAAAACTTACAATTTCAAAAAGGAGGAGTGGCACCCAACCCCATCCCTAAACCCAACTGTCACTGGGAGAGATAAGCAAATCGTACTTGCGTGATCGTAATTGCGTGAGATCGTGTTGGGTAAAAACATTAGACACTTTTTCACATTTTTTTTTATTTGGCTTCAATAAGATGACTTCTTTAAGCTTAGTGGAAAGAAAACATGCACATAAAATGCATACTTTAGTGCTCATTTTAATATAAATTAGTTTCTGTGGGTTTTAATTACAATGCACAACTGTTTTATTTGATATTTTTCATCGTTTTTTCAAAATTACTTTGTTAAATCTCAACTTTAGTAGCACATTTATACATCAAAAATTTTTACTTTAAAAAGTTTACGAACAGATTTGTTCATAAAGCATTAGCCTTTTTTATACAACATTTTATTCCAGAAAAGTAATTCTGCCTAAAACTATAAGTTATCATTTATGGAGTGATATCCACAATTTGTATATGAGTGATATAACTGTTAACAAAATTAAACCAGAATTCTGAAACAGGATTCATCCAGATTTTATGCTGTATGAGCAACATGCAAATTAGTGCATCTATAATTGTCTAGAAATGTCACTTCTGCATATTCAAACATACACATTCAAAAAGTAGTGTACTGTGATTAATCAAACAGGTATGATGATAATGATATCTAGTTACATTTTATTGGTTTATTTGAGTTGGAAAATTATAAAAACAAACTCAAATAAATTACAACCAAAAGCTGAAAAACATGAAATGCACATTGTGTAGCTTATGCTAATTAATATATCTGGTTGCTGCAAAAGCTTAAAAAGACATAAGGCATTAAGCAAATGTTAATGTTAAGCTTTTGTTACATGAATCACAACACGCAACCATGTCTGTCCCACTCCTTTACAGTCTCCTGTGATGTCTATACCAAGCATCAATTGTTATTCCATTCAACAATAAAAAAAAAATGCTAATGACAAAAGCCTTTATTGTCACGCAAAACAGTAAGCTTTAGGAAAATTTCTCAGTCTGTGCCGTATACAGGCCAGGCCTCAAACCCAAGTCACACTGCTGAAGTACTCAAGCTAAGCTCCTGGTCTCCAGTCATGACCCAATGGGGGAAAAATGTCTCACTGAACAAGGTCCATGAGCAGCAACCTGGTGTGATTTCTCATGTTTCCTTCTCTCCACTCAGTTGTATTGTTCCTCTATCTTTTTTGACACCTATACGTGAGCACTGATTCAGTTTCCATTACAGCATTGCCCTTTTGTTAATTAATCTCCATATGCTTTCAGTTAAAGCCACTGATGTCACCGCTCCCCCCTCCCTACAGTACACCAGTCGCCCCAGAGAAACATGGAAAACATTAGTGCCGCCTCTAATTAAATAACCAGGGAGCTTTTGTCACTATCTGTGTCTCTTGGCCATGCTTTGAGTCCCACTTATAGACTAAAACATTTGGATTTGGATAGCGCCCATTACAAAGCCACAGGCAAAGGCTTGCATTTATTGTCTTTCCACTCCCACAAAAAAAAGACAGAAAAGAAAAAGTGAACAAACTTAGAAGGATGCCTGGGTTTGAATATGCATGAAAATTATTTATGGTTCATGGATCAATGGAATTGGTGGTGATAGGGTTATATAATGTTTTGTACAACTTCATCTGTGTTTGGGACAGTATCCCACATATGATAAAATCATAAAGCTCTTTACTATACTATATGTTAAAATATCACAGGGCTGATATGCCTTTAAAGAAACAATACTGAATCTTAGTAATGAAGCAATAAATTTTATTTTCCCTTTAATATGTTAAGAGAAACATTCAAATATACCCAAGCATGACAATATGTGTGACTGCAATTTAGTACAACAAAAACGCAAAAAGATGAGAACAAAGCATAATATAATGCAATTCCTACAATTTATCCCCTCTTTCACTGCATAATTTTACAAAGTTGTCAAGCTGTCTCATTAAGGATCAGCTTCTTCCTCTCAAGGTCAGAAAGTTTCCTTAATGTTCAGAGAGTGAACCAAGGTGAATGGCTAATGTCACATGCAGTGTCAATAAATTACATTACAGGTCAAGATGCATCAAATTTAATGTGCTGCTAGTGAGAAACGACCATAGTCCAATAAAGCTAAATTAATTTCTAAAGTAATTACATTTAATTTGAATGTGCACTTTGAGCATTAAGCCTATCGTGTGATATAATTATTACAATTAATTTATCTTTTTAAACAGCCCAGCAGAATTCGTTTAAATGTAACAGTAAAACTTATACTGGTGTTGAATGCACAAAATGAAATGAATACAAGTATAATCTCCACTAAAAAGAATAAGGACATAATTGGAGGATCAAACCGTGTTAGGTAAGGCGCAACTCACCACTTTGACAGCGGCATAAAGACAAACATTTTGCTTACCATTCGAGATGAGTTGCAGTGTTATTGATGGTTCGTTTGCCTTTGCCAAGACTACAAATTTCTTATAAAATGAAATGAAATCACGTTTCTGTAGTCACTATATTACCATTCACTTGCATCGAATAATAATTAGACTGTCATAATCGGAGTCATATACGTAAAAAACATCGGTAGCCTATTGTTTACTTTTACGACTAAGTAAATGACAACAAAACCAACACACATTCAAACTACTTGTTTCTTCAGGTTTGTCGTTACAACCTTTGGCAGACACGTCTATAAGGCGTCTTTTGACTTGGTCATCAATTTGCTTAATGTACATCTTTCGGTAAAATTCATAAACTTGATCAAACAATTTCAATTTGTAATTGCGTATTAACGTCCAGTCATCTGCGCATGTCATTTGCGCACGCGTGTTGACGTTTTATGGTCAACGTAAAGCTCCGATAACGTTCGTTTTCTTTTCTTTTTGTAAATGAGCCATTCGCGCACACGTGAAAAAGTACATAGTCATTTTTTGCCACATTATGTCGTATTTTTTTTTAATTCTGATTAATATAGGCTACACGTTTAGTGTAATTTACTGTTTTTCAAAGTTTAGAATTTTGTGTTTAGCATAAATGATTGTTATGTGGTGAGAATACCTCGTATATCAATCGAAAACCACATTTTCATCATAAATACAGGAATTTATTTTAGCTGACTCAAAAGACTTTATTTTAAGAAATAAAAGGCTTACATTAGTGAGCTAATATGATTTATACATGCAATATTTTTAAAATGACAGATGTATATAGAATTAAATCTGTTATACATTACAATAATATGTTAAGAATATACAACATTTGTTTCAAACCAATGCTGTTGATTTAGTTTAGTTTTTTATTGTTGTAACAGACCAATTTGCCATGAACAGGCTTCTTTGAAGAATTCTAAATATACAAATTGTATTTGGCCCAAGTTTAACCACTCAAAAGCATTGCATAATCCAGTTCAGTTGCTTTTCAACCACACATAGTCGTCTGTCGGTCCATGCGGTACAGTCCACTTGTCTTAATTGCTTTTCCTGATGGCTTGCTGTTCTCAGGTAATGACATCTGGGTGTTTACTGTGCTGACTGGCTGAGACTCGCTGCAGGCTGAATGAGTACCTGAGGGGTGGCTGGATGGCGCAGCAGGGCGGTTTATGAGGAGGGATGGTAAACAGACAGCAGCGAGGGCCAAAACCAAGGTCTTGCCCTTTGGATCGAGCAAGTCTAAAGCCGGAGGAAAGCACCAGCCAAGCAGGAAGCAAATGCAAGCTCCTCATAAATGCTCACTTTTTCAGTCTAGCCAAAATCTGAGCTGTTCCTCAGGAACTTGGACCTTATATAATGTGTCTACTGATATAACTTTTTTGACGTACCACATAATAATCCATTATTCATGTGTGTTCTTTCGGGTATGTGGATTTCCACTGCAACCTTTCAGTGAGAGCACTATTTCTGAGATTTTCATTAATATTATCAGCTCAGCACTCTGCCGTTTTTCCCCTACATAAGATTAGTTCTAAAATATGAGAGCAATCAAAATCCCACATGACTAAAAACTGGATCTGATCCAGTTTCACTTCAAACTTCCTTTCCCATCCTTGTGATGTTAATCATTGTCCCACAGTTACCAGTGTTCTTTTATCACAAAACACTTTTATAGGAAGACATAATGTTTGGCTGTAAACATGTCTCAAACAACATGCTGCTACATTTGTATGCCAAACAGAGCCTGAACCCCACATGAAATCAATTACATCATCCACCGTTCTTAAGTTTTGGGGTCTTCCAGCAAAAAGACCGATCGACAGAGAGAAAGACAGATAAAGAGAGGCAGAAAGACAGGTTTGTGACATGAGCTGAGATCTTCTTGTTGTGGTATATTCTCCTTGGCACTAAAAGTCATAAAAGGCCTTCAGGTTTTACAATGTCATGTCCAAACGCAGCATCCCCCACGGCTTCTCTTTCCCCTTCTCTCCTCCCTCTCATCCTCCCTCCTTCTGAGCTACCTTCACCTCCCCCCTTGCTATCTTCCTTCATCAATCGAAAAAAGATATGCTTATTTTTACCACTGAAAAGCACTATGAACACTGTTAAAAATTACAGACTGGAAGGAATTTAGTGGTCTTGTGTTTGTGTATGATTGATTTTGTCTGACTGTGGTCAGAATGTTCTAATGCATGTGGCACAGAGCGATCTCAAAACCACTTTGCTACTGATGCCTTTCCAATAACACATCAGAAGTGCCATTTTAGTGCAAGTCCAGATTTTTGCCATTTTTAAAACATATTGCTTCAAAAACACAAAATCTTTCATGTTTAGAATTGACTTCAAATGTGTCAAACATTGTGAAAGTCATTCCATTCTTTAAAGCTGACATTCTGATTTATTGTCGGCCTTTCAAAACAAAAGACACAGAGGTGACCAATAAATCCATCCGTACTTTGCTTCCTCAAGCTATTTGTCCTCTTGAGGTGTAAAACACTCTGTGGCAAGCCCAACTTGAACATGAGCTGTGAACATATAGTGTCCACCAATTATCTTGTCTGTCTGCTCCTCTGCTAATTATGGCTTGCCTGCTGTGTTTGTGCGTGAGTGTGCGTGCATGTGTGCGTGTTTCTTATGGACAGACTGGGGCTAATAACACCATATTTTTTGAAAAGACAGAAGGCCTCTGGCCATTGCTTTCAACACACATGCCACACAGGCAGTCCCACCCACAGCACTCAGACCTGTCATTGACGGCCATCCCCTTTTCCACTCTTAGACTCTCGGCAGCTGTGGCCTAGCGTGACAGAAAAGTGCAACAAATTACTTTGCTACCGCTTCTGAGGGCAAATGTCAAATATCCCTCCATATTTACCAGAATGGAGTCGTGCACAGGCACTTACACGAGGATGGGTATGCTCTGTGCAGGGTGTGGATGTCATGTCAGTGAAGAGAGAGAGAGAGGGAGAGAGAGAGAAAAATACTGGTTTCCTTTTCTGGATGCCATCCAGGTCTGTGCACAGTACCAGGCAGCTGTCAGTAGGATTGATGAGCCCAGCTGGTAAAGATGTGCTGGGTGTCAGCAGGGCAGCAGATTTTAGCGGGGCCAGAGAGCACTCACCGCATGAGTTAGGTGTGATCTGAAGAGGACATGATTTAAAGCTCTATGACTGGGCAGGTGAGATGACTGTGCAGCGGATACTTTGCTGGTGAATCAGCCTAAAGTCGTTTTGAGGGGGGAGTGTGCAACAGTTAGCAGAGGTCAGGTTGTGCGTTTGCACCTAAATGCGAGGCAAGCAAGACGTTGCTGGAGGTGCAAAAGCTCTGTGCAGATGTCCAAATAAGTGGTAAATCATTGCGGGTGCTAAAATGCTTTTTGCACTGAATGTGTCTGCAAGCCTAAGGGGCGAGCAAATGACTAAAACATTAGCAGGAATCCTCAAGGCCCTTGCACATTTTCCCATCCCCCTTCATGCTAGGTCTGTGCAAACACACACACACATGCACACTGAGCCGAAATGGTGCCCATTCACATGCACACTTCAAGACATCATGGCCTCTCTCCGGCTGGGGAATGTGTATCTGTGCGGCGTTTTGCTCGTATACACAAAGTGTCTATTTAGGTGTGTGTCCTCATTCCAAGAGCTGTAAAGATGCCATTGGCATCTAAGCACAGAACACTGAATCGAGTTACAGGTGTTCCTTTTAACACAGAAAAAAGACATTTTATGACCAAGCTTGTATGGAGGCCTGGGGAACCAGAAGTGACACAGACCCACAAAACAAGTTAAAACCACGTACCGAGGATCACAGACACCAAATGCACGCACAGACACAAACACACACACACACACACGGAGAGAGATAACTTTAGAGTAAAGAAATAACCATATAACTCACAAGATATCATTCCCTAAAAATGCTGGTCAGAAATTTTAACATGTATAAATGATGTGTGTAAATCATCTTATTTTATGAGGTAAACATTCTCCACTTCTTTATAAGGCACAACTAGTCTTTCACTAGCTAAAGTGAGCTGTTCACTTTACTTACCCTTCTTTTTACAGCATGCTTGAAAATGAAAATAAAGCCACAATGAATCTCTCTATATTTTTAACACAGACATTTGCATTTTAAAAGCCATCGTGAGGAGTTAACTTAACAGTTTCTATGTACAGTTACATTATTGCCTCTAATAATTATCAGTGATAAACTGCCTGAACATTAAAAAGAAATACAAATCCATTCACATTTTTATGGCTGGAAAAATTATAGCGTGACATTTGAGAGTCATTGAGCTGCAGCTTACAGGCTTATTTTGGAAAGTCAAAGACATCTCAAATGCTTTGGCAGTTTGTAATTTGGCCGCGGTTTGGGATGGTTACAGTAAGATGGGCTCAACAAAGTACTTTTTATTTAACACAAACTCTTAAATGATAAATGTTGGGAGTAATACCTTGTTAAAGGTCTATAAGTTGACATGAACCATGGATATATGTATTTATAGCCTCTTAGAGTTGAGAGACAAAAGAGTATAATTTGCAACATGGCACATTTCATTCACAAATGTTGGAGTCCAGCTAGGAATCCAAAACTTTAGGACTAATAAAAAGAAAAAATAAATATTTTATTATTATTATTACTACTACCATTACAATTTATCACCATTACCACCACTTTTACTACTATTACTACTACTTTTATCACAGCAACAAGTACCACTACTATAATTGATAAAAATAAAAACAAAAATAAGGCTATTTAACAAATGTAACATATACTTCTCAAAATACATTCCATTAGATAGACACCAGAAGAGCTGCACGGGAACTGCATTCTAGGCACTTTAGGTATTGGTGTGTTTTGTGAGTGTTTCACCGCCCTCTGGCGGCAGAAACACTACAGCAAGTTGCCCTCCGCCCAAAACACAGTAGTGTCTCAGCCCTTTTCTTGAAGCAATACACATTTTGTATGTCTTCCTTGTCAAAAACATCTGAAGTGACTCATCAGATTGTTAGAACAGAGTTAAAGAAGGAATGAAAGAGGGTGTGTCAGAGAAAGAAGACATCCAAAATGTATATGCTACGTATTCCTCTACTGCAGCAACATTGGCCTGCACGAGTCCAGACACTTGGCATTATTTTACCCAACAGTTATAATTAAATCCCTTGCACACAAAAATGTTCAGCGTTTCATGGTTCAGAATTTCATGTTAGTGCACGTGAGCAATGTTCTTGCTTAATTTAGTTTTTCACATTTAAACGGTTTATGGTCACCATTCAGTCAATTATCATATTACAATTTGCCAACTTTATCATGTGCTAAAAAACAATTTAACATACCAATTAGTGCTGAGGAAAGAATAATCGCGATGAATCGCGTCCAAAATAAAAGCTTGTGACATAAGATTTGTGTGTATTATATTTATTTACTATGTTTATGTAATTAATACACATACATAAAAACAAAACAAAATCTTTTTGGCATAGATATTTAAATTTATAATTTAAATTCATATATAATTTGTATATACATATATTTTGTATATCTAAATATAAATAAACATTTTCTCAAATATATAAATGCACGTGTGTATTTATATATACATAATACATATTCACAGTACACACAATGTCAAAACAAACGTTTTTTGACAGCGATTAGTCTTTGCCCAGCACTAATATTAATGTATAAATAACAATTCCATCAATCAGAAGTAATGAGACAGTAGTTGGAATGTTTGATGTACATATACTACTATAATAAATAAAACTAATACGCAATGTATTTATACACACGCGCACATACACGCTCTCACGCACGCGCGCGCGCGCACAAACATACACACACACACAGATTTCGATATTACATAATTAGTATTACATAATTAGTTTTAGGTTAAATTTTGTTTCAACACAAGCAACAGATGAAAGCAGCTCGCAAAACGTTGCTGTTTTATTACTTTCAGTGAGAATATTCACATTTAGCTGATTGGAACGACTCTAAACATTCTGGCCACTGATTTTAGCCCGCAGTCCTCTATTTAGACTATAGGTGGCAGCAAAACACCTGAGACATAAACTGGTACTTTCCTCGAAACAGAGGAGACTGAAACAGTGTGTGGATATGCATACTTCTTCCTAATTTTGCATATAGCAGGAATGTCTGAATACTCAGCACCCATGGCAAACAAGACAAAACATCAACATTCAAAATCAAAATTCACTTATGCATTCAGCGAAAAGTAGATCTATGGAGAATAAAGAAAGAAATTGTTTAATATTAATGCAATCCTTCTCAAAATCTGCTTTTTGGATGTCTACTTTAGTTCACTGTTCCTGCAAATCACTTAGCTTTGCTGTGTGTGTATTTGAGGGGACATCACGTATCTTGTATGAATTTTGAAACTATTTCAAATTAATTAACAAAATTACCTTTAATTAAAAAATGTGCCACAGATTTGACAATTCAGACCTTACAGGCCATCAGTGTGAAAAACAATGATGAACAGGAAACACTGTGTGCTGTTTTACTCTGCATCTACCAATCTATTTATGGGGTTAAAATACAAAGGCAATAAATGAACATGCAATCTTGAGCCCTATTACAAATGCCGCCTTGTGACAGAATGCATAATAAATTGTACCTAAGAGGAATTTCCTACTTCCATACACTCTCAGGAAAAAAAACATCTCCCTCAGAACCCACCAATCCATTCGGGAATACAACAAAAGAGGCAACAAAACAGCAAATCAATGGAACAAGGAAGAGAACGAATCACAGTGAAACGAAATGAAAAGGGATTAGATGTAGAGAGAAATAGTAAGGGAGAAAGAGTGCAAATGAGGTGAGAGGAAGAGAGACATGCGATGAAGTGGAAGATAGAGAGATGATGATGAGAGAGATGTGTGTCTGTGTGTATGTGTGTGTGTGTGTGTGTGTGTGTTGGGGGAGTGAAAGACTGAGAGACTGTAGAGGAGATTTATGCTAGTTGTATAATTTCTTTTCCCCCATCTCCAACTCCACCTCAGGCACCAGCCCACCCTCCCTGGATCTCCTGCACCACACACACACACTCCGTTCTCTCCAACCCTCCCGCACTAGAGTCCGTGATTAAGATTCTGGCGGGATACGACTGCAGCACTTTGCAAATGGAAGACTAGACATAATTTCCCTAAAATGCTGTTTTTTATCACCGATTTCCCCTCCACCAGCCTCCCACCACACGATTGATAGCTGATGGCACCTCTGACAACTTAACATTTTTATGACCAGATTTATGGTCTATCTGCTCCTGCCTTTTTATAGCTAAAACTCTGTAAAAATGCTTATTTCTGTGATAAGGAGAGGGAGGGTGGATGCGTATGTATGGGTGAATATATATATATATATATATATGCAGCAGAAAGAAGGCACCAGGCTAACGTATATTTGTTGGTGACAAGCAGTGCCACCGCATTGCAGAGTGAGGTGTGTGAATCGTCTGGTTCCCTCAGGCTCTGAGCTCCACTGAACCTGAACTAGAACATTCTACGAGGTGACCGGGCTGCAGCTCTTTGACAATGGTGGGGTGTGTTCAGAGCGAAGGAATGTCATCAAAAGGGAGGGTCTTTTGCTCTGCATGAATTACATGGCGTATTGGGCGAAATATCACTGAAATGAATCGGCCGCCTGGTCGAACTGACTTTGATTTTATTGAAATAAATCACTTTTATATTTATTGGGCCTCTCAGGGAGATTTGCAGTTCAATCAACAGAGTTTTATAGAGATATTTAGGGGTTTCAAACTTGTACCGAAATACTGCCTTCTGAATATGGAAAACCTGGAGTATCACCTCAGCTTGGATCATCATCAGTGATTCTCCTCAGTCTTATATTGCATTATTTTCAATAAGAGCAATACTATTTTCCTCGAAGAATCACTAAACTTTGAATTGTCCTATTATGGTTTCAACAGTATAATGTTTTTTCAGTTATTTTAAGTCGACAGGTGTTTGTTTTTAATTGTGCATTTAAGTATTCTTCAGCAGTAGAACATCATCAAAAACCATAGATTACCCAAACGTGGCATTCATTTGGCCAGTCTTTAAATTGTGACAATGAATTTGATGAAATGTCCGATTTAACCGTAAACACGACAGACATTAAGTGCAGAGTTTATGTGGCTAAATTTTTATGTGCTCAGTGTTTATGTCTCCATGGCAAACTGCTCTTTTTATGTGTCAGTGGAACCAACATTTCTTCCTGAATTGGTGAGGTATTGTTTATGTGTTGGCAGTGCCTCACGGAACGCCGCTGGAGAATTTCCTTTTCATGCTACAAATCATGCACGCACACAAGTTGGTGCTTTTTTTTTTCTTGTTAGTTTGTTCCCCTATAAGTTTATGAATGTAGATGTCTACATATATTTGTTTATATTATTCGACTATGCTGAAATCAAGCAGTCATACTGCAGAAGCAGTTAGATTTACTGGCAGTTCAGGCCCTCTCACATTAAGTTTCCATTCTTTCTCATACATTTTTTCCTTTCCTACTGTTTTTAGATTTACATTCATGCTTTTTGCATGGCTCTCAGTGCTGGGTGTTGTGGCAGGCAGGGCATCTACTGCATAAAACATATGACAGAGTAATTGCCGGTTCATTCCGCTGTGGTGTACATATATATTACATTTGAAATTGTTTTAAACAACATGTACAAAAGCTGCACTGGTACCCTTTCAAAATGGTGCCTTATTTACCCCTAAAGGGTGCATTTTAGTACCATAAAGGTACACTATAGCACTTTAAATGTACATAGTACTTAAATTTATTGGTACCTTTTGAAAGACCACCCCATTGACAGCTTTTGCACTCTCTTTTGAAATTGTACTTTTACTTTACATTCTGATTGCACTACAAAATGAAAAATAAAAATCAAGAAACTTATTTGAAAAGCAAAATTCCTAAATAAATGAACACAAATGAAAGCAGAACAAATATCTGCCGATGGAGAAAAATTAAATCAGGAAAAAAAGGTTTTAAAAGAGTTTTTCTAGCAACATCACAGAAACTGACAGATGTTTGTTCTTGTTTTATCCGTACTCTATTTTGTACATATAATTTAATATTTAATGTCTTCAAATGTAACTTGATTGATGTTTAGATAATTGTATCAACCTTTTTTCTGCAATATTATTTACAGACATATTTTTAATATTAACATACTATAGGAAATACAAAGTGATAATAATTGTAAGAAAGAAAATATCTGTGAACTTAAAAGAGCTTTGACTACAGATAAGCTTGACTACAGATAAGCTTGTGATACTATTGTCATACTAAAATACCAACACTGTTATTTTCATGACAGATTTTTTTTTTAAAGCACAAAGTCAAATATAGCTACCTCGGTTTTCACTAAATATATTATAGTAGATTATTTGTAGTGGAAAATACATTTTTTTTTGCAAAGCGAAACTTTTAATGGCAAAAATAGAACTTAAGGTTTTTCACTTTAAGACCTTTTTAAAAGCCTTCAATTGTAAAAGGGTGAATTAAGACGTTTAAAACCTTTTTAAAAACCCACAGAAACCTGGTGTATTGATCTGGACCTGGACAGAATTCAATCCGGACCCTTTTATTACTATTTTAATAAATGGGCTAGTTTTTTAAATGGATTTTGGTGATGGTTAAAATTAAACCGAAGGTAATATTAAAGGTTGTGTTAACGTTGTTGTCATGGCTAGTCAGCGAATGATATTTGCCAAAATCAGTATGGTGAAACTCTTCACCTCAGTGAGGGTTTGAATGGGTGAGGTAAAAAGATTGAGTAAAATGATTTTAATGAGAAAGAGAAGAGTGGAAATGTTAAATGCCACTATAAACAAACGTTTAGTCTGCTGATCGAATACAGAAAGTGCCATTTCTTACATTAGACTGCTTTTGCCTCATATTACTTTTGGCCTACCTCTGATTGTGTTTTGTTCATAAAAATGTCTGAACGCTAAATTAAGTGGCACTACTCATTTTGCCACTTTTGCACTTATTATTGTACTTTTTAATGCAACAGGCACTTTTTATTGTTGATTTTTGTATGTGCATATTTATTAAAATTAAGTTTTGTTATAGCCAAATTTTCTGGACTTTGAGAACCCCTGATCTATAGTCTATTTGGATTTTTATTTTTAAAAAATTGCAGTTAGAACAGTTCTTCAGTTTCCAATTATAGGTGGATTTTTAGGCCAAATTATGCCTATAGGAGAACTTTCAGGATTAGCATGTTGCTAATGCTTTCAAAGTTATTTCAGTAAATGCTTTCAAAACCCTGTAGGGCTGTTTTTTATTTTTATTAACAGAGTAATTGCAGAATCAACACCTTTCTGTTTTCATCTCTCTTCACCTAGGCTGAAACTCCCAGAAACTTTCCATCACCCTTTTTTCCATTTTGGGTGTCTAGAAAGGTGGTGGGAATTTTACGAGAGTGAATCTGAAAACGGAAAATGTGTGTTTCTAAAGTGCTCAAACCCAACGATCTTCCTAATGCAGTAAAGTGGAGTGTTAATGTCTTCCAGAGCACAACTCTCAACACTGATACTCTACATGATGGTCAATGTTTTGTTGGTGACCCGAACAGTTAATAGCGCATGGAACTACAGTTCAGTTATTATACCATTTTCATGCCCTTGATGTGGATTTAATGTAGGGTGTGTTGAAAGTCATTAGCTGAAGCATCGGGGTAAACAGGATAACACTATGCAGGTGTGCATGTGTGTGAAACAAGCTTGTTTGTCTTTATTTAGTCACACAAATCATTGCATAAGCAGCTCTGTGTGTGTTCACTCTGTACATCTATTAGACCTGTAATTTAGCCCTGCTGATTACCTGGCTCTCATTAGGAACCCTGCTGACCACTGTCTGGTGTAAAACTGAAGTATGAAGTATGGAGTTCGCCCAAGGCATTCACAAATGTGTTCGGCCTCCATGCTTGTACTTAGATCTAATTGCTCTCAAATTCCTTGATATCTGGACAAGTATTAGTAGGTCTTTTATAATGCCCTGATGAATGTGAGTGCTGTTTATACTCACAATGATTACTGTTGTACAATGACCTTTACTAATAACAATGCATTGTTCAGTGAAATGCTTCTAAGTATACTTTCCAAATAGATACAGGAATGTATAAAGTAAAAAGATGCAATAAGGTACTGGTTTTAGCTTATATTAGAGTTGGAATATTAGACATTTTAAAAAAAGAGATGTTGAATTTATATTGTGCACAATTGCTTAAAAACATCAGAAAAGTTGAAACCTATATGTTTAAAGGTCTAGTTTGTAAGATTGACACCCAGTGGTTGACCTAGGTATTGCCGTTCAAATTCAAAACCCTTTTTCACCTGTCCCCTACTACAGAGACTTGCAGGTTGCCAGATTGACGACACCCACTTAAGTTAAGTTTTAATTATTATTACTATAAGACAATGAACCCGTGTTTGTTAACCAGTACATTGAATTTTGTTGATGAAAATGTATATGTGTTTTTTGTAACCGTTAAACAAAGATCACTTTTTGTATGTTGGAAGCTGAACAATATATATATATATTCTACAATTCTCTATATATCATATCGATCTTAATAAATACATGATGAAAAGTTAGTAGTTAGGCTCAACATGCTTCCCATAAAGAATATTATTCTAAACACAGCCCATGTCTTGGATAAAAGGAATAATTTAGTTTTTCATTTGGCCAATGTATGCCTTAAAATAAAGCCTCAATGATTGACCCTTACAGAGGGCAACTATAAAGGGTAATTAAATGGGGGGGAAGCCACTTCTTTGGCAAACATATAATCATAAGTCAGGCTTTACCGATTTCTATAAATCATGTGGCATTTGTTTCAAACCCATCAGTAATGAGCATTAGCTGTATTAATATGCTTTACTGTGACATGCCTGCATGTTGTGTGTATGTATAGTTGCTTGTTTGTGTGTATGCAAACTTATTTAAGGCTCTGTTCTGTCTGGCTGAGATTTTCCAAAGCTCGCTCTTTAGGATGTTCCTCATTAGTGTGAATATTAATGTGGCCAAAAAAAAAGTGAAGGCAGTAGGATAGGGAGGAAAAATGTAAAAGGAATTTGGAAGAGCTTTTTAAAGGGGCCATTTCATCTGAATCGTTATTTTTTTGCGGTCCTCCCAAGGCTCGTAACTGGCGGTCTATGAAGAGAGACAAGCCGCAGAGGGGCATCATTTAAAACCTAAAGGTCACAGCACAGAGAAAGGTCTCCAGCTCAGCCAAAAATACAAAAAAAGAGTGGAGGTGAAGAGAGAAAGAGAAAGAAAGGATAAGAGAAAGAGAAAGAAGTGTGCAGAGTAAAATAGCAACTGATTAATATGAACGCTTCAAAAATCAAACTAAAGGAGACAACACAGAATTTAATGAAATAAACACAAAAGGAAAAAAAAACAAATAGGGGTAAAACATGATGAACCCATTCAAGCAAAAAGAACATTGTGTTTTTTTTTTAATGAGCTTACGTGAATCAATTCCATTCAGCCACATGCAAGACATTTATTTTCTTACCCTTTTTTTGGGGAAGGGGGGTGTGATGTTCGGTTTTTCACATGCAATTATTTTTCTGGACCGCTCTTTGGACAAAATCAAAACGCTGTTAAGAAATGTGCCAGCATGCTCAGAAATCTGCACTGGAGCCATCCCTTAAAAGTGCATTGGCACTGTGCCTTTAATGCAGGTATCTGGCAGTCACGCTTTTCCAGCCTGGTTAAAACCCAGAGTCTTTGTCAGATGGGAAATTAATTTCGCAGTGTTCCTTCTCTAGTATAAATCTTTTCCACTCAGCAATTATAAGCCAAGAACAAAAGCCACTTTTTACGATTTCAAAGCAAAGTGCTTATACTTTTAATGGCGTCATTTTTAATATTTGAGGTATTTCATTTGTTCAAGCACGACAAAGATTGTTCAACCATAGGCCATTAGCCCTGGCTGTTTGTTGTAGTGCAATATCTGCCATCTCTGCAACCACCATGGCAGCTAGTCCTTTACACAACCCTGTAGTCAATCACTTGTTTATCTGTGGGTTCACTTAAATTACCCAGTGAGTGCACCACACAATAGCACAAACTCAGAGGAGCAGTGTGAACCAAACGACAGACCTTGATCTAAAGCCCTGCACTCTGCACTGATAACACACTGGCTTCCCCTTTAATGTCCCCAGCACAGAGAGAGATGCACCAGGCCCCCTAGTAAAAGGAATGCCCCTGCTCGCTTGTAAAAGTAGGATCCCTGGAAGACAGAAAGAGAGTGAGAGTGGGGGATGGGTCGAAACAGGAACGAATGGAAAGAAGGAGGAAAATCACACATCCAGGAATTAACTCCCTCTATCCATTGCCTGGATCAATCCCCTCTGCAATTCCCAATCCGCCCCCCATCTCTCTTAAACTCATACCCAATTCCAATCATGGCCACAGTAAAGCTCTCTTGTAAAATACCACAATGCGACCTCAGACTTCAGTAAATTAGATGCCGCTTGGACCCCTTTGCTTTGAAATACAGCACAGGCCTGCCTGGAGCAGCATTAAAACTGAGGTCAGCTCAGCCACTGCACACAAGAGATATTCCCCCTGCCATAACGGTGTGTTTGTGCTGAGGTATGTTTGCAAAGCTCATTTAAAGGAGCCGAATTAGAGGCTGAAGCCTGCCAGTTTGGCATCGGCTTTTGTGCATGTTTGTCAGCAGGTCTGTGCACGCGGGTCCCTGGCGAGGGTGTACCCAGTATGTGTCAATGCGTTACACGGGCCAGGCATGGCCACCGATCAGATGGATGATCAAACTCTAATCATTCCCTCACGGCCCATCCTGGGTAAAGCTGTCATTAATTTTGCGAAATTACATCAAATTGGAGACATTCTTTATGCGGCTCACGGCCTACAGACAGTTATACGATGGGGACTGCTGTGCTAAGCAGATGGGGCAGCTTGGCCGTGCATACTAAATACTGCTGCCCCCCTTCATGTTTCTCCCTTTCTCTTTGGCACACAAGTTCTCTCTCTGTCCGTTTATCTCTGTCACTCTTTGTCTTCTACCCTCCTGGGGTCTTTGATTGACTTTAAGATTTTACTTTCTCTTCTCCATGCCCTTAGCGAGCATTTCCCTTGTTTCTGATGTGTAGAACATGCTCTCTTTCCATCAGGAAGGACTATATACTAAGGGTTTGGTGGATGATATTTAAACTCCACCTCCTGTTTCATGGTTTCCACTGTGTGTTACTGTACGGTACGGTTCGGTACACTTTTATGGCCGTTTCCACTGTCAAAAGCTACCTAAAAGCGAATCGTACCGTACCACTTTTTGGGTTGCGATCGCTCGTGTGCGCGTCTATATTTGAAATAACGAACTTCTTGAGCTGATGATAATAACGGGCACGTGATTATTGAACTGCTTCTGACGTCAGATCCTTTCAGAAATGAACAAACTGCCATGTTTAATTATCATCATCACCTTTTGGACTACTTTGAACTCAGAATGACGAAATTACTTTTTAACAGCTTTAATACAGCTTTACTTTGAGCGAGATTCCCTCGAGCGAGAATGATGTCGACTGAAACTTTCTGTAGTACACCACGCTCATCAAAGAGTACCCTTGGTACCCTTTAGGCAGTATAAACGCTAGGCTGGTAAAGGTGACCCATACCGTACTGTACCAGTCAGTGGAAACGGGCCATAAGCAAAAATGCCCTGCCCGAGAAAATCCAGTCAGTTCTCGCAGGTTGCTAAACCAAATGCACTCTTCTGGATGTCAGCCCTAATCACTGCAGTCATTTCAAGATGATATACAATATCTAGACTCTTGCTAAGAATAAGACGTTAAATTATCCATATTTTGCTATATAGACATTTTTCAATCACTGAAGCATTTTTATAGAATGGAACCAACGAGTAGGCATGAGTCGGTAAGATTCTGACGGTATGATAACCTTGGATAAAAATATCACGGTTCCGCGATATTGTGATTACTGCACTAAAATATGTTTTTATTGTTTTTTAAATGTCTGGGTAAAAAAACAAAACACTTTTTCCCATTGAACACAATGTTTTTTTTAAAGAAACATTTGAAATACTTTTTAAACATTTAAAACATGTCAGGCCGAATAATTAAATAAATTAATGACTTCTGCTGTCTTTGCTTTGGATATAAAGTAAGCCACTACACTCTTCAGGTGTACAGCATGTTTGGATCTTGGTGTATAAGTGATTTGTTTTTCAAATGTTTGCTGTCCAGTAGCATTTGAGGTGGAGGATCATTTTCTGCTAAAGATACTGTTGTCCTAAAAAACTAAATAAAAAAGCCATTTAAAAAAAACTTTATATATATATACATACATAC
>CAIGQW010000298.1:5879896-5905049 GCA_903798125.1 Danio choprae | reverse complement strand
ATACATATATATACATATACATATATATACATACATATATATACATATACATATATATACATATATATACATATATATACACACACACACACACACACCTTAGGAACAGCATAACAGAATTTTTTCACTGTTTTACAACCTTGCCTTTTCCCAAACCACAGTAAACCTTGAAAATGGTTATTGTCCTATGCTTACCAATGAGTAACATTACAACCCTCTAAATTATTTTTGATCTCATATTAATTTTGAGAAAATAATTTTAATGCAGTCCTTGAATGTTTCTTGAAAAGTATGCTCATCTGATCAAAAACATAGCAAAACAACTCTTCTACTTCCAATTTTTCAAAATGCAAAATTGAATTCTTAGTGTTGCTCCAATCTTCAGTGCTGCATGATCCTTCCTTGCCCTTTTATAAGCTGTATTTTAATTGTATATTGCATTGTTTTTTTTCAGAGGAAAAAACATTCAAATCAAAATAAATGTCCTTACTGCCATTTTGATACATCCCCGAGTAAAAGCATGTTTGAGGGCAACTTTCTCAAACTTCTGAAAAAAATCCATGTTAAAATTCTACTTAAAATAAATTAGTAAAGTATTTAAAATAATACTTATTTAACTTTTCTCCCCACAATAAAATGTATACACTAACATATATAAAAGCACAAATCGCACATTGGCTTTTCCTGGTACCTTTACTTAAGAGTTTAAAGTAATAAAAAAGAAAGCATTTTATTATAAAGGATTTACACTGAATGAATCATAAGGTTACGACAATTCTCTACGCCGCTCAGACTGAATACAGAAAACAAATTTACATGATTTGTCAGCTTACATTGATTCGCAAAACTTGGTAGATCCAAGTTAATGCCGGTTACAAAGGTCTAAATTTGTATAGAATATCCAAAAAAAAACCTCAACAGTCCCCATTCTTCGGGTTTTGCCATATCTATAAAACAAGCAATAGGAATCCCTGACCAGATGATAAAATGACTGGCCAATATAAGTCTGGCCTGCACCAGATCTTCTCATTGATCTCCTCAGCAACACTTGACATGGGAGGAGGAGCAAGGTTAGGAGTGTCATGGGCCTGAGGGAGACTCGTCATCAAGCAAGGTCGGTAACACACTGTCTGTGTGCCATCAATCACATGCCTCTGCCCTTCCCCCCTTCCTGCCTGCCTATCACGCAGCCTTCCACGCATTTCAGCCAAGCTCACTCTGTTAAAACAATCTCAGCACCTTTATTGGGCTGCCTCATTTACTGCCTGCATGCAATTACAGGCTGAGGGTGGCCATCTTGTTTGCAGTAGTTGCAGCTGGCTCCCTTGCAGTGCAAACTGGTTAATATTATTATACACACTCAAAAAAGAGGTGATGTTTTATCTGTGGCTAAAAAATTTGATAGTTTTAAAGCTGAGGACTCCAAAATTTCCAGGCAGTGGAATAGACAGGGCCATTAAGATCTTAAAATAGTGAAATGTTCACTTAAGTCCTAAATCCTTAACATCAAAGGCATGCACGTGTTAAATCAGCACTTCATTTAGAATGTATATCACTTTGACTTGTGACCTCCTAATAGCACCGTGAGACTGGAGTGCTATATGTGCTAAATTCCTCAAGAAACTTCTTCTGCAATATAATCAGTCATCCATTTAAGCACACCACAAATATGAAAGATAACATGCCTGGCTGATCCAAGCTATTACTCCTACCTATATAGAAAATAAAGTGGAGTTTAACTTGTAAATCGCAAAGAAGACTCTGAAGATGCATCTAAAAGAGAGTGACATGATAAAACCCTACTTGAAAATTTATGGGCATTCACTTTACTTAAGGATATTTACTAAAGGATATAATTTATTTTTTATTTTTTATTCAAGTGAATAAAAGTAAAGCGAATGATTTAAATTAAAATTATCTTAGATATATATTATAATATATATTATAATATATATATATATATATATATATATATAAATAATTTTTTTAACCCCTTAGTGGGCATTACACGCAACTACACCCCCACGCCTCCCTAGTGTGTTTCCTAAAAGTACACTGCCATCTGGTGTTCACAATAAGAACATCAGCAAACTAATATTTTGGAAAACAAATGTCTCCTCAGCTCTAATTTTTTAAGACTACTATATATCTCCTTTTTCTCCTTAACTATTTCTTAAATATATTATACAGCATTTTATTTAATCTATGTTTTTATTACATGCACGAAGTTGTCAATTATGACAACCTATTTTAAGTGAGCCTAAGTGTGAGACACAAATATTAGTAGGAATTATTGAAGCACGATAGACATTTAGCATCTGCTTTTCAGCGTCACTACCAAGCATTCTAGTATCAAGTTTCTGTGAGTCAGCAAGAAACGTAGAGAGCTGTTTACTCAAGCTCAATGCGTGTATGCTCACTGTCACTGACGCTGCAGGAATCAAAGCAGAATAGGTCCTGAAGTCATTACAGACATCGGTCAAACATGGAGCGAGTATGAGAATTATTAATGTAAGACGCGGGAGTTTAACAATAAACATGCCAATATTAACACAAAATCCTCCTAGAAACATTAGAATCTTTCCGCTGAATCGGATCTTTTAATGATTCGTTTGAACCAGTGGCAACATACCTATGGACCGAATCTAAGAAAAGAATCGTGGTTCTCTTTCTGACATGTACCACGAGTGCACTTTCATTTGATCAAAGATTTGACTAATAAGACGATATACAAGATGTTAAAGTATAGCCTATTAACAAATTCATTACAAACATAACGTTTACTCGATTTTATTACATTTTATTGACCCAGACACAATAGTTAATCTTAATGATTTGCATTTTTAGCCATGAGACGCATTTGAACGGATCACTGAACCCTTGTTTTGAACTGTCCAAAAGAACCATTTCGAGGAAATGAGTCAGATTTCCCATACCAGTTCGTTTCGCAATCGCGTTGCTTTTCGCCATGCGTTAGGACGTACACCCCTCGCATTGGCCGAAAATTGAGTGACGTACTTGTTTAACCTATAGCAAGCAAATGGGTGAACGCGATGAGAACTGTAAACCAATCAGAGCTCCAATCGCTGTACTGTTACCATGACGTCTGATGTCTCACGTCGACCTTCAAAGCATCCTCTTCACAGATGGGGATTTTAGTTTTTTTGAGAGTCTAAGCAATGATTCAGAACCAGTCAAGGCACTTCATTTCCCACGATGCAGCGGGGCTCTCCAAAGCACCCATGCTTCTGTTTTTGTTATTGTTGTGAGAGGTTCGTGGCACAGCTCATCTCGGCAAATGTGTCGGCGTAAATTAGACTTGTCATCAGTCTCATACACGTTGTCTCTTTTATGACAGAACATCGTTTTCAAGAGGATATTGTTTTGATTATCTAAGCTTAATCGGGTGAGTTTTGCTATACGATGGTTGCGGTTTTTTCCACAAAGGAAAAAAGAGAAGAAAAAAAAAAACAGCAGCATAATCAGTAGCACGCAGCTACTGAAAAGACAAAGCATGCCGTGTTTATAACGTCCAGCTTATTTCAGGGAATATACATTGATAATAACAATTCTATCATTGTTGCCATGTTTTCGTTAAATTGTTGCAACAAAGTGTCCGATCTGCTGATGCATTGTTTTTCTTGTTGCCACGCTGTAGCGAGTAACTTGAGATTGTTTCTAACTTGGGCCTCGCTTTGCAAAAGCCATCCACGATTGTCTGCAACGCAAATGAAATATTCGTTTTATCCTCGCATTTCAGCCAAACAAAACAAACTTAATTGTATCCTAATACAGAACTGTTGCAACCGTTATTTTCTTTTATGCCACAGCAACCGTGTGTCAAGTAAAAATAAAGCTGCATTAATGTAACGTTACTGTATTTTTTGTTTTGACTTTATTTATTATTTTATATTAACTAATTTCACCAACTCTTTTTCTTTATTATTTGATGTATTACAAATTGGTCATCTAATTTCTCAAACTTTTTAAAAGAATGTGCAGAAATAAAGCTGCAAGATTCTGATATCAGACACATGACGTCAGAAAACGTCCTTGGTCGTTTCATGGAGAGTCTAAATATGGAGGGTGTAGTTTATTATGAGTTGCTAATGATGGACGCACCTGTCATTGCTTGTAATCCATGCAGTTCGCACAGTGGGTCACAGCATTTGTGGCACCTGCTAGCCTGTCACAAATGCTCTCGAAGAGCTGATGTGTGTCCGAATCTGCACTCATTATCAATCACCCTCAGGAACTCAGCATCTAATTTAACATAAACAGTTTCCCTTGACTTGCGCAATGCATTCACCTCTCCCCTACTGTCCTCTTTAAGCCTTGATAATAATGTCCATACACATTAATGCCTGTTTAATGTTATGTATATTTGTAAATGTGGATATAAACAGATGTGGCATGCATATTTTTGATTATTACCCATGTAGATTTGTGCATATAAGGTAAAATAGTTCCTATTGACCAATTGACATTGTGTATAAAGTCACCATTAAATCAATATCGCCAGGTCTTATTTGGATTATTTATAATCTTTAATCAAAATAATCTCTGATATACAGTAGTCAACATTTGTGGATCAACAAAGTTTTTTCAACTTTGATGAAAGGTTTTGTATATAGTTGAAAAACAAAACATAATTTTTGGAAGAAATCCAATTTCATGCTTGCCTTAAGAAGGAGAAATGTGTTCCCTAAAATTGCTTTAGATTAAATGTGTCCATTTTTATTTTAGAAAACACCTCGGGTGCATCACTATTCTGTCGCCATGGAGAAGACATGGGGGGCGGAGTTTCGTAATGTCGGAAGTTGCTACTTTCCACAGAGCAGAGTGGACTGTCACTACACCATCAACCCACAGCACACATGGGCCAGTAATGACTGGATTGGATTATTTAAGGTCAGAAAAGCCACCTCCATGATTTCCACCAACGATACAGCTCTTTTGCTCAATTAAAGTTGATCTGTTTTCCTTTATCCCCAGGTTGGCTGGTCATCAGTCAAGGACTACCATACATTTGTTTGGGCAGTAGCTCCATCCAGTTACAAAGAAGGGACCTCTGTCAACTGCTGTGTTAATTTCCAAGGTCTCTAAAGCATTGATTTTGGTGTTCAAGCTCTCTTGAAAGTCAGCTGATGGTCTCAATACAGTATGAATAAAGAATAGAGTGCTTTAGGGACATTAAGGAGCCAATTACAGTTCCTTGCATTGATTCAGGCAACTGCTGGTCTCATTCACTGGGGTGCATTCAGTACATTAGCAAAAGTTTGTCCTCAGATGGCCAATGAAAGAGATAAAATGCCACAAAGGAATCTTCCTGTAGTTAGTTGTTAGTAGGGATGGGCAGAATGCTCCAAAATTATCCTAAATTTACTTGCTTTGCTTACTTGATTGTTTTATAATTAAGGCTTAAAGTATTTTTTTTTTCAGTTGGCAATGCTTTAAAAATAATTAATTTAGAGACAGTATATGTGAAACGTTTTTACCATGCTGTGCTATAGCGTGCAGTACCATGAGCATAGTAAAATACCAAAAGCACATTAAATTGTTCTATGAACGCCCTCTAAGAAACGTGTCTAATCAGCGTCTAGTGGATCCTTATTGTTCCACAATTTCTGTAACCAAATTGTTGACTAATCTTTGAGACATTAGATCATTTTTGACATATACATAAAAATAAATAACCTTAAAAAAATAAAATAAAAAAAAAAGTGTCTTCAGATGAGTCTGACATGTCCGATTAAGTATTTGCAATCTTATGAGTCTGTGAAACTGTCGACCGGGCCTGAGATTTGCTCAGTGCAAAATGGCAGCATTGTAATTTGTGGTGAGCAGTGGTGATGGAGACAGAATGTGTTTAAGACCTCACAGAGAAACCAGATGAGGTCATCCGCAGCCTTTCTGGGGCTTCATGAGATTGTGTAGAAAATCTCCAACCTCACTATCTTTGAATAGCCAGACATGAACTATTCAAATATGTGTAGCTTACATTCAAAATCAGATCCCACGCATGATGACTGCTTTGTTTATTTGGCCTTTCACAGCTTCCTTTTCTTTCCTCCTTCAGCTTCTTACCTACCAGGGCCTAGTGCTCAGCAGTACCAGTTTGTGTATGTGGATGGAAAGGGAGAGATTTGTTCTCGCAGCGCTGCCTTTACCTTCTCAGCACCAAAGCCCCTGGAGGAGCTGGTGACCCTGGAGGAGGAGGGTCAAGGAGAGGAAGTGGGCGAGGACATGTTGCTGGTCATCCCTAGAGCCCAGCTACTGCAGGTCAGATGAAATCGAAGAATACATAACAGACTGCAATACAGTTCATTACATATGATAATATCTGTTTCTGCCATTGAACTAAGCACACTTCCCAATATGTCACGTCATGTCTCAAAATTAAATGTTCCGCAGTTCCTAATATTTACAGTATCTTCTTATTTAGCAAAACATTATAATCAAAGCATTTTAAATTGGATGGTACGCAAACAATCTGCATATTCAGCGTGGTTGATTCAAGAGAAATGGGCTCAAATAAACTTTTACAAGCCAAAATTGTTATGGCAATGCAACTGTCTTAGAGTCTTTGCAATTGCTTGTGGTTTGCAGCAGTGGTGAGAATTTACCAACAGATTTACCAACAGTGGCCTGAGGGGGAACAAACCACAAACCGGCAACAGGGGTTTGGGCTTTCTGTGCATGAGGGCAATGAAGGTTGTGCCATCTGGTCTAAACCAACAGAAGATCTACTGTGGCACAAAGCACACAAATTGGTTATAGAATGTTAATGATGCTTATGAGTGGAATGTGTCTGAACACAGTATATGGAGCTGTGTAGCCACTGACCAAAAGGCATGTGTTGACCCGTCTACCACCAACAATAGGTAAGATTGTTCAGAAATGATCTAAGGAAAATGATGAAGAGTTCAAGATATTGCCATGGATATTGCCAAGTTCCCCACATCTCAATCCAGTTTCAAGTGTTTGTTAGATGTGCTGGACCAACTGGTTCTATCCAAAATATTTCCTAGATATCAATCCAACTGAGCATCTGTGGGATGTTCTTCACCTCACAACATACTGTGCAGTACTTAAGGATCTGTTGCTAACATCTTGGTGCTAGATACCACAAGACACCATCAGGTGCCTCACTGGATGTGCAGTAGTAAATAGTAATAATAATAAAACAACAGTATGTTTACAATACTACAGTAAAGTCATTGCTCATACTTTTATGTACAGCTCTGAAATACACCTTGCAAGAAAGGGTAAAAATGAAATGGAGAGAATGTATTGCTACAGAAGGCTTCAGACCTCAGACAGAGAGTCTCTTTTCAGCATTTCCACAATGTGCGGGTTTGTTGTGTGGTTTGAAGATCACATGAATATCTTAGACGCCAACAAGTCTGTGTTGAGCTTTCCGACCAAGTCAATAATGGCATTTTGTTACTGGTGTAGCATGGTGTGTCACTGTCTTTTCTTTGTTTTTATTCAATCAATTGCAGTTGTATTTTTGGAACAGCATATGTAAGAAAGACATGTAAGCTAATTATTTGGATATTATTATCACATTAAACTATATTTAACAGTTTATTTTGTCATTGATTTATATTGACTGTGTCTTCCAGTCACATCAGATTATTACATACAGTTAAAGTCAAAATCATTAGCCCTCCTTTGAATATTTAACAGTATTTCCGATAATATTTTTTCTTCTTGAGAAAGTCTTATTTGTTTTATTTCAGTTACAATTAGTTTTAATTTTAAAAAAAAAACATTTTAAGGTCAACATTATTAGCCCCCTTAACCAATTTTTTTTTCAATAGCCAATTACCCCAACTTACTTAGTTAACCTAATTAACCTAGATAAGCCTTTAAATTGCACTTTAAGCTGAATACTAGTGTCTTGAAAAAATTAGTTATTAAAAGTATTATGTTTAGAAATATGTTGAAAAAAATTAAATCCATTAAACAGAAATTAGGGAAAAATATTCAGGGGGGCTAATTATTCAGGAGGGCTAATAATTTAGAAGTCAACTGTATGTAATTAATTTAATATTTTGATAATCACCATAAAGAGGTAAATAATTAAACTTCATTCAATTTACCCCAATCATTGTCTTCTCTATTGTTCCTCCTAACAGAGTCGTCTACAGGAGTGTTTAAAGGAACGTGCAGAGCTGCTCCAGGCTCTGGAAGCTGCAGACCAGAACGTGGAGAGGGAGAAAGGCAGAAGGGAGAGAGACAGAGGCTCCTGGGAACATACACGCAAGGAGCTGGAAAGGAAGATCGACGATCTGAAGGAGGAAGTGAGAGAATATAGGGAGAAAGTGGAAGACATAAAGAAGCAGCAGAAGGTAGTGTAAACACTCATTTCATCAGCCTGTGTGGTCAGCCCTAGGTTACAGTTGTGTGCATATTTTGTCCTTCCTATGTTTACTGTTGTATATATGTTCACACACCGAGAGAGACACACACTGGTGAAAAGATAACAGCTACATATTTTAGTGTTACTGTTTAGTGTACTACCATCATGTCTCTCTTTTAGGAAGTTGAGAATTTAGGCGAGGCCCTGACAGAGGAGAAGAGAGCCCTGCTTGCTCAAAAAGAAGCTAATGAGCAGCGAATCAGAGAGCTTGAGGAGGACATTAAAATACTGACCCAAATGGGCTTGGAGAGAGAGACTGACCTAGAAAGGTGAGAGGCTTTGTGTCTGCTAGTCTTTGAACATACTTGTTTGCTATATATGACATGTGGATGCGGACATAGGGGCCATTTACATGACAATGTTTTTAGGCAAATACATGAAAACTGCTTGTTTGTTTATAGAATGAAATGTTTATACAAAGGTTTTAATGTGCAAGATTTTTTTGTCATTATTATACCATCCATGTAAACACCCAAAACTTTTGTTTTGTAACAACATTGTTGTCATTAAGTGTATCTTTAAATTTTGTTTAGATTTTTGTTTTCCGTCAGTGACTACGTTCACATGGACATCAGTAATTGAATTATTTGCTTCAATCTGAATAAGACAATAATATGATTAAGGTGTTTACATGAGTTGCTTTATGAATGGTCCTTTCATGATCCTGTTTTACATGTTATAGCACATAATTCGATTAACATCATTGCGTCACCGCGCGATCCACATTTCCTCCGGAGTTTCATGTAATTTCTGGTGTTTAATTTATACTTTGTCGACTTTAACTACAGTTTGGCACTTTCACTTTCATTCGGGAACATTTTATGCATGCCCCCATGACAAAAGAGATACTGGATGTGACTGAACTGCTGGAAGAGTGTTGTTTTAATGCAATTTGAAACCGTATGGGGTGTCTGTGGTCATTCAGTGACTCGGTAGGTGCAGAGAATAGTGTCAAAACTATCGTGTGTACAGACTATCCTGTTGCAAAATGCAACAAAATCCTACACGATGGTAATAGTTTGATTAAGGTGTTTACATGTCTGTACTGCGCATTTATAATGCCACTAAAATCAGCATACTCCACGTCTTAATTCGATTTCTGTTTAGTTTGATTATGACCTTAATCGGATTAATTAATAAAAAAAAAAAAAAATCAATCGCTGTTTACATGGTAGACTCTTAATCAGTATTGTCTTAATTGTATTAAAATTATTGATTATTGACACGGATTATTGATGTCCATGTAAACATTCTCCATGTTGATGCTAAAAACTGTACAGGTTTAAACTAATTCAAAACAGTAATGTGAGTGGCACTATTTTATGGTATCCTTGTTACATGTTTCATGAACTATAGTAATAATAAATTAAGCAGTTACAGTTCATGCCACTAAACCTTAACATCATTGTAACCATATAGTATGTGTAGTTAATTAATATCATTCAGTGCTTAAATGTACAGTAACAAGGACATTGTAAAAAAAGTGTAACCATAACCTGTGCTTTTAAGGAATGTAGTAAAAGAATCAGATATTTATGTCAGAAATCATGCTACACTAATTGCAGTCATTATTTATGTTTTTGATTAATGAAGCACTAAAATTCCAGCAGCCAAGATGGATTTTGTCAAACCAGGAAAAATTGAGTTTTGATTTTAGTTGAAATTGTTTTGGAGGGCTGAAATCAATGATTGAAACCATTTGTATTTCTCTGATGATGCTTTTTGACTGTCAATGTCTATTTCATATGTAAACTAGGTACATATTTTTAATTCACTGGAAATAACTGTTTAGAGTAGGGCTGGGCGATTTGACCTAAAATCAAAATCTCGATTAATTGAACAATTTACCTCGATTACGATTAATGAACGATTATTTTATTTTTATTTATATATATATTTTTTCTGAATGCTACCTTAATATACAAGAAGTTAAAACTCGCTCATTTAGAGGTGTGAACCGGCGCACTTGCAGGAACTTTAATCATAAGCTAAACAAAACAAATGTTTTCATCTGTAGCTCCTCCACACTTGTAAACACTCGCTCCAACGAAGGGCTCTCCATAATTTTTCGATTAATCGCCCAGCTCTACTTTAGAGCTTCTAAGAGCTATTTGTTTGTGGTTGTATTGCATGCTTGTTTTCAACTAATATTAGCATGTCTGAAATGTGTTTTTAGTGACCACTTGTGATCATTTTGTATTATTTCAAAATCTGAGAAGAATCACTCATTAGTCATGTATATTTGCAATTAATATGTTATAAAAGTAACTATTTCTACTGTGTTCTCTGGGTCACATCAGGCCATGTTAGTGTTTTATATACTGTGAACATATGCATCCACCTTTAAACAGTGTCTTTATTGTTTCTTTGAGCTGCATGTTTTCATTTGTTCTCTTGTGTGCCGTTTCTGTGTAGGATGAGAGAAAGGGCCAAGAAATCAGCAGCTCAGAAGAGGGAGGACGAAGATGAACACAAGAACCTGAAGGTTTCTCAGCTAATACCAATGCAGTTTTCGTGCAAATAAGCAAAGAGAAGTACATGGTCATGACTGTCATTGTTTTGTGTATTATACTAGTTAAAGATGGAGCTGACAGAGAAAGAGTTGCACAGTCTGTCAGCAGAGTTCCAGAGTCTGAGAAGCTCATTGGCCCAGAGAGACACACACGCCCTGCAACTCAGAGACACCATCACCACCCTCACACACAAACTCAACAGTGCTCACAGGAAGGAGGTAACACTCAAGTAGTTTCACACCCCAGCTTTCACCTTGAACGTCTGAGGAGGTGTACACAGAATGTCCTGTCTCAAAACAGTGATTTGAAATTTTAAAGTGCATGCTATTTATAAAGAGGGCAACATTTGAGTGCTTAGAGAAGTCCAGACAGCCCCTGCTGGTAGATTGTAAAACTGCACTAAAGAGGCTAAAATGATGTATGATTGACATTTATACAGCACATGAACCAAAACCTAGGTGTACATGCATAGATGCAAACACAAACAAATATGTTAAATGTAAACTAAATGTAAGTGGTGATTACAAGGCTTAAAATTGTTAATTACTCCGCATGTATTTACAAAGCCCTGAGACCTTCGTTTGCCTTGAGAACACAAATTAAGATTTTTAGTATAAATCTGATAGCTCCCTTATCCTCCATAGACAGCTAGGTTCAAGACTAAAAAAGGTTTAAAAAATACCAAAATCATCAACTACGGTGCCCATGAATGTGCGCAATATACTGAAACTGCTGAATTAAGTTATTTTTGTTTGTGCATACAAAAGAATTCTCGTAGCTTGATATTTTTCTAATTGAACCACTGAATGGCATATGGTCTGTTTTATAAATGTTTTTTTGATACCTTTCTGGATATTGAACGAGTCGTAAATCTAGCTGTCGATGGAAGATGAGGGAGCTCTCAGATTTCCCCTAAAATATCTTAATTTGTAGACGAAGACAAACAATAGTCTCAGGGGTTTGGAACAACATGAAGGAAAGTAAATAATAATAATTTTCTTTTTTCTCGCAGTACGAATGGTCACACCATTGTCTGATTAAATAGTGCTGCAAATATAATAATATTCATATCACAAGTTGGGCGTCACAGTGGCGCAGTGGGTAGCATGATCGCCTCACAGCAAGAAGGTCGCTGGTTCGAGCCTCGGCTGGGTTAGTTGGCATTTCTGTGTGGAGTTTGCATGTTCTCCCCGTGTTGGCGTGGGTTTCCTCCAGGTGCTCTGGTTTCCCCCACAAGTCTAAAGACATGCGGTATAGGTGAATTGGGTAAGCTAAAATTGTCCATAGTGTATGTGTGTGAATGAGTGCGTGTAGATGTTTCCCAGTGATGGGTTGCAACTGGAAGGGCATCCGCTGCGTAAAACATATGCTGGATAAATTGACGGTTCATTCTGCTGTGGCAACCCTAGATTAATAAAGGGACTAAGCTGAAAAGAAAATGAATGAATGAATATTACAAGTTGTCACTCAAATATGCGCATTTGACAGTAGCCTGAATTCAGAGTCACAGGGGCTTAATTTGGGATGCAGAAGTAAATTTATCATTAACAAAAACAGCACCATCTGTAAAAATTATAACAGCCTCACCTTTAACGCATTAACAGTTCTTATAATTACTCCAGAAAATGTGGTATATGTGTTTTATGTGAGGAAAAATGTGAACTATATTCTTCACATAAGAAAGCTAAGACTAAGTTTTGAACTACACACACACACACACACACACACACACACACACACACACACACACACACACACACACACACAAATAAGTGAAAAGATAAGCACATAAAGGTTTTATGTTTGTGTCATTGTTGAGCAGGCAGCCAATGAAGTGGCTTTGAATGAACTCCGGAGTGTTCAGGAGCGTCTGAATGTTAGTGAACGCTGTGTGGAGACTCTGAGGGGAGAGCTGAGAGACATGGTTGCTCAGAGAGACAGTGCACATGCTGAGCTCCATCAGGCCCGTCTGCAGGCCGCACAGCTCACACTTCAGTTAGCAGATGCCAGTCTGGCTCTGAGAGAAGGCAGGGCCAACTGGGCACAGGAGAGAGAGACCCTGCAGCAGAATGCTGAGGTACGTATAGTGAAAATGTACATAAAAATAAAAAAATTACTTTAAGACTGTTTTCATTGAAGTGATTGCATTAATTTTCAGATTGACAAAATGCGGCTGGAATGCCAAAATGATGAGATCCAGCAGAAGGAGGAGATGTTGCAGGAGGCAAGGATGGAGAGAGAGAAAGCAGTGGTGGAGCTGGGACGAGAGAAAGATTGCAATCGGGTAAACAGAAAACTCTCTTCAGGATTCCCACGGGTCATAGAATTTTTTATTTTAAAAGGTTTATTCCAGACATTGACAGTGAGGGAATTTGAAATATTTTTGTCCAGGCCATGGAATATCAGAGTCTTTTGTTTGTCACTTCAAATTAGCTTCCATTTATCAAAATGTAACTTTTCTGTACTTAATCTTGTTTTTTTATTGTGTTGTTTCACATGTTTTGCCTATTATGTTTTTTTCAGTGCCATTTTATTCCTTTCTGCTTGTTAACCGGCAGTCATGAAGCTGTACCTGTGAACTAATAGAAACATGTCAAGAAAATGTACATTTCAATAGCTTTGTCTTCAAAATTACCACTTCAATGACTGGGTGTTAGTCTGTGTGCTCATTTCTTTTAATTTATTGAAAAACAAATCTGAGGTCAATTATATGTTGCTGCTTTCATAATAGCTATTACATTGATGAAAATTATATTACAGCTCAAACAATTAGAATATTACGAGCACTTTAGACTTTATGTTGTGCTTTATTTATTAAGCACAGCAACACCTTGTTTTTCCATTCATTATAGGCCACAGAAATTCATAGACAGTGAAAAATCATGTAAAAAAAAAATTAAGGGAATTTTACATTTGGTATAGAGTGGAAAGTGGAACTCTCTTTTACAAGAAAGACTATATAAACATTTTTTTTTATCAGTTTTATTATGATTATATCAGCTTTGATGCATATTTAATATGGTAATAAACAACATTTATTTTAAAACTTAAATATGAAAATAATATTAACAAACGGCATGTAGCCTCATCAAGTTTTTAGCAATCAGTAATTAAAACAAATTAAAACAGTGGGTTTCTTGTCAAATGTTTTTTTAGTCCTGTTTAATACTTATTTTGTAGGAGTTAACGTGGTCAATATCACATGCTTATCATTTGCTTGCAGAAATTTGATTAAAGACCTATACTTGACGTTCGCCATTTAAATTGAATGTAAATGAAGATGTAAAATATATTTGCAATGTCAAGTCATGAATCTTGGTTTTTAACAATATTGTGTTTGTGTGTATAGGTTCAGCTAAGTGAGACTCGGCGTGAGCTTCAGGAGCTGAAGGCCAGTCTCAGGGTGGCTCAGAAAGAAAAGGAACAGCTGCAAACAGAAATACAGGCAAGATCTTTCATCTGTGCCATCATGTTCTTATCAAAGCTCAAAAGTCTGGTTCACACAGGTCATCCAACAAGTTCGCAATAAAGTTGCTTAGTGTTAGTTGTCCTCACTTTCTTGGTAAACAAATATCTCATTCACAAGAGCCTGAAGGCAATAGCAAAAACATGCCGTTGTACTAGTTTTAAACCACAGAACAACCTGTCTCTTATGAGTATGTTTTGTTCTTTGTGTCTGACAGCCCTGGGACCCTGGTTTAAAGCAATTTTCCACATAGTAAATACACTTATACTGGAAACTGAGCAGACAAGCAGACCCACGGGACTTCAATACAGAAATCTGAAGCTTTTATTTTTGTTAGTCTTTGCTTGAATTCTTAAGTAAAGAAATCTTACGTGAGCTATAAACTTTATCCTTTCTGAGTGGATGAACATCTGGTTAGCATGTTACTGTTGTAATAATAGTGAATGGAGTTTGCAGAACATGGGAGTGTATCCATTTTCTTAATACCAAAAGAAAGTAACTGAGTTTAGATTTTTAGCTAGTCCTAATGCAAGGTTAAAAATCTGAATAAAACTCAAAAGGTAAAGAAGCGAATCTGTCATAGGAGTCTCTTGATATTTGAAAGTTTATTATCATTGCTATCTAGGCTTCCGCTGTAAAAAAAGATTACTTAAATGTATTTCTGATTCTGTTCTATTGGGAAAAAACTACACATTTAGTTTAGGTTATGGGTTGAAGAAGAAAATAGACACATTTTCCCTATAGCTGTACTGAAGTGGAAAACAGAAAATGGAAATAGTTATTTCATTTACTTTAAAACCAGAATTGTCAATGTAAAGGCCTTCTGTTGATTCCTAGATAAAGTTCTTTGGATTAAATAATCTGCCAAATGCGTTCATGTGAATGTTAACCCAGAATGAGTCATTCATTTTAAATACTGCAAGTACTCAATCTCACAATGTTCCAAACCTAAAGGAAATTTGCAATATACATTACTTTAAAAATGTATATATGAGACTTTAGACAAGCTTGAGACATGGTCATTTTATGGCCAAAACATTAGGTTGGCGTCAAAATTCCTAACTGACACCAAGAATTTGCTGAAATGTAATCCGTTACACCAATCATTTAAGGACAGTGTGATGGACGGTATGATATTTTAAACCCAACAGTATGACATTATTTCACTGTATACAATGTGAGTTTTGTTATCTGTGTGTGTGTGTGCAGGAAGTGATGGAGTACAGCCGTCAGCTGGAGAGAAGGCTGGAGGTGCTGAGCGATTGTAAATGGAGTGAGACGGCCCTGCTGCAGAGCAGTGAGTCACTGTGCTTTCTTTAGTTCTGTACAAACATCACTACACAACGACACTATTGTGGGTCTGTCTTCTTTCTTTATTGCCCTCACACAACAATACCACAGAACTGCAGGCAGCAGACAGCCACATCATAAAATGCCACACACCACTGCACAACACTGTGTTATACGGCCCTGCACAATCACAAGACTTCAACATCGTACAACACAGCACACTAACACCACCTCCCGGAAGCATGCAACTCCACAAAGTTTCAGTGGATGTTACTTAGTTTATAGTGCTGAATGGGTTTTTCCAGCATAAACTAAGTTGACCTTACTTTATGCTGATAGTCAAAAGTCTGACAAGGCATTACATAAAATTTGGCTTGTCTGCTGTATGCCAAGGGGAAATCAAAAGTGACTTATTTAAAAATGGTATACTGCAGTATTTATTACAAATGATTTATCCATGCTTAACACTGTTCCTAAAATTTATGTTGACTTGTAATCTTTAATGATAATCAACATCTCTTCCTGTCTTTGATGAGGTGCTTACCCGTGTGAAGGCTGGACAGTTCACATAAGATCACAGCAGCCATTGTAAACCACAATGATCCAATCAATTCCCTGGCATTTTGTCTTGTTTAAGCACCAGTTTCACTCGGATATGCATCATAATAGGCATGAAAAGTCTGACTTCCATTTCGTATCATGTTTAACTGTTGTCCTCATTTACAGGCCTATTTCAGCATCCTAGCATTGTCATATTGAATTTATTAAATTTAATTTATAAAAAAACTATTTAATTTTCATGTTAGGTTAACGCTCAGGCATTTTAATTACTGAGGTTCAAAACAGCAATAGTTTAAATCAGGAACACAATTAGCTTGGTTGATCAGTATAAAATTGATATTTAAATATTTTATTTTTCATATTGAATTTGTTTCAAATGATAATCAAATATTCTAATATATTATTTAATATTGAATTATTTTGATTTTTAATATTTGATTACAGCGACATTCATAACTATGATATATTCACATAATATTAAATTAAAGTTTATTTGTTTGTTGCTTTTCACAATAATTATTCCAAAGCGGCATTACAAAAGCTGCAGGCTATTACATTACAATCAAAATAAGAAAGATTTAGGGTGTTTATAGAGTGGACAGTATACACACACACACATAGTATATAGTGTACTTTTCAAAAAGTTGATGTCTATATAACGCATTGTCAATGAAGTGATCTGATCATTACAATAAAAACAATGTGTGTATTGCTTAAGACTTTGTACTATGAACATAAATAACTGACATAACTATTCTGCTTGATTTTTCCTATAATTGGTTAGCCATAGGCACTTGTGAAAACTTTAATCTGTGATTGCGGTTTTAGGTCGTGCAGAAAGCCCATTGCTGTCTGATTCGGAGGATGAGAACCCGGAGGCCTTGCAGGATGCACACTCTTCTGGGCCTCTGAATCACTATAGTCTGTGTGAGCAGCCCCAGTCTGACCTGCTGCTCCCAGCCACCCCACCACCCTCTCCCAGACACGCCTCCAGCATGGACACAGTGGTCATCAGCCAGCCTGCACCCCTTTCATCTCCACACCAAGCCAGTGCTCGCTCACACACTCACAGCTCTGAGTCGGTGAGGGTTTGTAATCATCAAGGTGTTGAATGTGCAATTACAGCCCCTTCAAATCTGATCAAATCAAATGGCACAAAACAAGCTACAAAATCCTCAGTAATGGATTTTGTCCATCGAAACTTTTAGTCAGATTTTGCATTTTACTCCAAGCAACCTTCCAATTTCTAGAAAGACACTACAGTATATGCATACAATTATGTATTCAAATGTAGAATACATAATTGTACAAGTACTTGTTTACTCATTTTTATGGCATCCAAACAATAGTCAACTTTAACTTGTTCTATTAAGAAAGTGCCAAACTTTCCCTATTCGTTTGTTAACGGTTGAATACAAATTCAACATCCCTATAAAGATATTAAAAATGACAATTTTGCGGTTTAAAAAAAAAACTCTGAATACTGATGCTGACTGTCAGATATTAATTCTGATTTGTTTTAATGCATTTTTTATTTAATTTTTCTACAATGCATTTTTGCTGAAACTAACTGACCTGTGCAAAAGTATATTTCTGAAAAAAAACATTCCTATTTTATGATACAGATTTTATGATTTATGAGAGTTATAGATTCAGAATGTCTGTCTATTCAGGCTTGATTAGGAATCTGAATGGAAAAACCATTTCAAAGTGAATGATTTTTGCATGCTCAGCTGAATAAAATAATACTTGGGAACACAGCAGAATAATATTTCAGACTCTGTGTATTGGAGTTCATAGAAGCACATTTGTGTCATTCTCTAAATTGTTAGCAATTCTTTTTAGCACTGGCTAATAATAATAAAGGTCACACAACAACACACACATGATTACAGAATGTTTCAAACACAGTTGAAAAAAAAACTGGTGGCAGACTTGCCAAAAATAGAGCCTTTATTCATGTGTATGTGATTGCGTGTGTTTTACAGGAGGAAGAGTATGAGGCCGCTTTGTCAGGCGGGCACAGCTCTGGAGAGGAGACAGCTCTTCTCCTGCCTGACAACAGAGACACTACCCTCGGGTACAGCATGCACAAACACACACATTCACTGTCTATAAACCCCATCAGTCACACTGTCGTTATCTGTGACCTGCAGACATGGGCTTAGATAGATTTTCACATATACTCTTACACAACCCACACGAGTAAATATGTCACTGTCGCAAAAAACGCTCGGCCCTTCTCTCTCCTGAACGCCTGGCTTTATATCTCCCTGTCACAGTCTGTCTCTTTTTCTGTCTTTGCACACTCGCACACGCTAATGCAGGACTTTATTTATGGTGACAGTCCGAATATGGTGAGGAGATGGAAGTTTTGAATACCACCTCATAAAATTAGTGAGGGAGAAGAGAGCGAGAGAAAGGATAGGGGGAGTTCTGTGAGGGGAGGACAAGAGGACAGATAAGTTGACAGGAAGCTGTAGCAATGATTTACAGAGAGGGTAGTCAGCGCTCACCGGCCAATTTTCAGCATCATTAAAACCCTTTCTCCCTCACTTCTCTCCTTCGCCCTCTTTCTTTCTCTCCCTAACTCTACTCTTCTACCCCCTCCGTCAGTTTCGTTCTCTCCATCCATCTCTTTCGCCCCTATGCCATCTATAAATGCACTATTTCTTCCCAAACTCACGCTTGTCCTGTTGTGTGTGTCGTCATGCAGAGAGCTGGCTGAGAGCCCCCTGTGGTGAGAAGCAGAACTGCAGGAACGGATGGCCATTGCAGAGTGGATGGCTTTGCATCAGCGCAACACCTGTTACGAGTTTTGTATTAAGAAGCATTTGCGCTTTATATTATATTGACATGAGTATTTAAATATGCAATTTGCTTTACACTTTATATGCACTTAGAATATGCATAAGCTGTTAGACCTCTTTATTGTGGGTGGCACACGGTTTTACAGTAACTTGCACGGACGCGTTATTTTACACATATCAACTGACAAGCAGAAAGCGTCTGTAATGAAGCAGGTTGCTTATGAAGAGACAGAATTAGTGTGTGCTTCTCTGTGTGTATGTGTGTGTGTGTGTGTGTGTGTGTGTATGTATGTGTGTTAAGGTTATTTCAGTCTTTCTTTTCTTGTGTTTTATTTGAGTTTAGTCATAAGGCTTGTTCTATAACGCTATCATTAATCAGCATCAGCAATAACGTAAAGCACAATGATATCGAGATCCTTGCAGATTTTAGATGTAAGATTAGTTTGGGTGCTCTTCATTTTGTGGGTCTTGTTGTAGAAGTTTTTGGAATATCTTTATTTTGAAGAAAGATGTGTGAATATGTGCAATGGAGTACACCAGCGACTGATTGTCCCGTTATGATGTAAGAGTAAAGAACGGCACTTTTGATTCCTTTCAGGAAGTTTACTCAATCTCATGCACAAGACCTTCTTTAGAGGAAATCCATTTAATCATGGATGATGGGGTCATTAAGAAGAGTTTAAGTAGTCACATTGAAGTTATAATATCTAATTTAATGGTTCATCTTAGCTTCATGCATTGTATCGAAACATTAAGGATTGAATTATTATTTGTATGCAAATGTACCAAGACAGGCAGCTCAAGCACTTGGGTGTTCCTCTTGGTGTTGAAGATACACACTAGAAAGTTTTCAGGATGGACTTTGAATTGAACTGCTTTAAATTGTGCCCGGCGAAATTCAAGGAATCTCATGTTTAATTCAACTTAATGTGTGATGGCTTAATGGTGCGTCACGTGGATCATGTGGCGAACATTATTTGGCTGTGCTTAGACTTTGCTGAAGCTCATTACCTGAGGAAAAATTCATAAATTTCCAGACACGGTGATTGCATTTTAATTACATTCACAGGGAGAATATTTTAATGCATATATTAAAAAGTGAAATAACAAAGGGCGATATTATGAAAAGGCATTGTGCATAAAAAAAAAAAAAAACTTTCATTTTGTTTGAATGATTTCTTTTTGCTGTTTACTGTAGGTTAGGTTTAAATGTTTCCTATATGTTATTTGCCTTTTATACAACATGTCATTATCTGTATTGACTTTAAAAGTGATGTAACCATTACACCTCACTGAAACAGGTTTTTGCAGTCACTCTGTATCCATCTATCTACTGTATTTGTATTGTATGCTTGACCAGGTTTTACTCTGATAGTTTTTAAGCTGTACTCCAGAGAGTCATCTTAGTGTCAGGATATATACGAGACTAAAAGCAGTTTTAATCTTCATGAGCTACACATCACCTGAAATCTAACCTGAAAGCTCAGTTTAATCTCCCAGTAGATGCAGTAAAACCCTTGACAGAAAAAAAAAGAGAGAGATTCCTGTTACCTGCTACATAATACAACAGGAAACAGAACATTCTGTAATGTTTAAGAGACATTGTCATTTAAGAACACAGGTAATTTCAGGGCAGTACAATCAAAGAATTGGTTTCATCGTTTGCTTTTTTGTGCAGTTATTCCTACTTTTGCATACTGTATCTAACTTGTTTTTAGGTTATGCGGTTCTGTTCAGGGTGTGGGATGGATTTCATTAATAAAATAATGTAATGTTTTTTTTGTGTTCATTGGCTCTTCTTAAGTATTGGGTCACACTTAGCAAAATATTAATTTGGAAAGCTAATTACAGCACTAATTTCTGGTTTATATTAATTTATAAATATACGTTTAATTTTCATTAGCAATTTTTTACCTAAAATTTTAAAATCTATTAGCATATGCAGAAATTTGACTCTGCAGTACAGGTATATAGAATAAGTTTTATTCTGATGTAATTTTTTTAAGTTAGTATTGGTCACTGTGTATTTATTTGTTTAACTAACTAATTATATATTAATATTTAATAACACTTTCTGTATAGTATAATAATGTATGAAAGTATTATTAAATTATATTAATTTAAATTATTATTTTAATTAATTAAGAGGATAGAGTTCAGCTTTTTGATGCTTTATTATTTAAGCTAAATGATATAGAACTTTAATTTCGCAATATTCTAGGTGGCTAGCTATAAAATGAAAACAGCTACTCTTAAATTACTGTTGGCCATAACTGTAATATCAGTGCATTCTTTACGGAGATTAATGAATGCTGTAGAAATATTGTTCATAGTTCACAATAACTAATGCATAAATTAATAATAACAGATAAAGTTGGTTACATGTAGAATTCAAAAACATTTGCTATTAACGAATTAACCAGGGGCCATTAAGCGAACTGCAGCCAGCAATGTATTTCTTGTGCTTGGACTTATGAACAGTTACATACTAGACTGAAGGTGATTGAATGCATGATATATTCACACTGGCAGTGACAATTAGTTAATTTTTCCCTCATTAATATAATCATACAACAAAAATGACAGCGGTGAGGAAGCATCATGTTATCAGCTGAGGTAAATAAAACGGCACTTTGATACATTTGAGACTACAGGTGCTTTGTTAGACTGTAGTTTGAATTATTCCCCTGTATCAAAATCCATGCAAACATGAACCAAACCCCGAATTCTATAAATGAATCTATTTTCACAAGAAAAACAAAGACCAACAGCTACATTCGATTACAGATGCACTGTGCTGGCTTTTGATTTACTTGTAAAGATACTTGTGTAGGATTGGACCATTGCCCTCCTGTTATCCTCTCTTGCATTTTAACAACTTTTTGCTGACCTTCACCTCATTTTTTTTCCTCTGTTGCTTTTCCTATACCACTCCCTCTGTTTTTTTCACCTCTCCACACTCACTCCCCTAGCAGCATGACGGGAGCTAATTATAAAATCAATGGAGCCGGGCTGCCTGCTTTACTGCTGCCTCTAAAACCTTAACAGGGAAATCACTGTAGGATTGATGACTCCTTCACTCTTTATCTCTTTTAATTAGAAATGTAAAAGATATGAAGAGCCTGGGGCCACAGCACTGCACCCTGGCATTACAACAATCTACCTGCTCTCCTTCCTTCCTTCCTTCCTGTCTTTCGTTCTTTCTGTCCTTTACTGGGTTTTGATGTTTTTTAGGAAGTCACTGCCCCGTTTTCCTGGATTTGTAATGTGTAATCTCCCCTATACGTCTCTGTCCTTCTCTAGAACACCTCCAGCCAGAATCTTTTCTCTAACATTTGAAATGAAAAAATTTATGGGTCATTTTGCATTTTATTACGAGCTGATGGAATGGTATTAAACCAGTGCATCCCGTATGGTCTCCTCTTGCTGGGAAAGATATTAGAGTCATTCTTTTCTTTTACATCCAACTGTAATTCCTTTTTTTATTTTTCTTTAGCTATTTTCTTCACTTTTTGTCTGAACCCCTTTCCTCATTACTGTCTTTCTTGCATCATTTTTTGAGTAATATTAACCTTTGGTGCATTATTATTAATATAATTATTAATTCTGCAGGTTTACTGAGGAGAGATGAGCTATTACTTTTCTAGTGAGTAGATTTACAATTTTCAGCAGAGACAGAATAAAACAGGGGAAAAGGTCTTATTAAAAAAAGTCACCCAAGCCATTTATAGTGGAGTATCATAGCCGTAGATGGGTAAGCAACCTCATACCAACCAGATCACAATGCCGTGCTAAAAACCACTCTGAATACACTGCAATGCCACCTACCATACTTCACCACACCAAAGATAGATTTTGGCCTGTGCCAGCCTTGAGTCTTAGAGTAAAATGAATAGCAAAATGTACTGTTTAAACGAGTGCATTTGACGTTTCCACAATGCAAAATAAGATAAATGTTACTTGTCCCAGATATAATTTCAGATCTTGTTGGGCCTTCTGAATGTGTTATTGCAGATTTAATGATTTTATACCAGTCTACATTGTAGTCACTGGCATGCACACTAATAATACGATTATTTCTAATAATCAGATAAAGAACTTAATTGTGATAAAATGTTTACATGACCCAAGCAGACGTCTTCACTCCCATTTATATACAACTTTCTGATTCTGATTATATCCTACTGTCAATTATATGTCAATGGCTGCTTTTCCCCAACATTCTTAAGAATACCTTCTTTTGTGTTCAACTGAAGAAATTCATTCATTCACTCATTCATTCCCCTTTGGCTTAGTCCCTTATTTATCAGGGGTCGCGCCACAGCGTAATGAACCGCTAACTATTACGGCATATGTTTTACGCAGCAGATGCCCTTCCAGCTGCAATCCAGTACTGGGAAACACCCATACACTCACTTTCACTATGGCCAATTCACTTATTTAGCATGTCTTGGGGGAAACCGGAGGAGAGAACATAGGGATAACATGCAAACTCCACACAGAAATGCCAACTGGCCCTACTGGGACTCCAGCAACCTTCTTGCTGAGGCGACAGTGCTGACCACTGAGCCACCATGCTGCCCTGCTGAAGAAATGAATTAGCTTAAAATCATTAATTCATAGGTTTAGAGCCACAAATATTGGGGAAATTTTAATTTTTAGGTGAACTATCCCTTTAAATCAAATGCAAAACACATTATCCGGCCCTGTGATGTCTGGATGTCGTGTCTGGATGAATTTACACAGCAGAAACAGTACAGCAAGCTGCTTTAACAGCTTAGTGCTTTGGAGTACAGAAATAATTTTAGAGTTGTATCTCAATGTGCATTCCTGAAGTTATGGCACTAAAAATGAGTGTTCAGAATGATAATAATGCAATTAAGGCATTTAGATGCCTGTTTATTGCAATTTAAATAGGCACACACCACACAGTTTAACGTAATAGATACTATTATTTTTGTAACCACATTAGATTGATCAAATGATTGCATTTATATGAGGTTAAGTTATATTGATTGCCAAAATCACATTGTAAGTGATTGTAGTTTGAAATTGTATGTAAATATAATTACTGTTAAAATAAACACTCGCTGGCCATATTATTATTATCATACTTGTTTTATTGCTCTTCGGCATTTAATCACAAGTAGCAACTCAACTGCATTTAGGCATGTAGACATGGTCAATAAGAATTGAGAAAGCATTAAATGGGGAAGAAAGTTCATTTAAGTGAATTCTGATGTTGGTGCCAGACAGTCTGTGTGTTTCAGAAAGGGTTGAAAGTTGTGGTCAAAAAATAGCTTGTTGCCAAAGTTTAGAGAAGAGGGGTCAAACTGATTTGAGCACCAGCCCTGTTATATAATGATGATGCTACAGTTCACACTGGCTTACCAAAAGTGGAACTGTTAAGCAGTGGTGTACCCCAAACTGCATATGCCCCTTTAAGAGTAAAGGAAAACCCCTTTAATGCATAATCAAAACAGAGTGCATAAAAGCAAATTCATATAGCCTACTGTATACTTCATGTTAAAAAGTGTTTCATGTTTTTGTTTTTTTACAAAAGCAAATACAATGATATACTTCCTTTATTTGTGGACCGGCCTTCAACATTTTTATTACGCTGATCTGAATTAAACTAAACTTCAACAGTGACATTTACACTCAACTAAACTGAATCAGTTTTAATTCAACTAAAGTACAGCATTTTACCACTACCCCTGCATTCCTGACTGCAAGAATGTTTCACAGTCTGAATTATTAAGTTATGACTTTTTATTCTTTATTCTTCATCTATGTTAAGATGATTTGACACATTCTACATTGTAAAAGTGCTATAGAAATCAATTTTATTTTATTTAAGTTTCCCAATAGTATTAAAAGCTTTTTTTTTCACATTTCTTCCAAGCATTTTTCTGCAAGTTCACACTGTCTGAAATACCCATCTGACACGCACGTTGGCTTTCAGTGAGAACTGCAAGTTTGTAAAGCCTGTCCCGGTCAAACGACTTGATTAAATGAATCAAATTGAAACTGAAATATTCAGCACAATGAATGATCTTTTCATAACAGTGTTATATATATATAT
>CAIGQW010000298.1:5858257-5879496 GCA_903798125.1 Danio choprae | reverse complement strand
AGAGAGAGAGAGAGAGAGAGAGAGAGAGAGAGAGAGAGAGAGAGAGGAGAACAAATAGGATGAGCTTTTAGGTGCAGTCTGTCATGCACCACTTATTTTCAATTAGATTTATTTATTAATGAATTATTAAAGTGAAACACATTTTGTGTGTGGGATTTAATTTATTATAGCATTTTTATTGGTCATTAAATCAAAATGAACAATCTATTTAGCTGGATAATGATCAGTCAATGAGCGTCAAGTTTTCGTTCAATAAAAATTACAGAATCCCAACTCCAACTTGGGGGGTGCTGGATGCCTGGTCTGATAAATAGTCTCAACAGCTGCAATGATGTTAGGATCAGAAAATGCCATAAACAACCTAAAAGCATGCACTGTAAAAATGCAGGGTTCCACACAATCGATTTGTGTTGGGACAACATGAAAGAATTAAGTTAACTTATTAGTTTTTACAAATTTAAGTGAATTGAACATAAAACAATTAAGTTGTCACCATAAAAAAACTCAAGAATTGTGTTGTTTCAGCTCAATTTAAATGAGTAGTTTGAACAAACAAAAAATTTTATAATTCGAGTGTAGATCGATCCTATCTTGTATTAACTTACTATTAAGGGGGATTTCTTATAGCAAACTTTGTGCCTCAACTGAGCATGAGAAATTGTTGCAGACCATGTAGTATAACGCACAATGTCACAAAACTCAAATCATCTTAATCTGGTTTCTTGAACATAACAGAGTTCACAAGACTCAAATGGCCTGCACAATCATCAGATCTCTATCCAGTAGAGCACGTTTCAGTTATGCTGGAACAAGTGATTCGTATCATGTGCAGCCAACAAATCTGTAGTAACTCACGTCAATATGGACCAAAATCTCCGAGGACTGTTTCCAGCACCACATTCAGTCTATGCCAGAATCAGGCCAGGCCAGTACTAGCAAGTTGTACTTCATAAAGTGTCTACTGGGTGTATAATGTACAACAGGGGTGCTCAACCTTCCTGCTGAGTTCAGCTCCAACCCTGATCAAACTCACCTGAACAGAACTGGATAATTACAAGCAGGTGTGTTTGATATGGGTTGGAACTGAAATCTGCAGGAGCAGGGTTGGTCACCCCTGATGTACAAGGTACAGTTACTTGTGATTTATCTTTTCTATTCTTAAATATTAAATGTACTTTTCTGATATCATGAACAGAAAACAAACAGTATCATATTGTAGACTACTCAGCCAGTAACAAGTAACATTTGCAAGAAATTTATTCATTCTTTATCCTTCGGCTTAGTCCCTTTATTCATCAGGGATCGCCACAGTGGATTGAACCGCCAACTTATCCAGCATATGTTTTACACAGCGGATGCCCTTCCAGCTGCAACCCAGTACTGGGAAACACCCATACACACAAACACATTCACCCACATACACTACGGCCAATTTAGTTTATTCAATTCACCTACAGTATAGCGCATGTCTTTGAACTGTGGGGGAACTGGAGCACCCAGAGGAAACCCATGCCAACACGGGGAGAACATGCAAACTCCACAAAGAAATGCCAACTGGCCCAGCCGGGACTCGAACCAGCGACCTTTTTGCTGTGAGGCGACAGTGCTAACCACTGAGCCACAATGCCACCCATTTGCAAAATAAAAATGTATAATATTGAAATATTGTTAATATTGATCTTTAATACTGGAATTATAAATTGCTAAATTGTAATTCTTTGCTTTCAAGTACATAAGTTGGAGAATTAATAATATTAATTACATTTACACCACAAAATCGCATCTAAAATGGAAATCATTTTCTTAAGATAATTGCAAGATAATAGCTTTTCAGAAAACTACGGCTCTGTTTAGTAAATGTATAATGTATATATAAAACATATAATAACGTTTTTACTTCTCACTCATTTCATAACTTCAGTGGAGTGTTTAAAATAAATCCTTCTATGAGATGATTCCATAGTCATGTTTATTTTATTTTTTGCTGAATCAATGAAAGCAGTTAAATCTTGTTTATTCAGCAACTCCTATGGAGATTTCCTGAGTGCTTGGACTTTCAACGCCAGAGTGGCCTTCAAATGTTTTTTACTACTGATCACGCAACCGTGCTTCCCTGACAAGATGTGCATGACAATCGCAGCTTTGCTCAATAGTGTTTACAATTAGATTTTGATTAATCACCATTGCGAAATTTAAAAATTCATCATTATTGTATAATGGAAAGGTGAAAAGTGTGTAGGGGAGAAAGGATTTTGACCATTACACATTTGACCATAAATCATCTTTGCAAGCATTCTTACACCATAGCAACATTCCTTTCCTCTTCTCTCTCTCTCTCTCTCTCTCTCTCAAAATAAAAAGCCAGTTCATTTTTGTGGGTTTCACTGATGACCATTTAAATGGCTTTAATCGGAATAAAGAATGAATATCTCTCCACATGTGCCTCCTTTGTTGGTTTTGTAATTGGAACAATTGTGGCCTAGACGTCACTCTCTCCTTTCATTATAGCTTTTTTCTCCTTCATTTAACTCTCATTACTCTCAGCACTATGAACTGAACACCACAGGAAGCGGCGCATGTTTGCCATGGAAAGAAAAACACGTCCTGCCTCTTTAAATCCATCACCTCAGCCTATCTGCCTCGTGTTCCCATGGCAACCTCTCATTGAGATCGAATATATGGGGTCCTTGTAAACCAGTGTATAATGTATGGGCCGCGTTTTTAATCTTAGCCCTAGTTTATTGATCTTTTTAATGAATCTTAATTATAGTGATCTTTTAATTAAGAGTACCCTGTTTACTACAATACCCTTGAGCTATGAATAAATAGAATTGTATATTGCGAGCCCCTGTGTGCTCTTTACGTATAAAGTGGCCGAGTCTGAATCCTTCGAGTGCTGTGTCTGGCCATGAATTTTTCAAACATATAATCAATACGTGCATGCGATTTGTCCTTTATGGGTACTGAAAATATTAAAGCAAGCTTAAAAGGGTGTGGTCACGTTTCTGTTATCTCCAGAACTCAAATGAAAAGGAAAATTAAATAAACCAAACTAAATAAATCTGTCTTTTAATATGAAGATCATACTTAATGATATCGTTAAAATAAAATTCGATTGAAAGTGTTATTTAAAAGACCATATTAGTTTCATGTTATTTCAAAATTGTCTTGCTAATGTACCCAATTCAGTAATATTTAATTACACATTTTACGATGTTTTCCCTTTTAATTATCACACATTTAATCATGTAAAAGATTAAAGTCTTTCTTCCTAATGAAGCTACATTTTCATAATAACCATCCACCCATGTCTCATGTCTAGGCCTTTAATGCTCCTGTATGAGTAATGCTGGGATGTTTCTTTGTCCTCAGATAATTACTGTATGACACATGCAGACAAATGAGGGCACACTGGCAGGATCCATTAGTTTTGGTCTCAGTAGTGTTTGTGTGTGGTTAGTGTTTGATGAATTACACTTCTCCAGTCAGCAGGGTCATTACAGCAAATGTGCGGTGCTCGGTCGCCCTCTGCTGGATGATTTAACCGCTTGCGGATTTTCATGTTTCAGAAATTGTTTAACAACTTTTAAACGTGAATATTGTCAGCTAAAATCCTGTCATCGTTTACTGACCTCCGTGTCGTTGAAGCCGACTGTGATTTTATGTTGAACCAAATAAACGGTCCGAACTGCTTTTTCATCCGCAGAACAGCGTGGCCACGGCCTGCCAGGCCTTAAAAAAAGAACAGTGACACCATAAAGTACTATAAATATAGCTCGCATCACTATTTCTGACGTTTAAGAAGGTCATATGGCACTCTTTTGAGAAGTACATACCACATTTTGAGTCGTTATTTACGGTAAATCTTCCCTCGGCTTCAGGTTTCTAACATCTTCCTCGCCGCTTCCATATTCAAATTTGACGCACTGGACGCGTAGCTGACGTCATTGGCGTGTCATAAACAAATCTCAAACCAGTCAGAAAATGCAAGGTAAATAGGCTGATTTATTCACAAACAGAAATTTCCAAACTGTTAATTTTTTTATTAGAAATAGAAGCATTTTAAAAGAATCTAATGCAAATTATTTACAAAAAACCGACTTGCTATTGAGGACTTTTTTCTGGTAATATTTGACTGTTTGAAAAGGTTAAAAATCTCAACAATTATCTTATTGTTTATATGTCAATTAATTGTTTATATATATATATATATATATATATATATATATATATATATATATATATATATATTATTTAATCATGTTTTTAATTTGTTTATTTGCATGATTATTATTTTTTACCTCTATCCTGTTGCTCATTGAATTTAACTACTTTTCACTAAAAACAAAAAACGTGCGGTTCCAAGTTAATTTACATTGTATTTTTGCATTGCTTTTATTATTATTATCATTAATATAAAAAAACAGATTTCAATATTATTAAAAAATAAAAACATTACAAATACATAAAAAGACAAGTTCATTGGACTCAGTCCAGTCTCCGTGCTTTACATCAGATAAATACACATTTAAATACTTCTGTTAAAAGGTTAAAGTGTAAATTTACAGACTTGCAGATACAGATTTATTTATTTAAAAAAAAAAACAATGATTGGAAAGATGTGTAAACAATTAAATTCTGATGCGTTTATAACTCATAATAATATAGTATAATGCCTTTATGTTATGCCAACTAATGATTTATGTAATTAAATCGTATGTCATGTAATAGCCAACCTATACACTTTTTTGCTTCATGTGCTCAACAATAAAGTGAGTACATTTTGACAGATTTAACATTTAGTATGAACTATTCCTATAGCTTATACTACATAAACGAACAACAGAGAGTGAGAGAGTTTCAAAAAAAAAAGTTTATTGTGCCTCATTGTTTATATGGCTTTTTTTAATATATATAACAGAATTTTGTTTGAACACGAACAAAGGACTGACAATACATTAGCCAAGTTGAAAGAACAAGAAAAATATGACAAAGAGTTAAAGTAATCTCAACATTCCGCTTGCTATACGTGTGGCTGTGGCGAAACTCTGAAGGAGAAGAGGTCAGTATGACAGCTCACACACTCTCTGACAGCACCACAGTGATGACATTCAATTAACAATGTACTACACTACAGCTTATTGAGTGCAGCCATCCTCACATTCAACACACACACACACACGCGCGCACGCACGCTCGCTCACTCACTCACTCACTCACTCACTCACACACACACACTCACACACAGCTGAGTTGTGGTCATAGTCGTATTGCTTGACTGAGACTGATATCCTTTAACGTTCAGTGGCACACGACCACCAGATTGCATACTGTGTGTTTTTGGCAATAAATTGGATTAAAATATTTGATAAAATTCGAGAAAAAAATCCCACCAAATCTATAGCATCTATGATGAAGATGAACATTCTGCACTGACTGTGTAAGATCCGCAGATTGATTTCAGTCCATGGCGGGATTTCTAAAACGCAACATACATAAATATTGCCCGTTTCTAGGCTGCCGCCAGACAGCAAGCGTTTGGTCCTTACAGAGATGCCCTGAGTCTGATTTCATGTTCTTTCTTTTTTTTATAGCAAGAATTCTGAATATATGTAGTATAACAAGCATGCTTTTCAAGTGTGTGTGTGTGTGTGTGTGTGTGCGTGTATGTTTGTGTGTTACTACAGGTATGATGAGGTCTTGCATTTAATCATTATACAAGAGATTCAGAAACCGTCCAGATGCATTTGTTTTGTTGTCCTGAAGTATGGTCTAGGCCGATGAGGTCAAATCCCACGGTGATCTCTCTGTTTCTGAATTTGACTGGAGTGCTGCATAACTTCTGCCTGAGCGCTCTGAAGGAAAGCGGTCCAGCATGATGACATCATGTGCATGATGCGGAGACTCAAAGGTAATGGACATGTGGGTGTTTGTGTTTGGAGCTGGGCTCCCTGACAGGAGTTGAACCCTACAAGCTGCAAACTTTGGCACAGACACACCATTCAATTGGCAGCGAATCATATGATGCAATGAAAGCCGATACGTAATGGCATTCCCCTAAAAAACACCGATTGCTTGACGGGAGATACCCAGCCACTGAACTGATTATCAATGACATCTAACGCTGAGCCAAAGTGCCCAAGAACCCAACCAAGCAGCTGGATAAAGACTCAGCAGAGGTCTGCCAGTTCTAGCCATCCCATTATCGTTCTGCTCAGGAAAGCTATGCAAACAAAATATAACTAAGAAAATAGAATACAGGACAAAAATATATAAAGGTATATATAGATATGTATGGGCTTATTCATAAAATGTAAAGTGAACAAACTATCTCAAGGCTGAAAAAGTCCAAATGATATTCGAAAGCATCAACGACAACAGAAAAAAAAGGATTAGCATTTTCAGTTTTCATCCTGTATTTTCTTTTGAAAGAACGATTTTTTGTTTGTTTGTTTTCTTGAACCCGTTGAAAGTCAGCTGTTAAAAGTCCATTTGGCTTCTCCTTTTCAAAGCAAACAAACACGTTTTATAAAAGCGGCAGTTATTTTGTCTGAAAAGCCAGTTGTTTTGTCTTTCGCCTTCCCTCTCTTTCTGCGCGAGAGGTCCTGAGAAGAGTTTTTTTTTTTTTTTTTTACGTGAGTGTCCTCACTGATGTCTCTCATCGTTGACCGAGTGGCCTGAGTTAGCACTGTCTGTCTGTACAGGTAAGGCTCTGCGTTTGCCCTGGAAGAAGAAGCTTGCTCACTGAGCTCTTCCTCCGTGGCTCTTTCTAGACACATCAGCGTTGGGTTCCTGTCCACTCCAGGCCTCTCCATCGCTGTCTGTACCCCTCTCCTCCTCTCCATCATCATCATCATCATCGTCCTCTTCTGGTGAAGGCTCGCTGCCGTTCTCTGTGGCCCAGCTGTCGTCTTCATCTTCCTGCTCTTTCTTCATAGTGAGCAGGGCGGGTGGAGGAGGAGCTGGCGGTTCGGGCTCCGGCTTCTTTTCTGTGGACTCGCTCTGATCCTCGAAGGCTTCGGGGTTTTCCAGCATCTCCCGGATGAGAGGAGGCATGGGGCCCGGGATCTCCATCTTCAGAGTTATGGCCCTCTCCGCTCCTGTTTCACACAAACAGTTTATTTCAAGATGGTGTCATTTATGTGTATATGCACAATATGTATTGAAGAGATCCAAAAACTCTTTCATTTATTCTCCCTTCGATTGTTGGACACAAAAGAAGATCTTTTGAAGAACGCTGAAAACCTGTAAGCATTGACATCTGTAGTATTTGTTTTTCCTACTATTGAGGTCAGGATTTCAGCTTACTTCAAAATATCTTCTTTTGTGTTGTGCATCCAACAGATGAAAGAAACTCATAAAGGTTTGAAACCACTAGAGGGTGAGAAAATTTTTATTTCTGGGTGAACTATCGCTTTAACGTATACAGTTCTAGAACAGAGAGTGAAAGCCTATTCAGTTGGCAATGATTATTGTTAATTTTGCTTCAGTATTACAGTAAACAATTCAATTTATAATAGATGATCAAAAGTGACAAGTGAAGATGTTTATAATCTTACAAAGTATTTCAAAAGATACTGTTCTATTCAACTTTAAATTTGTGCAAAGAAACTGTTTTCAACACTGCTAGAATGTGAAATGTTTCTTGAGGGCTAGCATGTTTTCTGTGGCCGTAACGACTGGAGTAAGAATGCAGAAAACTCAGCTTTGCCCTCACACTAATAAATTAGATATTTTTAAAAATAAAGAAGGAAAATAGTTATATTAAAATTGTCCAACGCCACTCTATTTTAAGTCCATTGTTAAATTGCAACTCTCACATCTGTTACATTTAGCAGTGTGCTTTGCTTTGAAGCATGAGTAATCTGTTGTTTTTGCATTGGAGCAAATCGTGTATTGTCAGATGGGTTGTATTTTGCATTGGAGCGTCTGAATGATGGAGTGCATTTTGCTTGTTTTCAAGTATGCAAACTTTTCTCATAAACATCACTCAAGAAAGTTTGCATTACACTGTCATCATTAACCATGGTCTTTGGCTATTTAGATAATGCAATTGATACTTTAGATAAGGCAATTGATACTTTGAGAGACAAAAAAAACATACTCAAGCAAAACAAAATGAATATTTGTGGCTCCTAGTGATACAATGAGATCTTGTTAAGTGAAAAATAACCAATTGTTTGACTGCAGTGTGGTATTAATTTTGTTTTCCTTGTATATGTTTTTTTGACTCTCAAAATACTTTAAATGCATTTGTAACGAATCGCCAAAGCCATGGTTTTAGCTCCTTATTGTTCTTCTCAAGAAAAAAATCTTGAATTATTTAATTTAATTATTTTTTTCTTAAAATTTTAGGTATACTATTCCTTTCACTAATGCATTTAAAATTAAATAAAATAACAATAAAAATAAATAAAATAACAATTTAAAAAATATATAGTAATGCAATAGTGTTTTTCATCAGATTTTTGTCTAATAAACTGACCCTTGGTGCTGATCCCACGCAAGTCGGTGATCTTCATCAGCATGCGAGGGAACATGTGAGGTTTGTTGGGTCGGCGGCGTCGTGCATAAATCTTCAGAGCTTCCAGGAGGGGCTCCTGCAGACGATCGACACGCTCAGGCTCCTCAAGATCCATTCGGTCTACAGAAAAACAGGTTACTATTAGTATTGCAGTACATCCATCCATGTGCTATTTTTAGTGGCGTGGTTAAAATTAATCCTGGGTTCAATTTTATGTTAAAACGCAGAGGTGTCCAAATCTGTTACTGGGAGATCTGCAGAATTTAGCTCCAACTCTAATTAAACACAATACCAATGAGTCATGATCTTTAGACTTACAAAAAAAAACAAAAAAACATCCAATCACTTGCGTTAGAGCTGAGTGCAGCTCTAGAGCTCTTCAGAAGCAGGATTAGACACCCCTATTATAACGTACAGTTGGTTCAACTAGAGGGCAGCAGTGTTGCAACAGAATTGCATCATGCAATACCTCCGCATATGAGGCAGATGGCACTAAGGAGGCCAGTCTCCGTATCATCCATCTCAAGAGGCAGAAGCTGACCAGCGAAGGCAAACACCAGGTCAGTGAGCGGTCCGAAGCCTGCATTATGCATCTGAGTTCGGTTGAGGGTCAGTCCATCCGAAAAGGTCATTGTGTCCTGCTCAGGTGTGTATCGTGTACAGATTCGCAGCATCTACAAGAGGCACAGACATTTATGAGGCTATGAATTATGTAAATGTAGTGGATGCATGGTCTACATCAAAGCAAGCTTCTTAAAGGAAGACACACGTACTAGAATGTCCAAGCAGGCAGATTTGAGAAGGGTGATTTGATCTGCGATGGTGAGGGTGGTGAAGCCCGGGAGGCGTTTGGCAAATTCCACAATTTTAATGATGCACTTGGTGGAAAGCTCACTGAATTTGTCCCATAGGCCCAGGTCTAGCTGAACCCTGTGGTCCGAGCTGGAGTTCTAATGAAGAGAAATGGAAAGAGGAGGTTAATATATGCATGCATGAATATTGACAAGTCCAAAAAAAAAAAAATTCCATTCGAAAGCTTTTCATTAAACATGAGGATAAATTTTGCAGTAGGTACAAAAAAAGGTGAATTTCGATCTGTTCCTCACACTCTGGAATTTTAGAATGAGATTCATGAGTTCACATGAGTTATATTATGATAGTTTTATGGTTCTTTTTGTCATTTTGGCACCCCGGCGCTCATTTACTTTCATAATACTGAAAAAAAGAGTGAACTTCATCAAAAATACATTTTGTCATACAGGTTTGAAACAACATGAGGTCGAGTAAATGACAGTATTTATCTTTTGTGTGCACTGTTCCTTTAAATGATGTCTTCAATAATGAAACATGTTTATCACACTACATCTGACATGGTCGGTTTACACCGCTATAAATAAATACCACATTCCATTGCTGACAGATTTGTTCATTTGCAGAAAGCACTCACTGTGGTGTATTTTCCCAGCTGGCAGAGTGAAGGGAAGGTCTCTTGATGTGCTTTGCTCACTTTGTTGACCAGCTCCTCCAGTTCCCCACTCAGCTCATAGCTCTCTGGCGGAACGACCTCATCCTTCACGTCTTTCTTCTTCTTATTTCGATCGTTGCGCACAGCTGAAAGTCACAAAGAGAGGCTGCTCAATACTTCAACCATGAGTCAGGTTCACTAACAAACTGCCAAACTATTATCTTAGCAGTTGGATGTGCAACTAAGTGAAACATTATGAAACAATGTTCCAAAAAAAACTGGAGATAATTTCAGATTTAACTGCTAAAGATGCCTAACCAAGCAAAATGCAAAAAATTGCTTAAAGTCCGCATGAATCGGAAGTTGATGAGAATTTTATTTCAGTATGTTGATGTACTTCCAGCTGAAACTGAATTTTGAGTAGGGGCAGGGCTTTCTTTTGCACATCATTCCCTCATAGCAAACTAATGGTAAGAGGGGCATGGTTAAGAATATTGTGGCTGAAGCCATCTAAATGACATAATCAGAGCAGAACTACCACTCCGTTAGTGGATTAACTTGCATGGATTATTTGTTCACTTAAAGTAGGGGTCACCAACCCTGTTCCTGGAGAGCTTCCTTCCTGCAGATTTCAGTTGCAACCCTAAACAAACACATCTGTAATTATCAAGTGCTGCTTCAGGTCTTAATTAATTGGTTCAGGTGTGTTTGTTCAGGGTTGGAGCTGAATTCTGCAGGTAGGTAGCTCTCCAGGAACAGGGTTGGTTACCGGGTTGGTGAGACTGGTAGCTCTCCAGGAACAGGGTTGGTGAAATTTATATATATATATATCAATTTTGATTTCACACGGACTTTAATGTGCAATTATGTGGAGCAGTACTTTAGTCTTGTGTGGCCAAAAAAAAAACCTGACAGAAAAATGTCTTTTCAAGTGAATCACATGACAACATGGCCAAGGTCGGTTAATCAATGAAATGGAAAAAATATTTAAATACAATCAAATTTGAAACAACAAAACATCATGTTGGGCGAACGTCATGAAAACATGTCCATGTCACATTTCACACACTCACTTTCTTTCGGCTTATTCCCTTCTTTATCAGGGGTCGCCACAGCAGAATGAACCGGCCATGTCACATTTCGCCCGATGAAATAAAATGAAATGAAATGAAATATTTTATATGAAGTCTGTCATTGCTGATTAGTATTTTTTATAAGACCAACATTTTTATAAGACTAACATCTGAACATGTATTTAAATTGTAATAAAGTTCAATAAACATGACATAAAACATGTGACATAATGGTTTAATCATCATGAAAATGCCATTAAAGTGTTCGTTCACCCAAAAATGAAAATTATGTTATTAATTACTCACCCTCATGTTGATCCAAACCACCAAGACCTTCGTTAGTCTTCAAAACACAAATCAAGATATTTTAGATCAAATCTTGTCCAGAAAAGTACCAAAAAACTTGCTCAAAACAGACCATATGCCTTCAGTAGTTCAATCAAAATATTATAAAGCTTAGAGAACACTTTTCTGCGCAACATAATACAAAAATAAGGACTTTATTTAACAGTTTCTTCTCCTCAGTGTCAGTATATGGCATGTGTTCATGAGCTCTGTGCAGTTTATGTGAGCACAAAAGTATTCTTGTAGTTTGACTATAAAGTTCTGATTGAACCTCTTCAGGCATATGGTCTGTTTTGAGGATGTTTGTTGGTACCTTCCTGGACTTTGAATGAGTCTGGACCATTGCTCTCTATGGAGGACAAGGAAGTTCTCAGATTTCTCCTAAAATATCTTAATTTGTGTTCTGAAGATACACGAAGGCTTCAGGGGTTTGGAACAACATGAAAGTGAGTAATTAATGTTTGTAATTTTTGGGTGAAATAACTCTTTAAAAATAGGCTCATTTAAAAAAAAAAATATTGTTCAATGTACAATTTTCAGTATTATCATTTCTTATATCTGTCCATTTATGTTGAGGTGAAATACGACATTCTGAAATTCAACTTAGTAGATAAAACAAACTTAGTCTACCATAGACAGTTTGCATTATTGCACCTCACCTGATTAGGACACTGTATGTTGTTACTGTATGCCAAATCCTAAACGTTATGACTCATTCTTGGAAACTGACCTCAGATCGGACACCGTGGGTGTTTTGGTGAGTTTGACCCAAGGGAGAGCAACCCTGCCAACCCTAAACCCCCTCCCGTCTTTCTCTCGCCCCCCTCCCATTCTTTCCTTCCTCTCAGGATATCCAGTAATAGCAAAAGCACAATGCGATCCCGGTCCCTACACACATCCCATACATATAAACGCACACATACGCGTCCCAGCAGACACATAGAGGGCCAATGTGCCAGTCTCGTTGTGACATCATTGTCGTGACCCTGGCAAATGAACAAACATATGCCCCAGACTCGCTCTTTCAACCTCGGACTATTGTCTTTGTTACAACACAAATCTGTTAGTGCCAAGTCATAAAGTGACTAGAGGAAGGGCTACCAAAAAAAAATCACACCTAACGCTGATGGATTGATGTGGGTGAAACTGCAGACACGGAGCCCATTTGTGAACATTCATTTTGAGCTCTAACCTTCATGCTAACCAATTTTATTGCTTCGGTTTTGAACTGTTATTTGTCTTTTGGGATTTTATCGTTTCAAACTTGTGGAAGCTTGTTTTTGGGGAAAAAAAGAGGTACTTATGTTTCATTTCACAATTTTGAACTTCTTTTCAGTAGAATTCGAAGTTCATGTCCGAATCTTGCAATTTTGACAAAAAAAGTTGGAACTGCAAGACTTAAAGCTGCATTTGCAAGAAATAAAATCGCAATTGTGAGAAAAAAAGTCTACATAAAAAAAGTTTTCTTGCCATTCTCAGTTTATATATTGAGATTCTGACTTTCTTGCAAGTGTTACACCTCACAAATTCTTTCAATTGTTCCTACTTTTTCCTTAGAATTGCTACTTTGTATCAAGCGTTTTCAACTTGTAAACTTGCTAACCCCACAATTTTGAGAAAAATGACTAGAACTGCAAGATATAAAACATAACTGTGAGAAATAAAGTTGAATAAAAGTAAAGTTTTTTGCACAATTTAAACGCAAAAGTCTAAGAAAAATGACAAAATTCTGCCTTATTTAGTCTTTACGCATTAATCTTATGTTTTCCTCCGAATTCTGAGTTGACTTTTTTTTATAAACCTTTTTCACAAAATTGAATGTACTTGACATGATCTAACAGTTTTGATTGTTCCTAATTGTGAGTTTGTCTGACAATTCTGAGGGGAAAAAATTCAGAAAAAAACAATACAGTCAGAATTGCAAGATATAAACCAAAAAACTATGAAAGAATTGCAACATTTCAAAATGGAGTTCATTTTTCACAATTTAGATTTGATCTCTCTGAATCACAAAGAAAAAAGTCAGAATTCTGCAATAAAAAGTCACAATTACCTTTCATATTTTATTATTGCGTGGCCGGAAACGGACTTCCACACAAACCAGCAGTTAACGGCAGTCTACAGCGTGTTTATGCTGGTGCTCAAGTCTCACAACTCTAATTTTGTCTGTGTCGCTGGGTTGTATGTCTGTTTCACAGCTTCTAACCTATATCAGCATGTCCCCGTCTGTCTCCTGTCCCGTCTCTATATTTGTGTTTGTGTATGTGGGTCTTGGCTGAAGGCCAGGGAGCCCACGTGCCTGGCAGAGACCTGAACCCTCACCTTCCTTGGACATGCCAACCTCGAAGCACTTCTGCAGCCGGCAGTACTGGCAACGGTTGCGCGTGACCTTGTTGATCTGGCAGTTCTTGTCACGGTGGCAGGTGTACACCATGTTCTTCTGAATACTGCGACGGAAGAAACCCTACAACAGACATCCAAGAGAGAGAGAGAGAGAGAGCTGGTCAGACGAAGAGTAGGTCAACCACCATCTCTTTTACAAGATGCCAATGTATTGTTCAAATTTGCTGATCCAGAACTGTGTTTGGCTATTGATGCCATTAAGTCTTTGTTATATAAATGGGCAGTCATAAAATGGCCCTCATACCTGTGAACATGTTAATTGAATTAATCAAATATTTTGTTCAAATTGGATCATTGCTTGCTGCGAAGATTTTACAATTGGGTTAGTGAATGTGACATGGCCTGTTTGTGCAGGACCTGTGTGTTTGCTTTACATACAAATTGTTTTTCTATGTAAACATGTGCTACAGGTTTTTTTGTCAGTGATTTGTGACATGGTCACATTTTTAAGATGCCTTGTCAAGTCAACAAAACGTTTAGCAAAATAGGTTTTTGACCATTTGTAAGTGATCTAACTTAGTGAAAGAACTACTGTTGTTGTTCATTAATATTTGACATTACTATGAATTAATGGGACATGTGCGTGCCACAAGAGTTGTACAGGAGTTTTCAAGCATCAACAAAACAATAGTGCTGAGTTGCACATTAATTCATTCATTCATTCATTTTTCTTCGGCTTAGTCCCTTTATTCATCAGGGGTCGCCACAGCAGAATGAACCGCCAACTTATCCAGCATATGTTTTACACTGCGGATGTCCTTCCAGCTGCAACCCAGTACTGGGAAACATCAATACACACTCATTCACACAGATACACAAATGCCAACTGACCCAGCCGAGACTCGAACCAGCGACCTTCTTGCTGTGAGGCGACAGTGCTAACCACTGAGCTAATTTAATCATTTAAGTAAAATTATAATTTTTTTCCCCATACATAAGAAAATGTCCGGTTTAATATATTGTTTTTTTCCTGACTAAATATAATGACTATCATACTTTTTATCCATGGCTTACAGATGAGTACCACTAAAACTCAGTGCAACAAAAGTCTATATACCAAACAAAGCTGTCTGGCAAACAGTGAAGCACCAAAACACTAATTAGTTATATTTATTTATAAATCTTTCTGCTTACATAAATATACATGTTATGATGATTATTTTCACCATTATTTTGACTTTTTCTCACAAATGTCATTAAAACAATTAAAGTACACAGTTTTACTGGCATGTAATATGTTTTTTATGTATATAAAATCACATTTGTAAATTGAATATAATTTACATATATATTTCTTATGGACACTTATATTATATTGGCATTTTTCAACAAAATGTTTTATTTTCACATTGTTTTATTATCTCTAAAAGAAATAAGCTTGACCACAGTAGTATATGGTTCAACATTTATTGTGGTTTCTTAAATAATTATATTTCTATTGCATTGCATATATTAAAATTATTTAATATTCCAGTTCAACTGTATATTGAACCACAGGTCCATAATTATATTTGACCAATAGTGTTAGAGAAAAAAAAGTTAAATATTTCAACCTAAAGTTGTTTAAAACATAAAAGGTAAGGAAATATCTGAATTACTTTGTGAGGAAAGTGATGTGAAAGTTTGTGGGGTTTTTTGCAATTCTTTTTTTTATCTTAGCCTTAAGATTGTAATATATTTCTTTTTTAACCAACACAGTTGACCCTAATGTTTTAAATTATAACATATTTCCCCCATTAAGCATTGTAGAATATACTGAATTGTCACATCACACTTGGCCGATACAGTATTTGTTTCAAAAAGTCACCACCTTTTGTACATTTTCAGAAACCTTTTTGCTCCTTGCCATACAAGTTCCTCAATCAGTCTTAGTTTCTTGGCGTTGACAGGAGCGAAAATACTTTTTAGCATGCGCCAGCTAAACCTCCATGCCTCTCTTTGTTTTTTCACATTTTTGCCAAACATCAAGACAAAGTGTGGAACAGACTCATGAAAAACACGAGACTCGTCAGGCCACAGGCGACGGGAGTCCGGCTGTTTACCTTGCAGCCCTCGCAAGAACTGACACCATAGTGGTACCCAGAAGACTTGTCCTGGCAGACGAAGCAGGGTTTGTAAACACGTGGTGGAGGTGGCGGGGAAGGGGAACTGGGCACCATCTCCTCCGAACTGGTGCTCTGAGTCTCCACCGCTGAGGAGAGAAAAAAGAAAACATCAGACGCTTCACCTAATCACATCACTTCACACTATTTACACAACACAGGAGGATTTAATGAGAGGGAGATATTAAATGCCACATGGAGAGAAGAAAAGATTCTCCCGTGAACCTTTTAAACCGTATCCGATTTCAAAGACCCACGAGTGCTTTGAAACCCATCATGATTCCTCGCTAAACCTTTTTCATGATGCCCTCGAGCAGAAACACACAAGACGCTACCCAACACTGCTTTTTAAATCTGTTATTGTAGGCACAGCATCTGCCAGCTAGGTAGAAGTCAAGTTTAGTTAATGCATCTGTAGATTTCATCTGGCTCTAGCTCCACCCTTTAGCCCGCCCTGTCCTTAGGGGGCCAGGATTTTAGGGGATTAGGCTGTGGTGATTGACGCTGAGAAGAAAAGAAAACACAAACAGTTTAACACTAGCAGACAGATAAGCGGAGCCGATAAGACAGGTAGCTCATCTCTGTCACAGAAAGCCTGGGGGAGAAACTCCACCCCGCAATTGGCGTCTTGCATGCGGGACGTCTGGCTGAAGAAGGACAAGGGTCTCGTGACTTACTAATTTAGACATCAAGTCAATATTTGATTTGATTTGTTTTTTGAACTGATGTGTGCTAATTAATGCAACTGTCTCCTGACAGATTGACAGAATTGGCAACATCAGCACTATCGGTTCAAATCGCTATTTGACTGAGTTGAGCTTAATAACTATATAATTGTTTAGCTTCACAAATTAACAAAAAAAACATTTCATAATTGACAAATGTGAAATGAAAACTGAAATAAATCAATATTAAACTGACTTTCGCTGAGTAACGAACTTACTATCATCTGCATATTGCTTACAGTTGATTCATAATTGTATTAAAATACATAATTTTGTTCACAGTTACTGATTAGAATCAAAGCCAATAACAATCCTATTGTTTTCAGAGCTACTATAAAAGCAGATTCTGCATTTGTTTTATATCTGCATCGCTTCTACTATTTGTCCTGTTACACAGCTTTAAAAAAACAACTTTTCTGGAAAGCACCTTTATATGTCAGGGTAACTTGACTTGACTTTACCCTCGGTCAGTCAAAATTCAAACCCCCATCCTTCACCCTTGCCGTCCTTTGACACACAAACCCTATTTTTCTCTTGTTTCCCGGCTCTAAATTCCTCAGTGCAGTCCTGCTAGGTTTTAATAGAGGTCCCTGCTCGTAAGCTAGGCCTATAAAGGTGGTCTCATGGCTGGACTGGAGGCCCCAGCCCGGCTGGCGGGGTCTTTATTAAGACTCAAACACCTCAGGCAGCCATTCACACCACCAGCTGTAGCCCGAGCTAGTAAAAAAAAGTCCCAATCATAAAAATAAAAAACTTTAACTTTATTGCCCCACCTTCTTCAGCTACCTTCAATGGAAAGCCTAAACTTAACCTACACCATCCCCCCCCCCCTCTCTGTCCCACCACAGGGTTCAGCAAAAACCACCAGCTTGGCCTTTTACAAGAGTTTGGAGACTTCAAAAGAAGAAAAGGGGACATAAAAAGAGGAATTTGATAGAAAACAGAAAAAGGGGACGAGGGTGGAGGGGGTGAACGACGAGAGGCAAACAGTCCCATTTAAGGTCGAGCTCACATACAGTAGGGCCTTCTGTTCATGGCCATGGTTGCAAACAAATCACTTATTCTTCAATTTGGAGCGAGAAATGCACAAGCTTTCTAAGTATATGAGGTATAAAAAAGGCCAAATGCATTTGAACTCGCAATGTGCATGACATTTGTTTCCCGACTGTGTCAAATTAGTTGTTTTTTACACTGTATTCTAAAGTATGCTGTTTTTAGAGTCCAGTGTATTTTTAATGTGTAGGTTCACTCACTTTGCTTTACGTAACTTTGCAAGCAAAATAAAGTCATTCCAATAGGAATTTGTGTTCAAGTTGGTTCAAGTCAGTGAATTTTCTGTGGTGGCTAATTGAAAGCTGAGCAGATGTTGGCCAGATGGAATTTAAACTTTGGTCAGTAAGTTTGGTTTTAAGGCTAAATAACAATAATAATAAACAGGCAAAATCTAAAGCAAATGTTCCCTTACATGTCCTGATTCAAACACAAACAGCATTCAGTATATACAGTGGTTTTACTCTCTATGTTGCACTTTCCATTGTCTTCTTTCATATTGATTCACTCTAAAAAATTATTTAATAGCAACATCCAGGGATGCAATTTCAGACACCAAGAAGTCACACGATCTGTCTTTTCATGCTCTGAAAATTGCCTGATCCCTTGAATAAAATTAGAATTAGTTTTTTTGACTTTATTGTATGAAAACAGGGTGACACGGTGGCTCAGTGGTTAGCACTGTTGCCTCACAGCAAGAAGCTCGCTGGTTCAAGTTCCGGCTGGGCCATTTGGCATTTCTGTGTGGAATTTGCATGTTCTCCCCGTGTTTGCATGGGTTTCCTCCGGGTGCGCGGGTTCCCCCCACAGTACAAAGACATGCGCTATAGGTGAATTGAATAAACTAAATTGGCTGTAGTTTGTGTGTATGAATGTGAGAGTGTATGGGTGTTTCTCAATACTGGGTTGCAGCTGGAAGGGCATCTGCTGTGTAAAACATATGCTGGATAAGTTGGCGGTTCATTCCTCTGAGGCGACCCCTGATGAATAAAGGGACTAAGCTAAAGGAAAATGAATGAACGAATGTATGAAAACAGTGAAAGCTTATTTGCCATTATTAGATAAAAAGATCAGGAAAGACATATACACATACACCCACCCATAGACCCTTCATCATCAGAAAAGTGGACAAAAGAGCAGATATAAGTGCCAGGTGGGATAGTAATGCATCTCCTGATCGATAAAACACATCTCAATGCCAGGTGAAAAACAGGGCCTGAAGAAACTGAAGTGCTTATTTACACCTATATTTAGCTGTTCCCTCATGATAAAAAAAGCATCCTAACACCAGGTGTAAAAGTGAGCTTTGTTACCCATCTACATATTCCTTTATTAAAGTATTGCACAAGAAAATAGTTTACTTTTACACTGCAAAATATCACGATTCTAATTTAGTCCCATACAGAAATCTGTATGTTGATTTATGCAAATTACATACACAACATAAAAGATCATGTTTGGATTTCACATATATATCATATATGCAATATACACTTCAAAACATTTAATTTTTTCAGCCATTGGAATTACAAATATTTGCATATATGTTCAAATATATTAGATACAATTTTATATACAGTTGAAGTCAAAATTATTAGTCCTGTGATTTTTTTTCTTTTTCACATATTTCCCAAAGGATGTTTAAGAGAGCAAGGAATTTTTCACTGTATTTCCTATAATATTTTTTCTTCTGGAGAAAGTCTAATTTGTTTTATTTCGGCTGAAATAAAAGCAGTTTTAAAAATGTTTAAAATCATTTTAAGGTCAATATCATTAGCCCCCTTAAGCAATATTTTTTTCGATTGTCTACAGAACAAATCATCATTATACAATGATTTGCCTAATTACCTTAACTTGACTAATTAACCTAATTAACCTAGTTGGTTAGCTTTTAAATTGCACTTTAAGCTGTATAATAGTATCTCGAAATATTATGTACTGTCATCATGGCAAAGATAAAAGAAATCAGTTATTGGAAATTAGTTATTAAAACTATTATGTTTATTAATGTGTTGAAAAAAATCGTCTTTACGTTAAACAGAAATTTGGTAAAAAAAAATAAACAAGGGGAACAAATCATTCGGGAGGGCTAACAATTCTGACTTCATCTGTATATGTTCATATATGGCCATATACAGTCAATCCATGTGGGATTATTTAATGATTTGCTTTAAAACCATTAACTAGTCCATTAACCTACAGATAGCTGAGGGAATAACACGCACGCACGCACGCGCACACACACACACACACACACACACACACACACACACACACACACACACACACACACACACACACACACACACACACACACACACACACACACACACACACACACACAAACACAAAAGGCTATCGAAACATAACAGGTCACTTTAAGTTATAATTCCTGTCTAAACCCCAAACATGTATGCTATCACAACACGCAAATGTGTTTTGAATACCAAGTATATGCTTTGAATTAAATGTTGCACAGCAGGATCAATGCTCTCCCATGAGCCGAGCATGAACTCGTTTGTTTATACAGCAATACTGGCAATATGCTGGTAATGACAAGTGCCTGAAAAGGAGCGCAAACTGCATGCGGTGTGAAGAAACAGCTACTGATTGACACCGTCTGAGAAGCTGAGAGTTAGAAGAATGGAGGGGGTGTATGTGTGTGTGTGTGAGGGAGGGGGGACAAAAATCCATCAGGATCTCTCAACAACCCAAGACGGTTCCTGCCGTAAAAACCCCGGTGGCTTTCCCTCCCTCTAACACCTCTTCCCAAATATCAGTCAACACTTGACAATGGGATGGGCTCTTGTGTCAGCCTGGAGGCCCTCTCTGCGTCCCCTCCGCTAAGCTCTCCTCTGTTTGGGAAACAAAGCGGTCTGAAATGAGAGGCCTCCTTATCAGCTCTCCAGCCTGGGACTCCATTTGCATCACAATGCGAAGGTGGAGGGTGGATGGATGCTGATGGAGGGACAGGTAGAAGCCGAGCGCAGTTATCAGTAGACTCTGTTCATTTCCTGCCTAGTGTTGTGTTTCTGTGCTGAACTGCTCTCTCTGTGTCCTCTGTACACAAGTATTCCTGGTGGACAAGCCTATGCTAATCCCAGTGTCAAACTAGACAAAGTGGCCCTGTGCTTGGAGGAGAGTGTATCTATAAGCAGAAACGCAAACCATATGTGTCACACTAGGCTGAAGTAAATGTACAAATGCTAAAATAGGATACACACTGACATTTTTATGCAGGGAAAATTTTAAATAACAATAATGGGCTTTTATTATTATTATGTTTTGTTTTTTTTTCAAATTAAGCCAATTAGTAAATTCTATAATAGTCATTTTAAAAAAATATAATAAAAACAAACTAAATAAAGTACATACTACATAAAAATAAGAAAGAAATTTTATTGCCTACTATTGAATTAAAAAATATATATATTTATTAGTGCTTGGAAATAATTAATCGAAATTAATTGCATCCAAAATAAAAGTTTGTTTTTACATAATACTGTATCTATCTATCTATCTATCTATCTATCTATCTATCTATCTATCTAT